>OZ010791.1:103479851-104035851 GCA_963932465.1 Maratus speciosus | reverse complement strand
AAGTAAAAATTCTGGTGTAGAATGTTTTTATAAAACTTGAGTAAAATTTCCGGTAGTTCTAGGGTTAATGGTACTTATAAGTACTGTCGGTAGATAAAGGGTTAATACCATTTGCTGGCGGAAAAAATAATTTAAAGTATCCACTTACGGATGGTAAGTACCACATATTATTCATGCCGCAATCAGATTATTTATTAATATATATTAATAACGATTACTAAGCCTCCAAAATATATTAAGCAAAATCTAATGCAAGAAGACACATATAAGGAATTTTAGTAGTTTAAAAAATGGATCGAATTTTATCGCCGATATTTAACAAAAAACTTTTTTTATGACAGAAAATATTTACATAACTACAACCTTTTCCGTTTTGAATTCTTGGCATAGTCCATTTTATTGCATTAACTTCTAACTTTATAAATATACATTAGGGTGGTCCTTATTTTCGAAGTTTTAAAATAATTGTTCTTACCCTCTAAATATGTTCCATTATATCTAAAAATACTTCTTGTAGAATTTAATCACTAAAAAATAATATTTAGAGGTAGCTCAAAGAAGCACAAGTTTCATAAATCATTTTGCTGTTTTTTCTCCTTTTACTTGAAAAAAAATTCTAATCCTAATATTGATAAATTATTTCAATAAATTAAAATGTCAATTATCTATACTATAAAATCCATAAAAGCATTTGAAAATGCAATTATTAAATAATTACCTACACATAATTTCATTGATATGAAGAAGGTAAATGTCTCACCTCTCATAGAAGGCAGCACTAGCAACAGTGATTCAACTAAGAATTATTTATTTGTTTATTATTTTCTAATTGTTTTGCCTTATAAGATAAGCAAATATGTGTTAAATAAATTTTAAATTGGACTATTTTATTGTGAGTTTTAAACTTTTATTGAGTTAAATTAGTTACAGCTATATTATTATTTTAGAGTTAACTGCATCTGCTATCATTTTACTGTTGGTTTTGGTTTGTGTTTTGTTTCTTTATAGATGAATATTTTTTAAATTTTATTAATCAGTCTAAATCTTTTGCCTTATAAGCTAATAAGTTTAAGAAATTTTAATTTTTAAATTGTACTATTTTACTGTGAGTTTTAAACTTTTATTGAGTTAGTTTGTTTATAGCTATCATTTCATGTTTATAGCAGTCAATTCCTTATTCTACACTCTTATTTAACTGCAACTGCTATCATCTCTTTTTTGAATTTTCTATGTGTTTGTAATGTTTTAATTTGATTAATCAATCTTTAAAAATTAAGTTTTTTGCTCAAAAATTAAACAAAATGATGGAAACAAGATCTAAAACCAATGTGTAGTACCTTGTTGATACTTTAATTACTAAAATGACCAGTAACAAATTACCTTCAATAGGCATGGCAGTGAGATTTTTTTTTCTTTATCACCATAATTACTTGAAAGCTACTGTGTGGGAAGCGTCTCAGATCACAATAGCAGAATTAACAAAATTTTGGGTAAAGGCCAGAATTCCTATGCGGGATCCACAGAACTGTCAGAAGAAATTAGAAGAATTATTTGAAGAATGTAGACTGTTAAAGAAGAACAAATGACGTAAAATGCTTATATCAATCAGAAAGCTAAAGAACATGCATTTTCTTCAAAATTAGATAACTTGTTTGATGTTGCTCACGTCGATGCATTAAACATAATCAAAATAGCTGAAGATAGATATTTCTTGCTAGCACAGCAATACGATGGCAGACGAGAACCAATGATAGGTGTTGACAAAAATCTCTTCCGAAAAGAATTGATTGCTGATAAAAAGAATATTCTTCTGAATACAAAAGATTAGAAAAAAAAGGAAACGTTCACACGAGAAAGAAATGGCAGTAGCAGTACTCGAGTCTTCTACAGATAGCTCAAATGGAGAAGATTGAAATGAAACTGAAGAATGCGATCACAAAATTGAACTGATTGAGGATGCAGCATCAGATCCTTTGACATCTACAGGTAAAAGAGGACGTATGGATATCATAACTCCAGAATTAGCAACAACTCTAGACAGGACAAAATTATCAGACAGAAAGAAGTATTTGTAGTTGCAGAAACAGCAAAGAGTTTAGGATGTGATATTAAAGAAGTCAGTCTGAACAGATACAATTCATAGAAAAAGAATTGTTAGTAGAATTAAACAATCACAGAAATTAAATGGACAGCTACGAAGAAATGCACCCCTCATTGTCCATTGGGATGGAAAACTTTTACCAGAGTTAACCGGTAAAGAGAAAATAGACTACCAGTTATAATTTCTAGAAAATGATTTTCTCAGATACTCTCAGTTGCTAAACGTCCTTCGGCAATAGGCGAAGCACAAACCCATGCAGTTTATGAAGCTTTGAATGAATGGGATATTGCAGATAAAGTGATCGGAATGATCTTTGACACCACATCAGCAAATACTGGAAAAGATAAAGGTGTCCTTTTAGAGGAAAATCTTGGAAAGAAACTTTTTTATGTTGCTGCCGTCATAATATTATGAAACTTATCATTGGAAGAGTATTTCTTATTTCTTTGGGAATTTCGTCATCAAGTCCAGAAGTACCTTTGTTTAAACATTTCCAAGAGTTCTGGAATTTTTTAGATAGAGAGAAATGTAAAACAGGCTTGAAAGATGATAATCGAGCTCTTGTACAAGATGTAAAAGTTGAAATTTTGGAGTTTGCTACTTCACAAGAATAATCAATATGTGGACTAAGAGATGATTACCAAGAATTTGTCGAACTTGTTATTATTTTCCTTGGGTGAATACCTGTAAGAGGAATTCGTTTCAGGCTTCCAGGGGCAATGCATCATGTTCGTTGGATGTCTAAGGTAATATATTCTTTGAAAATATTCATCTTTAAGTCCCAATTCAAGCTTACCAAAAAGGAACAAAGAGTTCTTCGTGATGTTTGTGTTTTTATAGTCAGGATGTATTTTAAAGTTTGGATCACTGCTTCAATAACAGAAACCTCAACCTATACTAATGACTTTCAGTTGAGGAATATTTTACAGTTTTCAAGAATACATGCAGAAATTGCAAAGGCTGCATCAGAGAAATTTTCAAAGTATATGTGGTATTTGTCAGAATATCTTTCTGGATTGTCCTTTTTCGATAACCACGTGCCTGTTTCAACAAAAAGAAAGATGGTTGAAGTTCTTCAAAATAAAAAAAAGGTACAAAGAATCCTGATAAGAGGATAACCCTTTCCCTTAAAATTTTTCATGAAAAGACTGATTGTTACCAAAGAATCTTTGAAGTTATTCAAAGAAATGAATTTACTGCAAGGATTCTTTCAAATAAACCCAACACATTGGAATACTAATTCTGATTATATGACTGCATTAGAAATGGTAAAATCTATTAAAGTGGTAAATCATCATGCTGAGAGAGGTATTGCTTTGATCAAAGAGGGTACACTAGAATCCTTACCAGAAATGAACCTCAGTTTCAGCTATTGACGAAAGTTGTGGAGGAGCACCGAAAAGTGTATCCTCCCCGCAAGAAAATGGACTTAACAAAATAAACTAATTACTGATACTTTCAACTTTTTATATGCTTAATAGTGTTTTTGTGTTATACAAAAGTAAAATTAATTTACCATCACAATAAAAATTATCATTTTGGTTTAGTTAATTTTTGTCGATATCATGTTTTTTAGTGTAATCGCCAATTTTCAGCAAGCTTGAGCTACCTCTAAATATATTTCTTTTTCATTTCAACTTTTTCTACTTTGTTTTTTACTGTATTGGAACAAATTTTGAGGGTAAGACATAAGAAAATTAAAAAAAAAATTAAAATCGACCATATAAGGACCGCCCAAATATACATTCTTATTTTCATCTTCAACTGATTCTTCTGCCAGATATGTATTGAATATATTCCATTATTGTCTAGTTTTGACGTCGTAATCTTAAAACTTCAACTAAATAGCTTTCGAGCCAGAAAGTAATCACTTTGTGTGATTTTTAAAGACATAAGCTACGAATTTACAACAATAAAACGCACAAACCACACCAGAATGAGATTAAATCCCATACGGCAGTTTCAAAGATGCCCAGATTCCCTTCATCACGTATTCACAGTAAGTTTAGTTACAAGGTTGTTTTCTTTCACATTTTAATATCATTTTCCAACTGAAAATATAACTTAAAATATCCACTTAAGGATGGCAAGTGCCATCTATCATTAAAGCAACAATAAGATTATTTATTAATATATATTTAGAACAATTAATAAGCCCCAAAAATATATTAAGCACAGAATGCAAGAAGATACAGATACGGAATTTTAATAGTTTCAAAAATGGATCCAATTTCATCGTCGATATTTTTAAGAAGCTTTTTTTATGACAGAAATAATTTTCATAATTACAACTTTTTCGGTTCTGAATTCTTGGCATAATCCATTTTATGCCATTAACAATTAAAATGAACATCAATAAATGAAAAACAATTTACATTTTCCTGTGTGTGTGTGTGTGTGTATAGATGCTGATAAATTAAATGTAGAGTTATGTCTCAAATTAAAGCATTTCTCTATAAAATACATACTATTTGGTTACTATGCAAAAACTAATTTTAAAATTTTTACTATTTTTTAAAAGATTCTTATCGTTACCTTGTATTTTCTGCTTTTTACCTCAAGGCATCTTTTTAATTAATTGGAAGATATTTTGATTAGGCAAATATTTGCTTTTCCTGTTCGCTAAAGTAATAAAAATATAACTTTCAGAATTTCTCTAAGCAAATAATTTTTTTTTAACTTTAAGAAAATAGTATAACAGTTTTAGTGATATTTAAACATTTATATATAACGATAAATTCTGAGACATGTTTTTAAATTTAATTTATTGTACTCATTTTAAAATTTTCACCTTGAGACCTTACCAAATCCTATTTAGGAAAGATATGTATTATATGAGAAATATGTAAGGTCGTGGGGAAAAAAGTAAACACCTCCTACTAACTCCTCAGCAAATTATCGTAGATGAAAGCTACTGGTAATGAACGATTGGAAATAAAGTCTACTTTTAAATGATGTACATAAAATTTGCTTAGTGGGCCATCTACATATTAAAACGAACCGAAACTTCATTTTTTTTCACTGGCAATACACAGTTTTAACAAGATATTTCAAATCTTCTGTCCAAAGTATGTCTAGACACCAAATTTCATGTCATTTGAAGGATAATGTTTTGAATTATAAACATTCAAAATTTAGTTCTTCTAATGTTAAATTACATTTTCATATTTTCATTAATATCTCCTGAAATTATACTCCTAATGTGCTAATTTTTTGTGTAACAGTAATATTAAAATATTCAAACATAAATACGTTGAATTTGCAATTTTTATAATTTTATGATATGAATTATGAAATTAATATTCGAAAGAATTACGAATTGCAGCCTACAATTTTTTTGATGGATTTAGATTTCTTAAGTCGTGCTTTATGGAAATCCAAAATTTCACATTTTTCTTCCAAGTAGTTTTCAAATTATGCTTAAAAAAGGGCAAAATGATGGTTTAAGGGGCTGTGTTTAATAGAAGTGACTAGATATTTTGAAATTTCTTATGAACCTATGGCGCTTAACGCTCTCGCTGCGTAATTGTTTTATTAAAATAGTTTCAAAATAATTAAAATAACTTCTTTTGTCACCGGTTTTTCAAAACAAAAAATTTTTGTCTAATTTAATCGGGAAAATGCTTTGAATAAATAAGGCAAAATTTGCAAAATTTGCAAAAAAAAAAAAAAAAAAAAATAATAATAATAATAATAATAATAAATAAATATTAATAATAACTGGTGGGAATAATCAAGGAAGATTAATTAGACGGAAAAATGCATTCCCGAGAAAATCTCTGGTTGCACAGCAAGAGGGTTAAGACTCATTGATCAAGAATTGGTCTCTCTCGGTTAACAATGAAGTACCGAACTTCAATTTGTACACGGTCCCTAAAATACGCTCGTTTTAATATAATTAATTTCTGGAAAACTTATGTCAAACTGGAACGAATTTCATCAAAAATTAGTTTTTAGGCTGATTGAAGGGTGCAGAGTTCATTTATGCCCTCAGAATTGTGTATTGCTATTGAGAAAAAAAATGTTATGGTTCGCTTTAATAGGTAGATGGATCCATAATCAAATTTTATATACATCATTAAAAAGTAGATTTATTAGCAGTCGTGTGGTACCAATAACCTTTTTCTACGATAATTTTTTGCAGAGTTAGAAAGGGGTGTTTACTTTTTTCCACGACTGTATTTAGTTAATTACCATTCATTTTAATCTCAAAAATTGGAATTTCATAATCTTTTTTGTAAAGATGTCTTTCTTTTTTTCTAAGCATCTAAAAGGAAAAATTCGTTATCATAAGGTTATTATAATTATGATAACACTGGTTCCATTACCAATTCTAAAAATTAAAACCTAATAAAAGAGGGTTCGACCTCTACGTTAATATGTAACGTAAGTAACCGTAGTGTGAGAACATTCTAAATGATTCCTAATTTATTATTGTGATTATGTTCGTTATTTATTCCCAAATCTAACCTTATGGACATGCACGATAGTCTGTTACAGACGCACTAGCCTGAAACCTGCAAACCTCACGTGAAACACTGACTCTTTACTGTGGTCACAAATAACAAAAATTAATATATATTAATAAATCTTTGTGGTGTGGATGGTAATAACTTAAGTGTACTAAGATCTTTCTGTTTGAAAATTTTAAAATGTTGACATTACTTTACATACAGTATTACTTAAAATATTGAAATTTCGATTATCTTTTTAATCATTAATATACAATTTCATGTACACTATGACGCAAAAGTTTAGACAATGAAGAAATTCTTACATACTTTGAAAAATATTTATTCAATTTTCAAATCACTGCTTGAAATTAATGTGCTGTACATATAAACAATATTTATAACAAAGAAAAGTGGAATTGTGCATATTGCAATAAATTAAATGGTAACAAAAATAAACTGCTGTCTCAAAAGTTTAGACACAAATTAAACAAAATCGAAATAAACAATTTTTAAAACCTGGTTGCGCATCCATGCTTATGTATTACGTCATATACACGAGATTGCATGGAAGAAACTAAATCTTGCATAGTTTGTGGATCGATATCGTACCATGCATTCTCAATAGATGTCTTAAGTTCCTTTTCAGAAGAGTATTGTCTAGCGTTGCTATAAACTTTGCGACACATGATGCTCCAAAGGTTTTCTATAGGGTTAAGATCTGGGCTACATGCTGGCCAGTCGAGAACTCTTATATTATGGGAATTAAAGCAAGATTTTGAATGTTTTGCAGTGTGAATTGAAGCATTGTCTTGCTGAAATTCCCACTGAGGACCCCCTAGAAGCTCAGCAAATGGCAGTAGGTTTTCTTCTAATGTCTGTGTATAATGCTGTGAAGTTTGACGACAACTGGTGAAGGTCAGACATACTTGTCCATTATAGCAAAAGGCTGCCCAAACCATCACCGAGCCCCCTCCTTGTCTGCGACTAAAAAAACGTCGAGGTTCCTTCCGCAAGTCATGCCAATACGATAAACAACCATCTGGACCATCCAGATTCCACTTTTTTTCATCGCTAAATATGACTGCCTGCCATTTCTCTCCATATGACATATGCTTTCGAGCCCACATAAGTCTTTGTAACTTATGATGTGGTTTCAGAGCTGGTTTCTTCTGCATTTTGCTATAAACGATTGTTCCTTTTTCCAAAATTCGTCTACGAATCGTATCCTTTGATACAGAGAGTCCCGATGAGCTTTGAACTCCACGTACGCTCATTTGTTGAGTACTCGCTAGTCTTTGTATCATGCGATCCTCTCGTACATTTGTCACACGTGGCCTCCCAGACCGACATTTTGCTTTATATTCGGAACCACTCGATAAAACTCGATAAATAGATTTTCTTGACCTATTAATAATAGCAGAAATTTCAGAAACGCTCTTCCCTTCACCTTTCAACTGCCAAATCCTTGAAACCTCATTCACTTGAATTTCTTTAGCTCTCGGCATGTCGACTATGAAGCGCAATCGTTTGCAGAACTTAAGTACTCCAAATTTGTGACATCATCGATTCTAAATTTGCATATGCCAGCGAATATTCAAAGAAATTTAGAATAGTGTCTAAACTTTTGCGACAAGCACATTTGAATTTTTATGAAAAAAATTAGTATTATAGCAAATAAAACGACTGTCTTTTGTACATAGCATTTTAAATCAGTTTTTGAATATATTTACAGGTTTTTGTAATTCTGACGTCATAATTCTACATTTTAAAGCTAAATGACGTCATTGTCTAAACTTTTGCGTCATAGTGTATATATATGTAAACAATTTTTAAACATTGAAACATAACTTTAAATTAATTGAATTTGCACTTTATATGTCTACCATTTTAAAGAGAAAAAGTGTCTACACTGAGCAAAAAACTGATTTCTTAACTGATTAAAAATTCTAAATTTTTATGTTACGTTTCGCAGTTATCATGTAGATATACTGATTACTTCATTTTTGTTGCATTTCTTTGTTATACTACAGCTCATATTCAAAATATTAGAATAGTTGAGAAAAAGTAATAAGAGAAAAAATATTTTTCATTTATTTATTTTAGGTACTAAGTAAATGCAATTAAATTTCTTATAAATTAAATCTGAAATATTTAGATAAGATTTTAACATTTACAAAATATAAAATACAGTATAATAAATTAGGTACACAGCTTTCTGAAACACATCAAAATATTAGAATAAAATTTAGACTGGTTCAATATATTAGAATATTTTATCTTAAGCAACAATATTACCATATGAATAGGATGTGAATTGTAGTTAATATTTTGTAGCACCCCCTTTAGCTTTCATAATAGTGTACAATCGATCTTGCATACTATATACAAGGTGTTTACACACATTTCTATTAATATTAGCCCATTTCATACTTTATACGTGCCACTAACTCAGTTTTACTTGAAGGAGGATTTTCTTGGGTTTTTTTCTTCATTATACAATGTACGTTTTCGATGGGATGGGTCTGTTGAGTTTGTGGCTAAGGAATTGCCTTAATGTTGCGTTGGTGGATCCAACTCTTAGTTGATTCCGAGGCATACGGTAACGCTAGATCATGTTGAAAGATGAAATCATCTTCAAATAAATCTTCTGATGATGGAATCAGGTAATATTCCAAAATTTTTTATATATCTGAGAGTTAACTTTTTCGTAAACGATGCATAACTTTCCCGGTCCTTCTGCACTCATGCAACTCCAGACCATGACACTAGCAGCAAATTTTACGGAAGGTTTAAGGCATTCTTTATCAAATTCTTCTTGCTTCAACCTCCAAACTCGAATGCCTTCATTACCATATGAAACACAAAACATACTTTCATCAATAAGTAATATATTTTTGCAATCTTGTTTGCTCCATAAACGTTTGATTTACACCAATTCAATCTTATACGTTTTTGTTTTGCAGTCACGAGAGTTTTTGTTTTCGGTTCACGAAATTAAAACTTAAATTTATGGAGACGTCTTAATGCTGTCGATGCAGAAACTTCAACAACTTCTTCTTTCCATGTTCGATGCAAGAATCGCACACATTTAAAACGGTTTTTCTTAATTATACGCTTCAGTTTCCCGTCTTCTCTAGCAGATGGTTTTGGTTTTCGGCCGCCATTTCGGCGATTATTTTGAAATTTTCCATTTTTTTAATATTGTGTTATTATTTTATTAACGCTTGATAGCGAACAATGTAAATAATTCGCTATAAAACATTGATTTTTACCGTGCCGATACAAATCAACCATACGAAGTTTAATAGATGCAGGAATATCACTCACACGACCCATTTTAAGACGAAAGAGCAAACAAACTGCAAAAAGAATACTGATTTTAAATCAAATCGTCTGAATTTAGTAAATGATGACACCAGTTTTGAATTGGTGAAAATAAAGGAGAATTAATGTGAAATATTCTAATATTTTGAACAACTTGAATAATTATTCTAATATTTTGAATTGTCAAAATAATTTTTTTCTAATTAATCTTTTCACAAATGATATTAATATTAAGATAATAAATAATTCTTATCAACAATAAGTTCTTAATAAAAAAAATATCGTTTACATATTTGAATTAAAAGACGTTAAATGACCAAACGATATTTTCAATTTGTAAAAAAAAAAAAAAAAAGTAATTATTCTAATATTTTAAATATGATCTGTTCTTTTAACATTTTTATATTTTATGTGATAATATTACTTTTTTCCACATTATAACACAGGTATAGCGCGTTGTCGCAAACTTAACGTAGCAAACATACGTATGCGGTAGGTAAAATAAAAATTTTGAGCACGGCTGCTAATACTTAGCAAGGATAGTAGACGGGTCAATCCATTTCAAGTGGTCCAGAAAATCATTAACGAAGAAAATGATCCAGAAAATCATTCGTTGCTGGACCATTTTTAAAAATTCTGAATTTTTTTGTACAACAACCCTAACATGATGGAAATTCAAAATGACTATTATTTTAATTTTATTAATTTTTCTTTGTGCATGGCGGTTATCTTTGTTTCATCGTCTGCAGCAATTTTCTCACATGAAGGGTTTACGGAATTGTAAATAATTCATCGTATATTTCTCCAATTCAAGTTCGGATTACAGCAATTTGTGCAGAATACATTCGGCTAAAAATTTGGTAATAGAGTAGTTTCCGAAACTAAATGCTTATTGGTGAAATTTAAGCATAAATTTTCATTTTTTTTTCCGAAATTTGTCCTTTTACAAAAGGAAATTTTTCTAGCAAGAAAAATTGTCAACATGACATATTTTTTTTTTTTACAAATAGGCTGAAAGTACTTTTACTCACACGAGAAGTTTCAGATCTAGGACATGCTTTCTCTTCGCTAAAAAAAATTCGCAATTTTTTCAAAAATGTCAAAAATTGCACTTTTGAGGCTTTGATGTCTCTGGTGGGGCACGAGATAAAAATCTGAAGTTCTGGTTTCTGACAGTATTGTATGGTAGTGTTATGCACAAGAAATTTCAGGATGGAGATTTGACTACAAGCTGAGATATGGCAAGGGCAACATGTCAAAAGAATACTGCCAAACTATTGTTTTGCTGTAGTTACAGCTAAGTACTTACCTTATAGTGTCATTTAAATTTATTTTTTTGATTATCTTTAAATAATAATAACAGAAAAAAGCCTTTTGCAAAGCTTAGAAATTAATTCAAAAAATAATTATGCCTAAAGCCATACATTTTGTATGGTTTCAGTAATTTTTATTGTAAGAAATTTTAGCAACTAAAAGAAACCTCAGTACTTTTATATAAAGAAAAAGCATATTTTATGCAAAACCTGAGACAAAAACAGAATAGGGGAAGAGAATAACTGTTAATGTTGACATACTTGTTGAGACATGATCAAACGTGTCAAAGCACACTCCTGCTTGTTGTTTTAAAAACCACAATTTTAATGCTGCTTGCCAGTCCCTGAAACATGCTCCTACCATAAGTATATTCCTGTAAATGAAACATTATACGATATTACCACGCATCAGCCTCAAGTAATTTTCAGAAAGTAAAGATATCCAAAGCCCTTTCAAAATTCATACTGCAGAAAAATGACATTTTTCATAAGAAGTAAGCTAGGAATTATTAATGAAGTGAGACTTGCACATAGTGATTTCAAAGTTTATTTCTATGAGCCAGCAGCGCAAAAAACTTCAATCAAGTTATCAAGAGATGACAAGACTTGGTTCATGAATGTGTTTTGACACGTTTGATCATGTCTCAACATGAAGAGATTTTCTCTTTCCCCATTCTGTTTTTTTGGGGGGGCCCACCAGTGGCCGAGAGGTTCTGCTCTCGAAGCTGGTAGACGGGAAGTGCTGGGTTCGATCCCAATCGCGCCCGTCGGCCTAATCGTTCAGAGTTTTCGTGGTTTTCTTCGAGCCGTGGATCTTCCATGCGTTAATACGGATTAGGTTCCCATAGAAAGACCCCCACGGAGGGCACTCCCCCCAGGCCTATATCCCTCGTGTAGATAATTGGCCGTCAAAAATCAACCCAACCCATTCTGTTTTTGTCTCAGGTCTTGAATAAAAACATTTTTTTTTCTGTATGTAAAAGTGTCGAGATTTCTTTTAGTTGCTAAAGTTACTTACAACACAAATTGCTGAAACCATACAAAATGTATGGCCTTAGGCATAATTATTTTTTTATTAACTTCTAAGCTTTGCAAAAAGCTTTATTTTCTGTTACTATTATTTAAAGATAATAAAAAAAAATAAATGACACTCTGAGGTTAAAATACTTAGCTGTGACTACAACAAAACAATAGTTTGGCAGTATTGTTTTGACATGTTGCCCTTGACATACTCGGCTTGTAGTCAAATCTCCATCCTGAAATTTCTTGTACATAACACTACCATACAATACTGTCAGAAACCAGAACTTCAGATTTTTATCTCGTGCCCCACCATAGATATCAAAGCCTCAAAAGTGCGATTTTTGACATTTTTGAAAAAAAAATGGAAATTTTTTTTAGCGAAGAGAAAGAAAGTCCCAGATCTGGAACTTCGCGTGTGAGTACAAGTACTTTCAGCCTATTTGTAAAAAAAAAAAATATGCCATGTTGACAGTTTTCCTTGTTAGAAAAATTTCCTCTTGTAAACGGACAAATTTTGAAAAAAAAAAAAAAAAAACTGAAACTTTATGTTTAGATTTCACCAATAAGCCTTTAGTTTCGGAAATTACTCTATTACCAAATTTTTAGCCCAATGTATTCTGTACAAATTGCTGTAATCCACATTTGAATTCGAGAAATAAACGATGAATTATTTACAATTCCGTAAACGCTTCCTGTGAGAAAATTGCTGCAGACGATGAAACAAAGATGGCCGCCATGCATAAACAAAAATTAATAAAATTAAAATAATAGTCATTTTGAAGTTCCATCATGTTAGGGTTGCTGCACAAAAAATTTCAGATTTTTTTTAAAATGGTCGAGCAACCAGTGCTGGACCACTTGAAATGGATTGACCCACACTAATGCTCGTATTAACCATCTACCTCAACCTAGACAACTTTAGATGAACGCTAAAAGTTAATTCCTGATTAATCAGGTTGGACCTGATCGTATCCGAAGTCTAATCAGAATAATCATAAATACTTTAGAGCGTTCAACCCAGGTTTTCTAGGTTGAGATTGGATCACTTTTACTTTTAATGTGTCCAAGCACACTGTTAAGATTGTGGGTAAACAGACTTCTGACAGTTTGTCGAGGAGCCTGGGGCCATTGCCCTGCATCCCCGAGAGTAATAAAATGGAGATACTAACAGGCACCGAATCATGGCAGTATTGGGAGAAAACTTAAAAATACTGGGGGGGGGGGGCGGACAACAGATTCCTGAGCTCATATGAAAAAGTAAATAAAAATTTATCGATTTAAAAAAGACAAGTAATAAATTTAAAAATACTAAAATTTAAGTTGGAAAACAACTAGCCGTTGGGCAGTGTCTCCCGTGCTGAATCCAACGCGGCGCCCAAAGCACCCAACGAAGGACCAAGCTACCAAGCTCTACCTGGCATATGCATATCGTGACCTTGAAAAAAGTCCTTTGCATACCTCGACTTCGCCTGGATTGGGAGAGCTGCACACAACGGTAGCTGAGGGGAAAATGACAAAAACTCGACGATACGAAGAGATTTGGGCCAAGGAGCCCGGGACCTATGTACCACATCCCCGGAGACAGAACAGCTTTGTAGATGACAAGGTGGGGTTCCTTAAACAGCAGTGCAAAAATAAAAAGAATGGGGTGGGGGAACTTAAGTTCTTGAGTTCACACACAAAAAAAAGAAAAATATATAGATTTACTGGCAAGTTAAAGATATTATATTAAAAAATTAAATTAAGGTTTAATAAAGTTAACAACTATATTGGATTTAATACAGAATTGGTGGGAAGGGTGGGCTGATGCTCCCCTCGGCAGCGCAGATCATGGCCCTGAAAAGGGACGTTTGCATACCGTGACAAAAACCCGCTCGAGAGCGGTGAACTTATATGCAGGGAGAAATGGGAGGAGCTTAGCTTAAAAGGAAGAGGTATCATTGGCTGAGAGAAGTTTATTGTAGAATCTTTAAGAGTTTGTTGGGCGGAGGCAAGGAAAAAAACAAAGTTTAAAATACAGAAATACTATTAAAGAAAGCTAATTATTAAAAATTTAAAATTAAATTTAGAAGATATGCAGGTTATCTAAAATCATACCTAATTTCGGTCTTTTTCTGTTATGGATGTCAAATATATTGTACGCCGGAAGTGAACTTAGAGCACTGTTATCAGAATTTTCCGAAGAGAGGTGGAAGTTAATATTTAAGTCTTGCATGTAGGTATTTAATCTGGGATAATCAATTTCTTTATAGAGATGAAAATTTTGAACGTAATGTGGCACATCAAAAATGTGGCAGTAGGCAGCGTAGCTCCAGATTTGGCATCTTAGAATAGTTCTTAAAAAGGAGTTGGAAAGGAGCAATTTATTTTTAATAGACACATCATTGTTTCGAGCTAATGAGCGATAGATTTGTTTGTGCCTATAAAATAAAATAAAATAAAATTACTGTTACATTTTTATGGTGTGAATTCTAAATATCTGAATAAAACAAAACCCGCTAGATTTGGAAAAAAAATGACTACATGCGGCGCAGGGTGATACGCGCACACCATAATCATATCCAACTGACAATATCGCCGTCAATTTTAATAATTATTGTATATAATAAAAATATTTTTATAGTAAAACTTATGAACAATAAATGGTTAAATTCAAATTTGTGTTACTTTATTCTCTCCCCTTAAGTTCACTGACCCCCTTTTTTTAAATGAAGTGTTTTGTGATAATAAGGAGGTATATTGAATCATTTAAAAGGTTTGATTAAACTTCAGATTAACATTTGAGATAAAATATATTTTACTGATTAAAGAATTTAAGAAGCTTTTTTTTAGCCACTACATGCAAAAGCTATTCCAGTTTTCAAAACATACATATGGAATTTTTTACATTAATTGATGTGTTAAATTTAGTATCTAATTATAAATCAAGTCTAAAGTATCCGTGCAAACTATCGAAAATGGAGTTTTAATTTGTCAAGTGTAAGAATATATAGAAATCAAGAGCAAGAATAAATTTACATTAATAAAATAAAAGATTTTCCAGATTATAACCGAGTATTTCCTATAACAATAACTTTCAATACCAAAAAAAGTGTAAAAGATGAAAAGAAAATTGATACATCTTTACAAATCAGGTTACTTGAAAACAGATCATTCACAGGGATGAAAGCGCCCCGACCCAAATGAGGGATTGCTACCAATAAATTTTAATAGTATTTCTCGCCGTATTTAATAACGGAATTTCTCATATATTTAATAAAGCAAAAAATATTGTTAAAATTTAGTGGTGGGAATCAACCATTTGAGTCGGAGCGCTCTCATCCCTGATTCAGTAGGAATTTTTACATTTCTGAAACCTTAGGATCGTTCTATAAAATTTCGACAAACATGGATTTTTGCTCCGTTTTTTAATATTTCAAATATTTTGTATGTAGAATTACCTATATAGAAAATAAGTTAAAATTAATTTGCAAAATAAAAAAAAAAATCTATCTCAAACCTCTTTTTAGTTACAGGTGATCGAAAACATCGAAATTAGGATCTAAAATTCAACAGTTTTAATTTTTTTAAATATTTTTGGAACTAGTAGTGATAAACAAAAAACTTAACAAATATAAATGTAAAATAAGTTTAAAAATCAAAACCACTCATTTACTTTATGTTATTTCAAAATGTAATACAAAATTAATTAATATTGAACTGTTACGTAATAAAAATTTATTTTATTTAAATATATTACCCTTATTATTTTTATTTTCTTCTATATATAGATAGGAAAAATTATTGTAATTGCGATTTTTTTAGACTTTCGTTTTTTGATGGATTTACATGGTTTAGTGTCAAACTTGAACACGATTTGACAAGTTTTGGCAAATTTCTATCTGTTAGTTTCCGTATGACGTAATTATTGTGGTCGCTATATCACAAAAAATAGTGCACGGAAATTCATAAAAAATGTGTTATGTTAGAACTTCACATGAAATAGTGCTGATAAAAATTGAGTACATATCACACAACAGATGGCGCTGCTAATCCGTATTTAACACGATTTCCGTCATAGATAAATATCGGTATCTGTGCAGTAGAATTCCATCAAACGTCAGATTCAGTTAGACTTGCATAAGCAAATATTGATTAGGTTTTCGTGACGACAGGCGGCGCTGGTGTGCTGTATTTTTCGCATTTTGCATGATAGCTATATTTCAGCATCTATGAGGTTAAATTCCTTCAATTTTGGTTTTCAGTAAGACGTTGGCATAAATTGGAACTGGGGTGCATCGTACGCAACTTTTGCGCTGCTGCGCTGTAATTCAAACAAGTTCCGTGGTAGTATCTAAGTATGTATATACATTAGGGTGGGCCGAAAAAAACTATTTTTTTATTTTCGATGATGGGTAGTGCGGAAAAGTGGCCACTAGTGGCACCAAGCTCACACAAAAAATTTGAGATTTTTAGGACAATTCCTGTATTTGCCGCTTTTGGCTTGAAGTTTTACTAAAATGCTGATTTTTGAACTTTTTTAGCAAAAATTTGGAAAATGTTATATTAAACTTAATTTAATCGTATTTACTTGAAAAGGCATATTAAATGTTCCAAATGTATAAATAAGCTCTGATAATGTATTATTTAATTGCTATGTGTATTTTAAATTAGACGATTTTTATAGCTTTTTCGCGTTTAAGTGAGCAAAAGTTGCATGTATTGTTTGAACCTTTCCACGGTTTTTCTCTTTTGTCTTGTTTATGTCCCTTGGTCTTCCTTATTTTTTTATGCTTTAAGGGTCATATATTTGGGTGACGGACAACAGACTTCCTCAGAAACAGATCTGAAAGGAGAGAAGGGGGTGAGGCGAGAACTTAAGCGTTCGCAGTGACTCATCGCGATGTTGGGGGAGTGAAGGAGTAAATACAAGAGGGGAGAAAGTGCGATAAGGGATGCTTATTATTTTTCAGTGCTCGGTTTCCCTGTGACATTTGTTCAGTGAAAAAGTAAAACCCTTTTCTCGTGCAATACATTGCTTTTTGGATCGTTTAACGTGCCTTTACTGTGTTTTGTGCGTTTTATTACGGCGAGTTTAGAAATGGCTAGTGCAAAAGTTCATGATCATGTAAAGACATGTGATAGCGTGAAAAGTAGCCATTTTGGGACACCGTGCAAATTGAAAGACTTGCAATTGCCAACTATTGATGACATCATGCGCCACTACTATTGGTTGCGAAGCGATATAGAAAAAAATCGAGATATTTATCTTGAACCAGTGGATGATATTTTTAAAATGGTAGGTGAAAAAGTTTCCAAAATCTGGATAAAATCTTCCATACCAGTGGTTTCCCAACGAACAATTAACGGAAAGATTAAAACTATTACAATGAGTGTAGATCATTGGAGAAATCTTGTAATCATACGGGCGTTAAAGGCAAGGCGATCCGCAAAGATTTCGTACGAAATGCGGAAACCTCTCTCTTTCACATCAGCTTGTAAGTGTAGAGGCTTGAACAATTGTAGCTGCGACATCAGACGTAAAGTTCCACATCAGGAGGTGAACTTCTTGAAGGATCAAAGAACTGTTCGGAAAATTTTTATCAGAAATATTGATTTAAAAACAAGCAAAACTCTTGCAAAGAAAATATCACGGAAAATAAAAAGGGATACAATTTCAACGACGAATAGTGATTCTGCGACAAAGCCTTCAACGAGTGGAGTTAGATCCAGATGGAAGACAGTTATATTGTTGGAAGATTCAAGTAGTGGGAGCTTTCAAGCAAGCAGTTCGACTGAATCTGAATTTGAACCAGGCCCTTCAAAGCCAAACACTCCTAAACGCATATCCCTGTCTCACACAGCGTCCGCCATGTCTCAGGGAAACTGAGTACTGAAAAATAATAAGCATCCCTTATCGCACTTTCTCCCAACATCGCGATGAGTCACTGCGTTCACTTAAGTTCTCACCTCACCCCCTTCTCTCCTTCCAGATCTGTTTCTGAGGGATTCTGCTGTCCGTCACCCAAATATATGACCCTTAAAGCATCGAAAAAAATAAGGAAGACCAAGGGACATAAACAAGACAAAAGAGAAAAACCGTTGAAAGGTTCAAACAATACATGCAACTTTTGCTCACTTAAACGCGAAAAAGCTATAAAAATCGTCTAATTTAAAATACACATAGCAATTAAATAATACATTATCAGAGCTTATTTATACATTTGGAACATTTAATATGCCTTTTCAAGTAAATACGATTAAATTAAGTTTAATATAACATTTTCCAAATTTTTGCTAAAAAAGTTCAAAAATCAGCAGCAAAACTTCAAGCCAAAAGCGGCAAATATAAGAATTGTCCTAAAAATCTCAAATTTTTTGTGTGAACTTGGTGCCACTAGTGGCCACTTTTCCGCACTACCCATCATCGAAAATAAAAAAAAAAGTTTTTTTCGGCCCACCCTAATATACATATATGGTATATATACATACCTAGTATTTATATGGTAATTATCTAGGCATCTATCGGATGGAATAACTCCAAATTAAATGTAACAGATTTTTATTAAAAATTATTTCGATTCAATTTTGTCTTTATTCACCGAACAGGAAGCGCTGTTATGGTATTTTATGATGAACATTACAAAATTATCTCGGCTTCTATTGGACTGAAACGCGTCTAATTTTAAATTTGAAGTTAGTAATTGACCATTTAGAGAAAGTTCGGTCACTATAGAACGTCTTATATATTTTGATTTGTAAGTCAAATTAAAAAGATCGAGATACATTGAAAGTTATAAAAGTGCAAAATTTGACTATTTCTCAACATATTTTTAATGCCTTTAAAGTGGAAGAAAAAAAAATACATATCAATATCTAAATAAAAAAAAAAAACAAGAATTTCACTTTTCGTGTAATATGAACTACTCGGGTAATGTGGAATTGAATTATAAGAAATACTATGATTGCAAGAAATACTATGATTTACAGGATAATCAGGATTGTTTAATAAGTAAACAGCAGTACATCATCTACAAATCATCAGATTCTTTAAAAAAGTGTTTTAATTTATACAAAAATTGCAAATGTAGTCTGTTGTTTCGGCCCCATCACAGTCCACTGGGGAATCCTCTAGGATTCGTTGGCTTCAAGGACTTTCAAGCGCCTTTTCCAGAATTTTCGTAAGGAAATATTTGCATTATTTGATGAAAAAAAAATTCTACCTTCAGATATAAGAGCAGTTCTTTACGAAATTTCTGGTACTAGAATACTTAAAATCCCCTGAATCCCCCAATGCATACGAACCCTGTCCTCGGTCCCACATTGCACACATCAGGCATTTTACCAATTCCTACCCTTTTCATCCTCAATATATTTTCTATTCCAAAACAAGCACGGTGCACCTTACTCACTGTACGTCACCTTAAAAAGCCTAACACAGATTATACGTCTGAGTGGAATAATAGTTTATATTTACTAGACTTGTCATAAAATGTTGTATAACTGATATTCCATATTACCCGACACGCCTTCTTGAAAAAAAAATAACCTCTTCGCTTGTGAACCAGTTAGCATAGGGGTAAACTGACTGACACAGAATTAAATATAACTGCTCAACTTAATACTGAACTTGGTTAACATCAGTGACGAATAATTCTTATAATTAGTACGAATTTTCTAAAATTTACCTACAAAAAACTGAAACTATTGAAAATATGATTTTGTTTCACCGCGTCCATCTAACAACAGGCATCTAAACAGAACTCAAATCAATCATGGGAGTACTGGGAATTAATATGGCATTTGTTCCGCTTTCTACACCACCGTACGAGTCAGATACTGAAGTAATCCATAATGTAAGATCATACCCTAATACCCGGACTTCCTCTGTATGTTAGGCCATTTGTGTATTTGAATACCCAGTACGGTGCGCTGTTGAAATATGCCTTTATGTACGCAATCATCATTGTAACCTCAAGTTAAATTGAAAGTAATGCTGGTGTTGGATTGTTTTTAGTTACTTTTTAAACATGGACAGAACGAACAATGAACTAAGGAAACCTGAAACTGCCTAGCGCGGACCAAATTTTTATGCCGGAACAGTTTAATGTTGCATTCCTCATAGTTTTGCTCATTCCTAAATCTTTTGGCAAGTGTAGTTCACTAGATAAACTCCAAAACCTCAATACGAACCTGTTCATATTTGTAGCTAACGCATTAACAAATATGCTAAATGGCCAATACTGCGGCAGAAATTTACATAATATTTTAAGTTAAAGTTTGCGTATAGCTCTCTTTTTAAACTAGATAACAAAAACAATGAAATTCGACAGTTAAATGAATTTGTTGAATTTTTAAATTTATGTTACTATGCATCTAATTTGCAACTTTTACAACCGATTTATGCAATGATTTTCATTCATTTCTGATACCTATTTTCAGTGTTTCAGTGGGCTACACTTTTTTAATTCAGATTTCTTGATTGTCACCACTTTTTTGAAATTGTAAAAATCCCCTTTTTTTGGCTTAATTAATGTGTCGTTAAATAAGGCGAATTTTACCATTTCAAAAAAGTGGTGCGAATCAAGAATTCTGAATAAAAAAAAAGTAGCCCACCTATTTTATTGTAGCCTTTTATTCTAAATTTCTTGGGAAGATATCTAAATTCACTTACAGCACTTAGAAAATTTCTTCACATAAGCACTCTATATCGTCATATAACACATATTAAAGTAACTCGCATCTTAATTTGTTTTGTTGCAATATACAAACTTTTTTTTAAATGTAACTTTAATGGAAGAATAACATATATTTTAAGAAAGAAATACAACCAAAATGTAAAATTTTGATTATTAAAGTCATATGTTTTTGCACTTTTTATCAATGTAATAAGAAAACTGTATTAAAAAGCAAAACAATATTTCCACGCCTCCAAACTTTCATTTAAAATTCATTAGGCACTTTCACAACTGTTATTATTCATCTAATGAATTAGATACATTTTCCTGGAAGTAAAAGGTTTTATTTTCATAATATTCATTTAGAGAGTTGATTCTTTAAGACCTGAATAGCATATATATATATACGAGGGTCGAACCTGAAATAAGGTTCCCATCAAATTTACAAATAGATAATATTGTTTATTCTCATAGAAATTTACACCGTTGTAAAGAAGAAAATTTGGTCTACATATCTACTTAATCGCCATCTTTTTCTACGCATTTTTGCAGACGGTGCTCCAATTTCTATATAACAGTGTCTCAGAACATCGCCGCGAAACCCGTTGAGGAAGCGTTTCACCTCTTCTTTGACATCATCGTCTTTCCGGAAGCGTTGGCCACCAGAGTGTTCCCTTAACATTGGGAACAAGTGATAATCACTAGGTGTGAGGTCCGATAACCGCCTCCGAAACTGACGGCCTTGCATTCCATTCTTCATCGTGGAATTCCTTCCGACCGGCACTAAATTTTCTGCACCACTTTCGGACAAGTTTAACGGACATGCACTTCTCATCATACACCTCAGTTAACTGACGACGAATATCTACGGGTGGGGACCCTTATGCATGCAAAAAACGAACTACGGGACGAATCTCGCACTTTGGTGATCAACAATGCGAACCTCAATCTCACACGGCTGCTGAGCCAAGAATACGTGGCACAGCGAATCGCGGCCGGGGGAATTCAGAGTGCGCGAATAGCCACGCAGAGTGCTGTTACCGTATTTTGCCTCTCTCCTTCCCGTGAAGCTGGAGCTCTTTGTCAACCTTACTTCTGGATCAACCCTCGTATATCCCATGAGAAATATCTCCCAACAGATTGAATAAATTAAAGACTGATTCAGTTTATTTGATATATTTTCATTCAATTTTTCTAACCTGTATTGTTTTCTCATGATATACTATGTAATTAAATAAAATAAATAATCTTATTGTTATAATATATCTAATAAACGCGAAAGAATAGGGGAAGTAATAAATAATTATTTTTGATAATTTATAAATCATTTTAATGTATTAAATTATACTGAATTCTGACGGCCTTGCATTCCATTCTTCATCGTGGAATTCCTTCCGACCGGCACTAATGTTTCTGCACCACTTTCGGACGTGTTTAGCGGACATGCACTTCTCGTCATACACCTCAGTTAATTGACGACCAATATCCACGGGTGGGGACCCTTAGGCGTGCAAAAAACGAAACGAATCTCGCAATTGGCGGGATCAACAATGCGAACCTCCACATCACACGGCTGCTGAGCCAAGCATAAGTGGCACAGCGAATCGCGGCCGGGGGAATTGAGAGTGCGGGAATAGCCGCGTAGAGTGCTGTTACCGTATTTTGCCTCGCTCCTTCCCGTGAAGCTGGAGCTCTTTGTCAACCTTACTTCTGGATCGACCCTCGTATATCCCATGAGAAATATCTTCCAACAGATTGATTAAATTAAAGACAGATTCAATTTATTTGAAATATTTTCATTCAATTTTTTTAACATGTATTGTTTTCTCATGATATACTATGTAATTAAATAAAATAAATAATCTTATTGTTATAATATATCTAATAAACGCGAAAGATTAGTGGATGTAATGAATAATTATTTCTGATAATTTATAAATCATTTTAATGCATTAAATTATAATGAATTACATATGTTTTTTATAAAAGATATGACTACTTTATTACAGTCGTTCCCTTATGTTCAATAAACAATTTAAATAATCGTATGCTAGCTAACATGTCCTGTCCATATGAGATTAACGGAAGCATTTAATTTACAACTTCAGGAAATTAATCATGAGCGATAACACAGAGAGAGAGAGAGATTCCTTTACGCTCCATACTGCGAGTATACTCGTCGATACTGAAGTACATGGTGTTATTCTATTTTATTATTTTGAGTTTTATGACAAAAATGATAACATACTTAGAAAAAAAATCTATTAACAAATATATTAAAATTTAATAGAAAATTTTTATATAAGATTTGAAGAAAATTAAGTATTATCACAATGCCGGTTCCCAAACGTTATTTTCACTCGATCAACTTTAAAGTTTCAAATTAGTTTGCTTCCACCTAATATGTAATTATACAGAACTCTTTGTATAATCCATACAAAGCAAAGGATGAATTTTGGCACAAAGCATCACGAGAACAGTAATTTATGTTTTTTTCTATAAATAATCTTATGATCGCTTACATGTCTTGTCCACATGTTATCAACGGAAACATTTAATTTACAACTTCAGTAAATCATCATTATAGAGTCCTTTAAGCTCCATGTTATACATTTTGATATTGTGTTTTTTTTTTTTTTTTTTTTTTTTTTTTTTTTTTTTTTAAAGCAGCGATATTATATCTAGCAAAAATTCTAAGAGCAAATATATTTATATAGCAGTAAAATATTTATCTAAGATTAGAAAAAATATAATGTTATCACAATAGCCAGAGGTTCCAAAACATTATTGTCAAACGATCCACTTTAAAATTTTCAAATTCCTTTGACCCCACAAAGTATGCAGCTATATAGAGCCTTTTTTATAATCTATTCTAAACAACAGATGAATTTTAGACATACCATACACGACAACAGCACTTGATGTTTGTAGTTCTTAAAAAAAAGCCACTTTATTCAAGTCGTTGCCTTATGTTAAGTAAACAATAGAAATAATCTTATGCTCGTTTACATGTTTTCTCCAGTGTCTACATGTGATTTACTGAAACATTTAATATTTCAAATGAAAATCAAATTAATTGCTTAAAAGACGCAAAGGCCAAGCTAGTGAAAAATATGCCATGCCAGGACTCGAATCCGGGCCATCAGCATAGAGCAGCGACGTTCTACCGACTGAACCACATGGAACGATACCCAACCTCAAATTTCTCACCATTACAGATTGGCAAGACTACAAACGCAGCACAAGATGGAATATTTCCCGGAAGCCATCGACATGGGGCAAACAAAGACATTTAATTAAATCCAGCATCGATTGAATCTACACTGCTCAAAAAAATTAAAGGAGCAAGCAAAAAAGGAATAGAACAGTACAAGACAACCATGTATGTGCATAAAATGGATAGTGTACGTGTATCAATGCGCAATACAGAAAAAAGTCCTTCCGGCCAGTGCCGGGAGGAAGAGGTAGCTTTCATATTCCTTATTTTTAAAAAGCCACCTTATATTATTCAAACACACGAAGCTCAATTTACTGGAAACCGAATATAGGAGATTCAATACTAATTTTTATCAATATAATGAATGAGAATTTAGCGAAATTAGTCAGCTTTATCCAAGCTGCTTTTCTTTAAAGTAACTTATATTTGGCTGCCAAATTCGGCGATTTCTTAAAGTGCCTGCCATTTTAAGACAACATGGTGGATGAGGCTAACCTGTGAACTTGGTCGAGACCTTAGTAATTGCTGTGCACATGATCACTCACATCGGAATAGGTTGATATATACGAGTGCTGTCGCAGGCAAAAAATCAGATTTTTCAAAATGTCACCCACATTAGAAATTGAAACTACTATATCTGAGCCATTTTTTAAGATAAAGACAAACAAAAAATACTCCTGAATCCTTATATTAAGGTCAAATACTAAGAAACAAAAACTGCTCCGGAATCTTTGTATGAAGGCCATACACATAAAGAAAGTATTTTTCATTTCCCAATTTTTTAATACCTCATTTTAAATTTTAAATTTAATTTTTTTAAATGGCAACCCTTTTGAAACAAGATGGCGAATGAAGCTGGCCAACGAACTTGATCGAGACATTGGTATGTACTATGTACAGACCAAGTTACATCCAAATCGGTTCATAAATATGCCTGTTATCGCGTGACAAAAATCAGGTCGTTTTAAAATGTCAGCCACAAGAGAAATTCAAAATGCTATAACTCAGCCATTTTTTTAGATATAGACGACACAAAAACTGTTCCGAAATCTTTGTATTAAGGTCAAACACATACGAAAAAAATCTTTTCATTTTCCAATTTTTTGGTATCTCATTTTAAATTTAAATTTTTTTAAATTTTTTTAAATGGCCGCCATTTTGAAACAAGATGACGGATGAAGCTGGCCAACGAACTCGGTCGAGATATTTGTATGTACTATGTACACACCAAGGTACATCCAAATCGGTTCATAAATACGCCTGTTATCACGTGACAAAAATCAGGACTCTTCAAAATGTCAGCTACGCTAGAAATTCAAAATGATATAACTCAGCCATTTTTTAAGATATAGACGAAACAAAAACTGCTCCTGAATATTTTTATCAAGGTCAAACACATAAGAAAAAAATATTTTTCCAATTTTCAATTTTTTCGTACCACATTTCAAATTTAAATTTTTCTTAAAAATTCTTTATAATTTTCTTAAAAAATCTCTTTATGTATTGCATATAATATTTATCGATGCAAAGATATTGAACAATTGTGTTGATTCGTGATTTTAAATAAACATCATTTATGTATTGCCTTAACAAGAGAAGGCATTACATTGTTAATATTACTCTATTTTTCAAGTAACAAGCATAATTACATTAAAAATTAGCATCAGAATTAAATTACAACCTATTTTTTACATATTAAAGATTTTTAAATTTTTAATAGGTATGCTTGCGCTTTGAATTATTTTGCTTTCCCCTTTATCTTCTTTCTGCATTTATTTTTATTATTTTTTTAATATGTTTTATTTTATCATAACTAGGGTGCTCCAGGACAGATTTTGTAACGATTTTGAATTTTTACTATGCAATAATAGATCCTGTTTCAATTAAATATCTATAAAGGATGAGAAATAATGGTTTAAAGAATGATAAATTAAAATTTAAATATATTAAAATTATAATTAATGTACGATATTAATATTTTTAACTGGCGTCATTAAATTATAATTACAAGTAGGTATATTTATAAAACAAAACAAATGTATCGCTTCTCGGTATGAAAAACGGGCCCGCGGAATAACGAGCAAAAGCTGTAAAAACTTATGATCAACTTAGTCCTGCTTTTACAAAGTAAGTATTTAAGTTGTGTTTTAATATTTGTTCAATATATTTTCACTCAGCAATCTAAATTCTTATTTTTAATGTAAATTACGTTTTCAAATTATCAGCATTTTTTAATTAAATACATGAAACTTCAAAGAATAATATAAATAAATATAAATAATCTCAGTGATTTATCTTTAAACAGTAAAAACTAAAATATTATAACACTTTCATAAGTACAGACGTGTGAAAATTATTAGAATAATTGTGAAATTTACATTAAAATTTTGTCATATTAAAGAAATAACACATTTAAAAAACATTGATACATTTAATATTTAGTGTACATCCACTTGTTTTTTATTAAAGATTCGAAAAGTCTTAGCATACTTTGTATGAGTTTTTGGCAATTAATTTGTATTTCGTTGTCATGATGCCAAAGTTGGATGGTTTTTCTATCAGAACATTCTTGTTTGTGGTGTTTCCTTTCTTTAATTCAATTAAATAAAACACTTCCATGGCCTGGAAACAGTCCAGATATGATCCCATCGAGAACCTTTGGGCCATTGTAAAGAAAGAAGTAAAGAAATGCATCATCACAAACAAAACTGGTCTAATAAAAGACTCATAAAATTTTTGAATCATGACAACGAAATACAAATTAATTGCCAAAAACCCATACAAAGTATGCCAAGATATGTATGCCATCATTTCTTTAATAAAAAACAAGGGGATGCACACTAAATATTAAATGTATCAATACTTTTTAAATATTTCTTTAATTAACAAGTTTTTAGTGTAAATTTCACAATTATTCTAATAATTTTCACACGTCTTATTTGGCTTACGTTTTAATAAAAGTTTTATTTATTTGTATTTAGTTCAAATATGAATTATTTAATGTGTACATTAAATAATATATTTTATAATTAAAAGAAACTCAATTATATATATATATATATATATGTAAATATCATACACTCAAATGTGGAGATTATAAGAAATGCGTAAGTATACAATGTGATTGAAAATAAATATCATATTTGTATTATTTCAATAAAATTGTTCTACGATTGCTCTCCTTAACTCTATGATTCACTTTTTCTTCTTTTTCTTATTTTAAGAAAAAAATGAGCTTACATAACTTTTTTCCAGTGTTTAAAAGAATTAATATTTGACAAAAATTTTCATAGAAATTTTTTTTCGAACAAAATAATTAAATATTTACTATTGAAAATTAATCCCTATTTCATGATGTAAAAAGGTAGAACAATACATCTCCAGTGGAGTTTTTTATGTAAAAAAAAATATTATTTTTAGATTATCTTTAGAAGTGATCTGCTTCATAAATCGGTGCATTCTCTATGTTATATAGAATAATGTTTTTAGTTAATATTTGCTGATTCATTTTGTCAATACTGCAAAATATGTAAAAGTCGCTTGATTTCGAATAAAAAAAATATGAACTGTTTGTACAAATGCATAGCTGCTGAACTTCCGGTTTTATGAAAGTTAAATAAACATAGTTTGTATAAAGGTTTTTTAATGAATAAAATGAAAATACGAAGAAGAAGCAGGGAAACATTACTTAAATATTACATTACATAAATTATAAGACATGAGTTTTCTATACATGATTTTTCTATAGAAACAAAAAATAGAAAGTTGACAGTTATGCAAATGTCTGCGCATATCTTTAGAGTCTTGAAAATTTAGAAAAAAGTCTTCAAACATTAAAATTTAATTACAATGAAAGTAATTATAGAACGCCTACAAAAAATGGAAAAAGAAAATAAATTAATTCATTATCACTAAAATTGAGTATCTACTTTTTAAAAACTGCTATTTGCATTTTTAATACATATAATTTATTCATTATCTCGTGCATAAAAAACTATTTTTATATGAATACAAGTATAAAAAATTAAATCAACACGAAACTTAACATAAAATAATTCTCTCTATTTTTTCTAAGACTAATTGCTATTTTTTATAAAATATTTTTTCATGGTAGTCAACTTAATTTAATCTCTAATTAGAGAATATATTCTGAAGTGATGCAGAGAAATCTGTGCCCCCATTATTAAATTTTTGTTCATCACTTTTTAACATGGAATTTTAAGCATATGAAGTCTTTTAAAATAAAGTAACAAACATAATTTTAATATTATGTGAAAGAAAAAAAAATAAAGCGATATTAATTTCTACGCAGCTTTTAATATGTTTTAAAAATTCTAAAATCTGCTAGACTTTGCTGTCAGAGCGTTTTGTAGGCTTTCCTGCATATTCAAGAAAATGCTTATAAAAATAATCTTAATGTAAATTTTCTTTCCCTGTTTGTTTATAAAATACACTGTATGCCCCTGCATTTGATATTACGTTTCAAAATACCATTCTGTTTAAAATATTTTTCTATAACATATTTTAGTTGTTTGGGGGAAACGGAAAAATACGTCCAAACCGCTAGCAAAATCGCATTGTACATTTTTGCTATTAAAGAATTAATGCAGTCATTACACTACTTGACATCACACACAGACTTAGTGCGCAAAATTTTGTGGCTGTGTTTTTATTTATAGGATAACTTTTTTAGAAGCTTTTATTACGGAGGTATTGAAATTTCATTCTTAGAAAAAAATCCAATGACATTTCTATCAGTACTGACGTTATTTTCATCCAAACTCCTCTTAAAGCAAAAAATTAAATGTTATTTTTATATTTCATATTTCATAAAAGAAAATTTCCTGCTAGTGAAAGGAAATTATTTATGTTAGGCAGGCGAATGTACCCGATGTCGATACTGAATATTTATTTGCCAAACATTTGTGACAGTATACTTGCATTGTATCATTAATATAGTGGCACTACTGGTTTTGTTAGAGTTTCTACTACATTTAGAGGGATTTCAGTTATTGTGTTGGTTAGGGATGCACAACCTTTTAAAGAGAAGGACCACTTAAAAAAATTTCTGGGTTGTCGAGGGCCACATTAGTAACACGGAGTTAATTCTATTTCGGGGAGGCTATCTGTGGCCTATATACACATAAAAATATGCTTTCAGACGGGAGAGGGGAGTTTTAACCCCTTTAGGTTCCCCTACCCAGCCAACATATCAAATTCAGTTGGCAAGAATATATCAACATTTTACGTTTGTATATATAAGAAATTTTGCAAGGATTATTTAGAAGTGATAATATTCCTCGACTTTATTCGGGGGAGTAAATTTTGTTTTATTAAAAAGGCTAAAAAACAAACATAGGCATGAAAGTGGCTACTGCCGAAAAAACATTGTGAACTTTATGAACGAAGGTGAGGATTAGGAGCCGATCAACGAAATTAGCGATTTTTCTGCGCGTGATCAACAAAATTCGCAATTTTTCCTAAGCTGGTCAAAACTGCGATTTTTCCGTTCCTGACCGATGAAATTCGCAATTTTTCTGCATCCGATCAACGACAATCGCAATTCTTAACTGACTCTGTCGAAATTTGCAATTTTTTCCCACGACAAATTGACGGAATTTGCGATTTTTTCTCAGCGGTAAACTGCTTTCTTCGCATCATCGCGAAAAATCAAATTCAACGCCTAATTAACAAAATGTACGATTTTTCCGCACCCGAACAACGAAATTTGCATTTGTTAACTGTCTTGCAAATTTCCCGCGACAAATGGACGAAATTCGCCATAAACAGAAAAACACGCGATTTTTTCTGCAGTGGATCAACGAAATTCGAGATTTTCTTGCTCCTAATCGACAAAATTTTGATACAAACAAATAAATAAAACAAATAAATTTTGATACAAATACAAGCAACAAACAAAACATCACAAATTTGTGATTTTTCGGCCCCTGACCGATGAAATTCGCCATTTTTTCGCACCCGATCGACGAAATTCTTGATTCTTAACTGATGCACGAAATTTGTATTTTTCTCCGCGGCAATTTGACGAAATTCGCGACTTTTTCTCGCGACTGACGAAATTCACGATTTTTCCGCAACCGATCAACAAAATTTGCAATTTTTTCGGGCATCATCAATAAAATTGACGATTTTTTACATGTCAACTCAACGAAATTGGAGATTTTTCCGCGTCTGATCGGCATACTTTACGATTTTTCTGTGCCCGACAAATGAAATTCGCGATTTTTCCTACCCTCAACGACAAAATTCGCTATTTTTCCGCATCCGATTAACTGACTGACGAAATTTTCAAATTTTCCTCTAGATAATTGACGAAATTAGTGATTTTTTTCTACGGCCTATGGACAAAATTGCAATTTTATCTAGTTATAAATTGACGAGATTCGCGGGCCACATTTGTCCCGCGGCCACAGGTTGTTCATCCCTAGTCTAAAGGGAAAATCTCCAGTAGAGAATGACAACACTGTAAGCACCCCCTTTAACAACATTGTTCAGTTTCAGTTATAAAACTTAATTATCTTCAATTATCTCAGGGAGGAACGGTAACATTATGCCGTTTTTTTAGTTGTCTACTTTTACTAAACGATGACCTTAACATATCTATGATTTAAAACGAGCTTCTTACTGCATTTTCGCAATAACTATTGATTTTATTTTAAACAAAATATATTAAAAAAAGTTGAAAATATAATATCTGATAGTTTGCTAATAATTTTGAGATTTTTTAAATCTTTAATTAATTATTATCGGATAATGTTTAAATATAAGTCTTACAGATGGTGTTAGCTGCGAACGATATAAGTGTTGCACGGGTTCTTCATAGTACGCAATTGTCGATGTGTTCATTTAGTTAGTGAAGGGTTGCTTTAAATTATTTGCTTAAATAAAAAATGTTGCTTTTTCTGAGATATTGAAAGGTCTGCAATCTCTAACATCTGAAATCTCCATCTCAACTGTTCCGACCTTTTATTGACTACACTTCCTCGAAGAAAACAATTATACTCCACCACACACACTGTGTAATATATGTATATTTTTTTTAATTAAAAAGTTAACTCCATTCACACGCAGAACCGAGACTTAATAAAAACTAGTATTCATTTTACATTTTTTTTATTTATCAAACAAGTCAATTTTATGCCACATATGTTTTTAAAGTAAGTCAATAAAAGCAATATAAGTATGCATCTTATGCCAAAGAGGTTTTTTTTCGTTACTTGTCAACCTTATTATACGGTCAGCATTTTTTACTCACAAAATGCCTTGAAGAAACTATCGTATTTAGCATTGCGATATATACGGATATATGCGATATATACTGATATATGCGATATATACAGATATATGCGATATATATGCGTATATTGATAGCATTGATATACATTAAAATTAAAGTGCTCAAATGTTAAAGGTGGTGTGTGACAAGTTAAAAAAATGAGTTAATCATATGATTGAATGTAGTCAATAGTCCTCTACCATCTGTTAAATTACTGTTTGAAAAAACCTCATAATCACACAGTTTTTAATAGATAAAGAATTCATTTAACAATAAACGAAAATAAAGATTTTTAGCTTTACAGCTTATTTCTCGCAATGATGATTGTGTAACTTACCACATTTATCATCTCTTCAATTGAATTTTAAAACTCGTTAAGAGTTGGTAGAAATTTTTTTAACTGTAATTTTTTTCGTTATGGATATCACCACAAGCAACCTTTCAGGGTTCTCTTCTTTATCAATTTTATATGGTTATTTTCCTCCACCATATCAATATTTTTCTGTTTTCTTTTTTTTTCCAATTATCGTCTGTATTATCTTATTTTATAATTTAACACAACATAAGCAGCTGACGCATTTACGCATCATTTATAATACTATTATTAAGAAATTTTAATTCTCCAAATAATCTTTGAATAGTTATGTTTGGTTATTGCAAAAACGATTTCTATACGCTCTTTCCTCCCACATCCTCGTTACATAGCATATATGAAAGAATAACAAGAATACAAATCCTTGGCAACTTTTGTGAACAAAATAAATAAAAATTAGTATTAAACTTTTTCCGTAGTGTACTCGAAATTTGAGAATAAAAGAATCCCCAAATTTGGTAACACATTTGCGGCCTTTACACTGTAAAAAAAAATTCGACCAGTTTTCCTGTAGGAATCAGAAAATTAGTTGTCCTTATCGTACCGGAAAAATTTCCGACCCAGCTCGGAATAAAATCCGTAAAAAAACGAAATAGCGAATAAAACGGTATTTTAAGGATTTTATTTCGATTTTACGGATTTTATTCCGAGCTGGGTCGGAAATTTTTCCGGTACGATAAGGGCAACTATTTTTCTGATTCCTACAGGAAAACTGGTCGTATTTTTTTTTACAGTGTACAGTGTTAAAATAAATATGCAGCGATATACACTCCTGGACAAAATTATAAACTCAGAAAATTTTCACTTTGTTTGAATGCTAATATAAATAAGCTTATCTTTACATTAATAAAATAAAGATAAATATTCATAGAAAGTCGTCTAAATTTAATATAACTCATAAATAAAATGAAGCAAATAACTTAAATAAGAAATTACACAACTTAAAAAAAAAAAAAAAAAAAATACATTATGTGAGACCGGGACAAAATTACAAATTCAAAGTTATGAATTTCTATGTTCTGGTATATCTGATATGAATAAATGCATTTTATGATACGAAACTAATTCAGTAATTTTTTTTCACATTGGTATTAATGCAAACGATATTTATTCGTATTTTCATTTTCTCGATGATTGATTAAAAATCTTTTATCGTATGCCTTTGAATTACTTTTAGAATAATTTTGAGTCTCTTTTAATGCATCTTTTCTATCTTGTTGTGTCGTTACATGTTATTCTTACAACAGCGAAATTCCCTCGAGCAAATGCCTCGAGGAAAGGTTCTCACCGAGGTACAAGTTAGCAAAATTTCAGTCATCAGAGCTTCTGGGAAAACCAAACGCCAAATTACTTTGTTAATTAAATGTCCAAAAGGAGCAGTAAAAAAGTTTCAAAGACTCTGTCAAGTTATGGAACGAAGAAACACAGTGGTCAGTCCAAAGGTAATAGAAAAAAATCGAAGGTTTATCTTACGAACACTATCTAGCACTGTAGTTGCTTCTAGCTAAATTGTAAATGATTTAAAGCTAAATGTAAGCTCTCGAACTGTTAGGCAAATTCGTCAACAATCTCCGAACCTGAAATGGAAGAAAGAAAATGAAAGTTAAGCCAAAATTTGAGCTTCATCATATGAAAGCCAGGCTTCCCTTTGCGCAGCAGCACATTTCACGGACAACAGAGTTCTGGTCAGATGAAGACAAGTTTAATTTAGACGGTCCAGAAGACTTAAGATACGATATTAGGTATGAGGAATGGCGTATCTTTGGTCGAAACTTTGGTGGAAGATACGTGATGCTGTGGGCTGGTTTTTCTCAGAATAATAAAACTGCTCTGCCTTTCCAACCCTCCGACTGTCTTGGAAAAGGGCAAAATTGTAATGTTGTTTTCTCTGCATTTTGTTTTAAATGCTAAAAAAAAAAATGATTCTTTGAACATTTTATGAAAAAACTTAATAATGAATATGAATGCAATCCTTGGAAGTATTAATCATTGTTCAATGTATTAAAAATACATTAAATCAATAGAATTATATTACTTTAAATATTGCTTGTATTGCAGTGAAACATGGAGCTTAGTGAACGTATTAACACGGGCTTGTCAGTGAGGGGGTTAATGGAAAACAAAAAGCAGAAGACTGCCAGTTAATGCTTGAAAACCGTCTATTCCATATGCACCGTCGATTGCTGGAGTAAACTGGGCAAGATAATGGATCAATATACTGTGCAAAAAGTACAAAAGAGTGGCTTGAGTGTTGGCATGTGAATGTCATTAAATGGCTAGTCCGCAGCATTGATCTAAACCCCATGGAAAATTTTTGGGGTCCAATGCTCCGAATAGTCTAACATGATGGACGTCAATATTAAAACTCAATTAATTTAAAAATGGCTATATTTTCAGAATGGAACCATATCAATAAATTAATTGGAAAAACTTGTTCAACCTATGCTTTTGGAAAAACTTGTTCAATCTATGCAGTTCGTAAAACTTGATCAATTTTTGCCGTGCCGCATATTCGATGTAATTCAGAAAAATGGTAGTCAAAGTCATTTTTGAATGCATCCATTAATACTTATCTCCAGGATTCAAATTGCGTTCATTTTATTAAACTCAGAAATTTACTGTTTTAGGTTTAGTCATATGCTATAGTAAAATTACACATCTTTATGCGAAAAAAAATGCATTGATGTATTAATAGTATCGATCACTAATGGCTCAAAGCATTAGTTTCTTATCATAAAATGCATTTATTCAAATCAAAAATACTAGAATATAGAAATTCATAACTTTGAGTTTATAATCCTGTCCAGGTCTCACATAATTATTTGCTCCATTTTATTTATGAGTTATTTTAAACTTCGATGAATTTTTATAAATATTCATTTTTATTTTATAAATGTAAAGCTAAATTTATTTATATTATGATTTAAACAAATTGAAAATTTTCTGAGTTTATAATTTTGTCCAGGAGTGTAAGTATATTTAATAAGTACCAAGGGCTGCGCTAGAGTCATAAATATTTGCTACTTATCAATTTCGTCTTCAATTGCCCATTTGGAATGTATTAACTTCATAAAGAGTGTAGAACTTCTTTTAGTTTTTCAAATACAGTGAAATACGTTTAACACGAAAACGCTTAACACGAAAAATCGGTTAACAAGAAATGATATAGCAGTCCGGACAGTATACTATGCAATTTAATATATTTTGTTTCTTTTAACACGAAATAAAAATCGTTTAATACGAAAAAAATTCGTTTTCGATCTAGATAGTTTGAGTTGAAATTGGTAAATTTTGTGTTAAAACCACTGAATTTTGGGTGAAAATCAGTGAATTTCGTGGGTTTTTTTTTTTTTTTTTAAATTAGCTGTTGTTTTATGAGCACAGTAGCTGTGGAATTCGTGCGAAAACAAACTGTTATTTCGCTTCAAATGAAGATGAAGCTGCTTAATGTAGTTGATGAAAAAAAAAAAAAAGACGAAAACAGAAATCTGCAAAGAGTTTGGCATTGCCAATTCTACTTTATTAACTATAATAAAAACAGGGATCCTGTTACTTTAATGTTTAAGTGCAGTATGTGCCAGAGAGAAAACATATGAGAACCGCAAAGTACGAAGATTTAGAGACAGCCTTGCTTATTTGATTCAAATAGGCTACATCTCAGAATGCTAAAAAAGACACTTCAAAAAAATATATCTGATTTTTCACCAGAAAAACAATATTTTTTTACTTGCTTTTTATCCTAATGGTTGCAACCTACTAATAGTTTAACAGGAAATCAAAATAAAATTTGCGACGTCGAAAATATTTGTGAGTTTTCTTCTTTTTTTTTTACGAATCTTTTAGCGCAAAATTCTTTTAACAAGAAAAAAATTTTTCGGTCCCCTCAATTTCGTGTTAACCGTATGTTTTTGTTTAAATATGTTAGAGACAGACAGTTTTGGATATAACCTTAAGTAGTATGACGCTTAAAAAATTTTTCTTGTGACATATAACAGAGCGAATAGAAATGCAAGGCTGATTCAATAAAGAATCGGATTGTAAAAGTTTGTATAATCCATTAAAATGCAAAAAAGTTGTGGACATTTTGTATCTTGATTATAACTGTGAAAATATTTTTTAAATGTTTTTAGTATAATTATTCTGGATTTATATTATTTTGCATTTCAGATTAAGAGTTTTTATAATTTTTTTTTTTAATTTTGTTCGCCAACTTTGAATATATATTATTTTTAGTCTACAATTTTACTTATCCGCCAACTACCCCCCCCCCCCCCCCACAAAAAAAAAAAAAAAAAAAAAAAAAGACAAAATATTCATAGTGAAGGGGTAAGTGTGACAAATTAGGAAAGTCTAAACACCTTAAAAAATCAAATATCCCCCTTCAGTTAGTTGAAACTATTGAAAATAAACTTATGAAAAAATAAGGATATCATTCGATGTCACAAACTCGTTTTTCTTGTAAATTTTCAAAAATGTTGGAAAACTAATCATATCTATTTACTAAATTTTCGTCTTTAAATTGTTTAAATACTAAACACGTTATATGATACACATATTAATTAATCTTCGAGAAATTTTTTTTATACTTGTTACAATACCATTGCGTTTTTTGTGTGCTTAATAATAGCTATGAAAAGTTAGGAGGCAAGTGTTTTTTAAATTTTGTTAAAAAACTAACACAAGTTAAACCGGCATAAAAAATAGTCAAAGTTTTAAAACTGTGTATAAGAATACATATAATTCAAAATATTATATAATGTGATTGAGAGTTGAATCACAATAATACTAGTAACTTTCACGGATATTGCACGGTGTTTTTTAGTATTTTTCTAGTATTTCAGATACATTATGAGTAGTTCATTTATTTCAAAATTAATATAAATGCAGATATAAATATCAAAAAATAATTTAAAGAAAATATTTTTTTCTGGCATGAGAGAATCTTTCAAATTATAGTCGTGAAACTAAAAGTAAACACCCCCTACTAACTCTGCAACAAATTATTGTAGCAGAAAGTTACTGGTACCAGACGATTGCACATAAAGTCTACTTTTAAATGATGTATATAAAATTTGTTTAGGGGGTCATCTATATATCAAAACGAATCCAGTTTTAGGTAGATTTCGTATGAAATACTACCTATTAGGATCTTTCCTATGTTGGAATTTCTGAAATATTTTTGCAGAACTACACTGATCATGACCCCTAGAACCCAAAACCACCCTCAGTAAAAAACTTATTTATCTATATATGTATATATCACTTTCTTCTGGACTCGATAACTTTCGTAATTCTGCACCAATCTCTTCCAAACTGATACATAAAATAAATAGGCATAAAATCTCGGTCAAGTTCGTTAATGTGCAAAATCGGACCAAGGGGATGGAAATAGGGAGGGGTTTTGTGAAAACCGAAACCCCCCCATAACTTCTTAATTTTTGTTCGTATCAAATCAGTTTAAAGTTTTTATTATTTCAAAAAATAGGGCCAAAAATTTATGTGCCACAGATTTTTGATAAAGTTAAAAATGGGCTCAAGGGGCGTAAAAATAGGGTTTTTGGGAGAAAAAAAATTCATAACTTCGTCAATTCTCAAGATATCAAATCCAATTAATTTTATTATAAATCTCCTTAATATTATCTACAACTTTTATATTCACAAGTTTTTGATAGGAACAATTCTTACCGCAAAAAAAAATAAATAAAACGAAAAGAAAAAGGGGGTATGAAAAAGAAAAAAATCCATTACTCCGTCAATTTAAAAGATATGAAATCCCCATAAATTTATCATATATCTTCTTAATATTGTCTACAATATCTATAACGACAAGTTTTGGGTAGGACCAATTCTTACTGCAAAAACAAATTAAAAATACTTAAATCGGTTGAAGAAAAAAATCGTCTTAGTAAGGGTGTATTCAAATCCAATCTGCTTATTTTCTGACTCATTTTACAATTCATTTTTGCTCTCAAAGGCTTACAATTGGTACGTTTTCTTACTCAGAAACTATATAATGTACCGTAATGGTCGATTTTTGATAGAGGCAGAATATATTTTTTAAAATGCTGTTAAAGTGGGCATTTTGAACCTAATTTCCCCAAGCGGATTGTGTTGGAAAAATCATTGTATTAAGGATGCACTTAAATCCAAACTGCTTGTTTTCTGACTCATTTTCAAATTCATTTTTGCCCTCAAACGCATTTAATTGGTAGATTCGCTAATTCAGAAACTATATAAAGTACCGTAATGATCGATTTTTGATAGAGGTAGAATATATTTCAAAAAATGTTGTCAAAGTGGGCATTTTGAACGGAATTTCCCGAAGCGATTGTGTTAGAAACGAAAAATATTGTCCTTCTGAGAAAATAATTGTTTATATATGAAGTTTTAATTAATTGAACGAAAAATAAAAACACAGGTCACTTATAAATCTCTTCAAAAATGACGTCTGCAAGTTTCATATTTTATTTTATTAAAAATGAATCTGGAGTTATGCCAGAAAATTTCGAGTTGTTGAGCATGGAAAAGTATTTTCTTGAATACCGCCCTAACATCATTCTGATAAAACCAGCTATTATATAAAAATATAAAAATGAAATAAAAACTCGTCAAAAAAATATATAGTCGCCAGATAAAATTGTTAAAGTGGGTTTATCTTTAATCATGATTTAGTTTTTGTTTGTGAAATTAGTATACTTGACTTCAAAATCTACCTCCGCCTATAGACCGGGCCGGCAGGGATTTTTTTTAAATAGCAATATCCATGTTTGACATCATAAATAAATTCTACACACTTAGACTAAATTAGACTAAAAACAAATTTTCAAAAAATGCATACGATTACTTTCAGAGAAATTATTTTAAAAAAAAGCATATTTGAGTGGCTGTACGAAATTGAACGTCGGTACTCGATTGTTCATATGCTACAAAAATGGCAATGCCACTTATTTTAATCTATGATTTCTTGTGAATATGACAATTCACTCACTTAAATTGTTTTGGCTATTGCCAGCCAAAACGTTTCAATACAAAGAGTAAAAAAAATATATTTTTTAAAACTTTTTTATTCTGCACATCATATACGGCTACTTTAACCATCATTTTTATGATTTTTTAATTATAATTCATAAACTACTTAGAAGAAAAATTCGAAATTGAAAATTCGCATAAAGCAGGTCATAATAAATATAAATCTATCCAAAAATTGTAGGTTGGAGTTCATATTCATATTATAAAATTTTTAAAATTAGAAATTCAATGTATTTATGTTCGAGTTTTTTAGTATTACAGCCATACAAAAAATATTAGAATTAGGATTATAGTTTCAGTAGATAGTAATAAAAATATGAAAATATAATTTCGCATTAGAAGCTCTAAATTTTGAGTGTTTATAAAAAAAAACTTATCATTCAGAAGATTTGAAATTTAGTTGCTAAGCATGAAATTTAGTTTATTGTTTGTTAATTAGTTAATATAAGTTTGAAATTTAGTTTCTTGTTTGAAGCGAATATGTAAAATATACTGTTGAAAGTGGGTTTTGCCATTGAAAAAAACGAAGAAGCAAATTATATGTACATCATTTAAAAGTAGAATTTATCTCGAGTCTTTTTGTACCTGTAACTTTCTTCTATTATAATTAGTTGCAGAGTTAGTAGGGATGTTTACTTTTTTTCTACGACAGTATTTTAATTAATTTTCATATTTATTCGTCAATATGCATACTCTTTCTCTAACTGAATTCACGTGTTATTTCCAATCATGTATAGCATAAAATGTCTCAAAATGTTATTATTTTGGAAACTCTGCTTTCACAAAAATGTTACAAACAAATTTAGCAGTTTTGAATTCACACAATGTTTACATTTTAAACTTCGGCTATTTGTTTCAATGGCTTTTAAAATAAACGACATGATAATATACGCATTTCCCAGCAGTTTGAAAGAATCTTTAAAAGTCTTTATTATTCGATTTGAAATATCACACGGATGACTTTGACACAGGCCAGTACACGAGGAAAACCATAATGATTTGTGCTATATGGCAAATATTTAAATTCTATTCCGATGAATATTCTAGTTTAGACCTCTGAACGGAATATAAATGTTTATTATTAATATTTCTAGAGAACAAGGAATGCATGAATATCAAAGTGAGTATGTGTGTCAGAATTGTGAGAGTATGTGTTATTGCTCCTAAGTTATAATAGAAATTCTTCGAAAATATGGACAATTGTGTTTTACAACGTATAAAATCTGAACTTTTGAGTTTGAATTTGAAAATAAATAAATTATAGAGTTGAATTTCCTTCGGATTATCGGAATAAATCTGAAAAAAAAAATATTAATCCCATCAAATTCAAGTTTATTCAGAAATAAATCGAAAGCTCCATCATAAGTGCAATAGTTACAATTACCAGAGGTATGTGTATAAAAACATAGACATGATAATATTGTTAAAACATAAATCTATACTAATAAAAGAAAGTTTCGCTCTGAGTGTTTGTCTCTCTCTCTCTCTGTGTGTATCTGTGATGGACAGAAAAATGTACGGCTCGTACGAGGCTGAAAAGTTTTGTGAGGGTAGCCCAAAGTGTCTCCTGAGGCACGTCTGGCACAGAATTTTAAATTTCTAATAATTAGTTGAGTTATTAATTAAACATTGCAACTCACTCTTATCAAAAAGTGATATATTTGATTCCCAGTAAAGGACAGCACTTGCACACGTGCACAAACACATTTACGCATCGGAGGCTAGCGAAGAACCGACTTTCGATTTCGTGTTTTTCAATAGTATTGTTTTAACTTATATCGACCACACTACTCGGTTAAGTTAAAGTTTAAAGACATATTCCAAAAGATCGTACTCTTACGTCTCAAATGCTGCAACCAATTCTAAGAAATGTTGCAGTTAACTCTTTGAAACAAATTTTCAAAAAGCGTTATTTAAAAAAAAAAAAAAAAAAAAAAAAAAAAAAAAACTTTTCTTCCTTATTTCAACGGCCCTCTAGGGCGTAATTTTAAGGTTACCGACAAAAAAATATGTTCTTAAAGATGAAATCTTCTTCTAATCGATGAAGTAATTAGTTTTTAAAAATATGAATTTTAACTCTTTCAAATACAGCAGCGAATACACTTAGCGCCTCACGGAGACTATATTTTTTCTACGCTAAAAGTAACTAAACGTACATATTTTAACACAATCTTTCTACAACAACTTTCTGCAATAGACCAGATTTACATCAGCTACAAAATAAATAAATAAATAAATAAATAAATAAATAAATAATAAAAAAAAACGTTCCGACGATTGAAAATATTTTTTTACAAAATAAAATGTGCGAAAATGCCGACGAAATCAGTAAAGACCCGAGTATTTCGTCACAGTTTTGCTGTCTTTCTGTACGTTTAGAATCCAAAAATCAAATTACGCAGAAAATAACATACCAGAGAGCATATATTTTCTATTCCATATTGTTTCGCTGTTTTTCATTTAAAAATTCAGTTTCATACAAAATGGAGTTAAATATATAAAATCAGGTAAATTTGAGATTAATTTGAAGTTCATTCTTCACGGGCCCGGGCAATGGTAGGTGGGTCAGCTGGTTGATAATATTAAATAGTGACAAGGATATTTTACCGTGCGATACAGCTGGCGAAATTTAAGTGAGTTTAAAAAAAAAATTCCCCTTCTAAAAGCAGTACACCTCATACTAAAAAAAAAACTGAAGTTATAAAATGGATAAAGAATGTACCATTGAATATGTATCAGCCAAAAAGTGAACAAAAAGATAAAACAGAAACTATAACATATCTAATACGAGATAAAACTACTACAGAAATCTTCTCTTTGGCTCATAGTTGTTTCACAAAATATCACAGTAATCTTACTAAAATTTTATTTGTAACCCGGATTGCAGTTACATGAAAAGTTCTAGGCATCCCAGTTTCCTAAAAAAAAATTTACTAACCTTACAGATTTTTTTTTGTTTTACAGTGCAAACCTGTTTCTGCTACATGAATTTTGTTGTTGCCGTTACATAATATGCTATAGGCATCCCAGTTTCCTGGAAAATTCTTAGTAACGTTATAGTCTTTGTTACACTGTAATTGCCATAAAAATAAAGATAAATCTACGGTATCAAAAGGTATGTGTAAGACTACCGGATACGTGCACGTGGCCACTACTGGCTATCACACGAGATCCAGAAAGAGCCGTCACGACGTCCACAAGGGACCCCGCTTTGACCCCGATTAGGCCCTTAATAATACCGAAGTCCGAACATCACGACAGAACCAGGACTCAATAAAACTCTAAAGGATCAGAACAGGCTCGACCCAATACAGGGCCTCCGTCGCATCATCGACTCCTTATCGCGGTACACCTCACAGGAAGATCCCGTGCTCCGAGACTAGCGACGGGACCCCTCACCGGCTTACTTTACCGCCAGTCGAAACTGAGGATCCCCTATAGAGGCTACCTCTGCGATTTAAGCCAGCGAATGGAATGTTAGTTGAAAGACAAAACAAAAGGAAAGTTATCATCTCACAGCCCCAACAGTCTTCCGTCCCAACCCAGTCGGGCACAACCGAACCCAACCGAGCTAAGACAAACAACATGTCAGAGCCACAAGACAGAAGTAAAAGAACACAAAACACAAACTTAATCTACCACACACGGCCCTCGGACCCGGTCAATGACGGCGTGGTGAAAAGATCCAAGATCCCCAAACAGTCCCGAGCGGTGCCGCCGACCGATGGATCGAAACCACGAACAGGGAACGAACCCCCACGGCCCACTAAATCAGTCCACCAGCCTCGACGCCATCGGAGATCACCCGAGGACCCCAGAAATCAGTATACACAATAAGATGCAAGCATGAGCGGACCCAAGAGCTTATAGTCCGTTAAGGGACTCTCCCTCCCCCAAGTCAAAGGCCAGATCGAACCCTAAAGTTCGAAACCCACTCAGACCCAAGGGCTTTGCATTCCCTGAGGGACTCTTCCATCCTTGAGTCAAGGATGGGCTCGAAAGTTGGTTAGAAGATACACAAAAAAATTGGAAAGTTAAATTTGTAACCCACCTGACCGCCTTAAGAAAGGCAGTAACCATCCACCACCGGAAGGAGTGCGTAGGATAATTCTCCAACGCATATTTTCAAGGTAAATTCATAGCTCAGAATCGGGCTACAGATTAGAAATAAAAGCAAAATACTTTTCGAAACCCAAACGGATCCGAGGGCGCTGCGGATGTAGTCTAATAAACCCTCCTAGTTGTTCAAGTCACCCTTGAATCAACAACTGAGATCCGTGGACACCCACAAAATAATATTAGTAGATAGACACAAAAAATAGGAAAGTTAAAGCCCCTTACCTGAGAGGATCCTCCACATGGGGTGGCTAAATCCCCTAGGACGGCTGCTCCGAGGACTCCCAAGGACAACGGTGCACACAGTAGATGGATCAATATCCAGGCACGGGCTTGAAGAAAAGCAAAAAAGGTTGATCCAAACGTGCACAGTGGTAGCTGTCTGTATCCCGTTAGCTCACCAGTTTCACATGCGTCCATATGCTTCAACACCCGAAGGCCCCATCGCACCTTCAACACAGTTCCTGACAAGAAGCCATTGTCTTCCGTGCCGAGAAAAAAACGCAGTTATGTCGAACCTTCCCGAGTCACCTCTATGCTCCTGACGCCCATAAAGGTCGAAACGACGCAACATCAAGTTGGCGCGGAGCACCCACCCACATACTCGCTCTAAAAGGCAAAACCGCATTAAGGCTCCCTCTTCCAGATCGACGCCGGAACTCCTCCCGGAGCTTCTTGTCGTTCACCAGGCGGTGTCTCCACACGATGAAGCACTTGCTACAGGATACCTAGGCGCACGTTGCCCCTTTTGGACGTAGTCCGAGAGCCGGACGTGGGATTCCATCAGTGACCTGAGCCACTTAGGGTCCTCGCTTTAGACTTCTCTCCGAAAATGTAAAGGGACCACTACGGCGATCTCGGCCGGGTTTCTGGTCATCCTTCCTCGCACAAGGCCGGATTGATCCAGAAACACCCGGGTGCTCCCGCTCCCAGGTGTGTGTAAATTGGATACGTCTGCAGTTAGTATTCAATTTTAGAGTCCAAAGATAGTAAGCTGTGTTCAACGCTCGTGAAAATACATCGCTTGTAATAAAGATTAGACTATATACTACGTAATACCTTTGTATTGAGAAAGAGTTGCTCTACAAATGTACACTCTAATGACATATGCTATTTTGTATACACAAATATGTCTAATTTTAATGCAATCATCATATTTTCGGCTTATAATGAAATGTAACACTCTATATACCTTTATTTCAGGGCAAAAAATTAAGAAATTGAATTCGCTATGTGTCGCTTTACTGAAAATATTGCAGGTACGTACATCTCACACATAGAAGTTCTACATGCATAATGTTGTTTCTGCACTTGTGCATCTGCTGAACGTAGTTTCATGACAATCATCAGGTTACATGAAAAGTTTTTATACCAATTTTATGTATAGTTTACGTAAAATATTTTTATTGTGCTTTTCAGTTCATTGCAAATGATTCACTAATTTCCTGAAACCTGCTAATTATAATTTTGAGCTCTTTGAAAACATCTTCAAGTAAAAAACATTTTTGTTTCTGAAAAGTGGCAATAAATTTGTATAACTAGACTGTATTATTCGAAAATAAATAAGATGCGTATATTTTATATACAGCCAAATATATTTCTAGGGAAAACTGACGCAATTAAGAATAAATTAATTGAATCAAAACATCGAGCAAAAATGTTATTTTATATAAATACTGGAAAAGAAAATGTATTTTTCACTTTAATAAAACTTTAAAACTTGGGGAATCATATGAGAAAGAAATCTAAGCTTTTTTAAAAATAAAAACCGAATCATTAGTGGGCTTGTCCATTTGTCTAAGGAAAGAAATTATATTCCTTACATATTTTAAGTTTCATGCAATCTACAATATTTACCAATCTGACATATATTCATCTTTATCATTTCAATAATATATCTTTTTATTTAACTCATTATATATATATATATTGAAGAAATAAGAAATGAATAAAAAATTGTTTCTAATTGAAAGAATAAATTTCTGAAGTGATCTTGCAACGTATTATAGTATCCTTTTTTAGAATGTATATTATTGTGAAAAAATTTTTGAATGAAATTAAACTTTTTAACTTAAAAGAAGATGACATTTGTATATTCTAAAGATTGAACTCGATTAGACAAAAAATAGGCACGGATACAATGTAAAAATTAATTTAATCGCTATTTCAATGATAAGAGAAATAAGTAGTCAGCAAATGACAAATTAGATACTTGACACTCAAAAATGTATATAGAAACTGTGAGTCAAATTAATTAATCCTTTTCGTTATAATTAAAAGTAAATAAATAAACTTCCAGTAAAAGTCTGCAGATTATCTTCGTCTTCAAAGTTTTATCTCCGCTGTAAAATAATGGCATGAGTTCAGAAACTTTCTATGAACTGTTCATTTCTTATCGTCTTAAAATCATTTTAAACAAAAGAAATTCTTTCTCCAGATTAAAGACATTAGCATTATCAGCTAAAAATATATTTCCTCGTAAACATATCAATTGCAGTAGTAAGAGAGTTTCTTTACTTTTAATCTTTTATATTAGATCAGAAATGAAAAGAAGCGATTATCGTAAGAGTCTTCGATAAAAAAATTAGAAAAGTCAAAACATTTACAAAATTATACGAGATTTTTTTTTTTTTGTCTACGTACAACATTGAATGTAATAAAGAAGAGTTAATTTTAGTTTTATTTTATTTCGTGATAAGTAAATGTAAGAAAATTACATTTATCCTTCTTTTATGAATTAATACAGATTAAACACAAAATGAAATTATAGAATTATGCTTTGTTTGCTCTGCTTACAGCAACTCCGCTAATATGAACTTTGCTTGTCCAAAATTTTGGATAACGCGAACTTAATTTTATTTAAAATAAAAAAAAATAATTAATTGTGTCAATGTAATGAAGAAAGAAAATTAATATTAAAAACAAAAAAAAAATTTAGCATGCATAATATAGTACGAGTTAAATTTTTTCAACTGAGTGAAAGTGTGTCCAGGCGAGGATTTGAACCAGGGACTTTCGACTTAAGCTGCCGATGCTCTGCAAACCGAGCTATGCTGAATAAATCTGGCTGGCATGATTCATTCAGTCAACAAAATAAATCGAAGATAATGGAACTCCAAGAAAACGCTTAATACGTAATTAAACTTGATTAATTTTAACATAGTTATTCCTATTTGTAAATAAATCAAATGAATTGTAATTTTCCATTTGAGTGAAGACATTTCCACTCAGTTCTCGGTCCGCAATTAATTGAAGTAGCTGAATAAGAAAAACAATTTATGTCTTTGTATCCTTCTCTATTTGTTTCGGAAATTTGCTTAATTAAAAATCTGATACAAATGTAAGTAAGTATGTGTAAGTACGGCTGAATCAAATAGAGATCACTAACATACTTTTTAACGAGAGTAGATTAATCTATACGTCTAATTTTTATTTACAATTATTTATAAGAGAGTCCATTGAAATTTATTTAAGAGGATCAGGGGTTTGTAACGATACGTTATCTTTTCGCATCCCGAATATATGGATTGAATGGTTGGACAACTTGCGGAGTCGCGTCATAGAGGGAACACGTGCGATAGCGAAATTGTAAGGGGCGTTGTATGTTTACTTATTTGTATTCGATGATTTTTTTTTCCATTTCCATATGCATTGTATTTGTAATTTCGGCTATACATTCTGATAACAACTCAGTGAAGTAGTTGAAACGTCAATATAGGTTCTTAATTTACTTTCAATGTGTTTTTGTAACGTCTTTTAAGCAAATAAATATTTTAATATATGTTTTGACTTTTTCGAATGGAATATATATTGTGATATAAAAATCTGATAATTGGACAGGATTATAGCACCAATGATTCGTATTAGAGAGTGTATGCTGTATATTATAATTAACACATTTATGCCTAGCATCTTATATTTATGAGCCTTCGAGTTTTAATAAATTTGTATAGGGTAAGGTGCCCTATTATCGTCCCCCAGTCACTTTTAGACCCTTGGAAAATGTAATTTTTAGTAAAAATCTACCAAATTTTACATAGACTAACTACCCACGCACATAGAAACATAGGCAAATATCGTACAAAAAAATTTTAACAATGTGAAATTTTTCAAAAGTATCTAAAAAATGCAAAAGAAAAAAAAATGGTCCCAATTTTGTCCCTCAAAAAAATCCAATACGCAGAGGCTTAACTTATACCTAAATCAAAATTTATTTCTAAATGAGTAAGTCATTTATTTTACATTAAAGTAAGGCACAAAGGAATAATTATTAGTGGAAGAATAACATAAAAAAACGTTAGCAAAGTTGCCAACCTCCCGATTTTTGTCAGACCAATATTTTTTATACAGAAATACTTGCTTTATACAATCGCAGTTTTAAAGAAATTAAATAAAGAAAACATTTTTGTAAGATTTAACTGGTATCCAAAAAATCGGGAGATTGGCAACTTTGCATTAACCATCCAAACACGAGGAAAAAAACTGAAAAAAATGTCATGAAAAAGCATCCGACTAAGTAAATAAGTAAATAAGTATCTAAGTAAATAAGTTATATTCTTATCTTGTAGATTTCTTTGAAAAACATATATATTTTTAAATTATCAAATTATGTGTTCCTGCTTATTTTTTTATGCATGTTTGCAACGTCTCCGAAGATAGGCACCAATGGTTAAATATTTTTATTAGCCATTTAGGAGAGAGTTTTTTTTTGTTTTTTTTTGAAGATGATTATGAAATAAATAGACTAGAATACTATTATTTTTATTTTATTAATAACAACAATTATAATGTTATTATAACAATAATTAGTTTGTGTAAAGCCAAAACAATATTTTTAGCAGAATACAAAATTAGTAATTCTAGTATAAAATATGCATTTTAAAAGTCTATTTTAACAAATCTAGACAAAAAATATAGTTACGCATATTACACTGTTATTCGTATTATACATATTCCCACATTTAGGAGGTTTATATTTTATCAAATAAATACAAAACATTTAGCGTATTTTTTTCTGTATTTTTTGTAACATTTTAAAGTGATTTTACTAGAAAAATTAAGAAAATAAAAGTCAGTCATATATGGTTCAATTCAATTATGTATGATCATAATTTATTCATTTGCATAAGCAATTTACATAAATGGAATCATATTCATTTCAGAGATAAAGAATTTAATATAGACAAAAGAAAACTGACATATCTGAAATTTCTCAGATATACTGAATATCAAAGGTTGTATAAAATCTATATTTTTAATTTATAAATTAATTTAAGGAACAAATCATGATAGCCATGATTTCTCTGATTTTTTTACAACAATATCTAATTTTTTGTACATTGAAAATTCTTACGACATACGAGAAAAATAATGACTTAAAAATCATAAATTAAATTTCCGTAATTTGAATTGTATTATTTGGGAAAATTCTTTACCTCCACTGCATTTTCATCATTAAAAAATTCAACTTTTTGTATACAAAATTCAAACCACAATTCCTTAAACTTAAAAACAGAGTCTAAAAGCATTTCAACCGTAATTATTTGTTCTTATTTCTGTAAGCATAACTATTAAATGTAGCGTAATAATAAAACACTTCATTTGGAAGATGATTATGTAGATGAAACTTAATACACAAGCTTAATCTAATGTAGTATATTTTACTCTAAAAGAAATGTGTGAAATAAGTAAACGTAGAGAAAAAAAATGCGCATCCATATACTGCAACACAATATTTTTAATAACGATGCAAATAATATGTACACATATAACTAATTTTTATATAATTATTGTCTAGTATTAATTTAAAAATAATATTTATTTGTGCTGCATTTGCAGAACAGTACAAACTATACAAAGCAAAAAAGCACTATTTTATAAACTCTTTCATGAATACAAAATTTTGCTTTAACTGAAATATTGTTTGTTTAATTAGATATACTATTTTCATTTTGGTAATAAAATTTAATTCTAAATAGGCTTAGAAAATATGATGTTACGGTTTAGAATATCTCTTATGTAATTTTTAATAACAATAAATATTTAAGCATAGTTTTTCAAGCTATAAAAACAATAGCTTTTCAAAATAAGTTTTATTTTCTGCCTATTTAAAAACTTCTTTCTGTTTTAAAACACAAAAATGATGAAAAAGCAATCATTTCTATAAAAGAAAATGTAGAAACAGTGATAAGATACGTTCAAATGAAATATAATTTTTTTAAAGTATTTTAAATTAGTGCTTTTATCTGTTAAATTTATTCAAATACAATAATCCTTTAACATTCGCGAGTGTTAATTATTCTCGAAGCAGAAAATGCAGAACATTTCAACATTCGAAAATACATGGATATTCGGGAATTTTATTTTATAAAGAATATTTTGTACAACGTACACTCACTTCGTTTTGCCAATTCTATGAACTACGTGAAACTGAACACCTACCTACTGTATATTAAAAAACAGTAAACCAACGTTTAAAATGCACAAATAATGCGTGAAAAGCAGCAAACAGCTGTTTCGAATCTACAGCGAGATTCTTCTTCAGTGTAAGATAGGGAAAAAAGAACAGCGTGCTAGAAAAAGCAAGGCTGAGCAAAATGATAGACAGAGACGCGCTGCGTTATATACACTATGCGGGTAGCGAAAGCGCCAGAAACAACCAATGAGAGTGAGGCAGTGGAAACGACTGGGTGGACAAGTAGCGACATCTACCGGAGAAGGAGAGAGAAAGAAACCAAAAAAGAGAAAATTAACTTAATGCTTTTCCAAATACTTGGAAAATCTGGAGTACTAGATAAGTCATTGAGTGAGAATTTTTAATGATGTGGTAAGCTTCCCAAAAATCGAGATCAAGGTTAGAAGAACATTTTTGGATAATGGTGGCTGAGGAAAAATCGAACCTATGTTGAGAAGACCAAGAATGTTGAGCAATAGAAGAACGTTTGAGCTCCTGATTTTTAACATAACCTTCATGCTCTTTTAAACGAAATCTAAGAGCACGTTTACTCTGGCCAATATAAAAAAGGCCACACTGGCAAGAGATTTGGTAAATACCCCAGTTATCTAGGTGATCAACGGGGTGTTTGAGATTTGAAAAAGTAATTTTATTAACAGGAGAAAAAATAACATTAAAATCAAACCTTCTTAAGATTTTAGCAACTTCCTGACTGATTTTAGGAAAAAATGGTAACACAACTGAAGTATTAGAGTTGGAATTAGAATGCTTTTCAGAATAGACGGGTTTCGTCAATTTCTTATAAATAGAACCAATAATATTAGAGGAATAACCACAATCAACAGCAATAGCTTTGAGGTAATTAAGTTTAGCACTAAGTAACTGAGGAGTGGAACAAATATTGGTAGCCCGAAAAACAAAAGTATTAAAAGCAGCGAATTTCTGGTTAGGGGGATGAGAAGAATGCCTGTAAGGTGGGAGACTGACAGCAAAAGGTTTACGAAAGACGGTAGTCTGAAAGCCATTTTCACAACGAATAACAAGGACATCGAGGAAAGAAAGACAGTTATTGGTCAGTTATTGGTTATAGCAATTTTAAGTTATAACACTGGTTCATATATTTAAGTTAACATGATAAATGGACTTCAAGTTAGAGTACTCAAATAAATCATAATATATTTGTTTGCAGAAATTTTACTTCATATTTATTTATTTTACTTTCTATTTTATCTGCCATTATCTACGGACGATAACATCTTTATCTTACATTTAATTTAAAAAAATTCATATTATTAAAATAATTTTATAACAACTAATGGTGAATTTTAAGTAATTAAAATCGAATAGTGTATATGAAACTAAATACCTATATGGCGTCAGTGCAAATCACTACAGTGTAGAAAAGAGAGATTATCAGTAGGTCGGCCTGTATTATATTCAACATTGTTCAATTTTCTACCCAAAATTTTGACAGTTTTACTTAGGTGTATAAATTAAATATGGCTGCATTACTCCAAAAGTTGCTAAGCTGAGATTCAACTAACTGAATACAAATGTTACAGATGGTCTAACTCAACATACCCTAAGCTAATGAATTACAAATTTCAAATCCTTAAGTGTTAATGCTAAACATCATATTTCATCACAGAAAAATAAAATACTCCAGACCCACTCTTTTTTGCGTTTTACATTGGCCCTTTTAACCAATTTATAAGGAACCAGGTATAAGGAAACAGTGCTTTTATCCCTGACTTATCCCAGAGCAAACGTTGGAGTGGTTTTAAGTATAATCTTTTTACTTTCTTCTATCTTTACAAGAAGAAAGTATTGGTTTCATGAAAATTTTCGAATTCCAGTTTTCGACGGATTTACACGTTTTATGGGTCAGAGATTCCAAAAAACATGTTTTTACAAAATGTCTGTCTGTGAGTCTGCCTGTCTATCTGTCTGTCTGTCTGCCTGTCCGTCCGTCTGTCTGTCTGTATGTGACACAAATATTGTGGGCGCTCTATCTCAAGAACTAATGCACGGAATTTAATAAAAATTTATATTCAGGCAGTCCCTGATATAGATTGGTGCTGATTAGTTTTTGGTGTAAATCGCCCTGCAGGTGGCGCTGCTATGTAGCATTTTGCAGGATTTCCGGAAAAGCTCTATCTCAAGAACTAAGGAACGGATAAGGCACAGGTTTTTTATAAAACTTCAGATTCCGTTAGTCCTTGACATGAATAGATGCTGTTTACGTTTTGGTGTAAATCGCCCAACAGGTGGCGCCTGCTATGCTGCATTTTGCAGGATTTACACTATTTTCGCAGTAGCTCTATCTCAAGAACAAATACACACATTTTCATCAAACTTCGGATTTAGTTAGTCCTTCATATGAAATGATACTGACTACGCGTTGTTGTTAATCGCCCAATAGTTGGCGCTGCTGTGCTGCATTTTGAACTATTTCCTCAATAGCTCTATCTCAAGAACTAATGCACAAATTTTTATCAAACTTCAGATTTAAGTATAACTTGATTAATATTACTGCTGATTATGTGTTGTTGCAAATCGCCCAACAGGTGGTGCCTCTATGCTGCATTTGTCATGATTTGCGCAATACCTCTATCTCAAGAACTAATGCACGAATTTTCCTCAAACTTCATATTCAGTTAGACGTTGACATAAGTTGGTGATAATTAGGTTCTGGTGTAAATAACCCAATAGGTGGCGCTGCTATGCTGCATTTTGCTGGATTTACACGATTTCAGTGACAGTCATACCTCGAGAACTAATGCACGGAATTTCATATTTTTAGAATTATCATGATGAACACAGATTGCCATTTAATTTGTCACTGAGATAGTGAATTTTGAAGTATTGACGTTTTAATAAAAATTTATATTCAGTTAGCCCCTGATATAAATTGGTGCTGATTAGTTTTTGGTGTAAGTCGCTCAACAGGTGGCGCTGCTATGCAGCCTTTTTCACGATTTCCGCAATAGCTCAATCTCCACAACTGATGCACTGATTTTCATCAAACTTCAGATTCAGTTAGTCCTTGACATGAATTGAAGTTTTGTACATTTTGGTGTAAATCGCTCAACAGGTGGCGCTGCTATACTGCATTTTTTACGATTTCCGCAATAGCTCTATCTCAACAACTAATGCTTGGATTTTCATGAAACTTCAGATTCAAGTATACTTTGATATGAATTAGTGCAGCTTGTGTTGTGGTGCAAATCGCTCAACAGGTGGCGCTCCTATGCTGCACTTTTCAAAATTTCCATTATAGCTGTATCTCAAGAACTAATGCAATAATTTTCACCAAACTTCAGAATCAGTTAATCCTTGACATGAATTGACATTTTGTACATTTTGGTGTAAATCGCTCAACAGATGACGCTGCTATGCTATATTTTTCAGAATTTCCACTATAGGTGTATCTCAAGAACTAATGCACGAATTTTTATCAAATTTTAGAATCAGTTAGTCCTTGATATGAATTGACATTTTATACAGTTTGGTGTAACTCGCTCAATAGGTGGCGCTGCTATGCTTTTTTGAGATTTCTGCAATAGCTCTATCTGAAGAACTAATGCTTAGATTTTCAACGAACGTCAGATCCATGTATACCTGGATATCAATTATTCCTGTTTATGTATTGGTGAAAATCAGTCAACTGGTGGCGCTGCTAAGCTACATTTTTCAGAATTTCCGCTATAGCGCTGTCTCAAGAACTAAAGCACGAATTTTTATCAAACTTCAAATTCAGATACGCTTTGATATGAATTGGTGGTAAATTGATGTAATTTCTTGTACTATTTAAATGATTTAATTGATGTGATTTATATAGAAGAAAGTTTTGTGATGGCCACAACATACTAGTTTTATTTAACACTAGCAAACCCCGCGGCTTTGCTCGCGTAATATTTGAAATATATCACGTGATATTTATATGTCTAATTTTTATTAAAAGGTACTAACTAAATTTTTACTTATTACTTTTAAGAATAATTCAAAAATTACTATTTAAAACACAGTTTGATTAAACATCATTATTACACTGCATTAGGCAGAAATGAGACTTAAATTAATAAAAGAAAATAAATGATAATTTAGAAAATATTTTGAAACCTTTATGCTCATTTAATACGCTCATTTCAGTATTCATTTGAAGTTTTGAATTTTTTAGAAACCATCTTCTTACATCTTAAAATTAACTATCATGTCAAATTCCAAGTCCTACCATCTCTCTCAACAGAAAGGGCTATGTTGAATTAGGAACTATCACCATTAATTTGCCAACATTAATTTTGAAATCGGTTTGTCATTTTTAATATTTCACAGAAACGTAATTTAGAAAGCTTTTAAAGGCCTTTTATAGAACGTACGCTGTTCCTGTAAACCCCAGGTGGTAGAATCATCGGCCTGTGTAGGATAAGAGACTGTTACCATTGATTCGCAACTATTACTTTTATAATCGGTTTATATTCCCGGAAATTGCATAGATATCGTAATTTAGGACTTTTTTAGAATGCTTTTCACACCTCCCCTTCGCTTCAACCCTTTTTAATTTGAATTTATTTTCGAAAGTCCTTCGAGGGCATTTATATTTTATAAGTAACTACCATGCCATATTTAAAATTTCTAGCCTTTTCAGTATCACAGAAATTGCAATTTCGAAAGTTTTTAGCTCCTGCAACCCTCTGGTGGTAGTGGCACAGATATAAAATATAGCTTATGTTTGAGCAGGTTCTATCACCAACAATTTGTCATCATTATTTTTTTAATCGGTTTAGTATTTGAGAAGATGCATAAAAATTGTAATTTATAACGCTTTTCGCTTACTTCATCTTTTTGGATCTTTTTTGGACCATCTTTTAGTGTTTACTTTTGGAATTTTCTTTCGACTGTTCTTAGAAAGCAGTTGCATCTTGTAAGTAAATACCATGCCATACTTCAAAGTGTTAGACCCCTCAGTTGTGAAAAAAACGCAAATTAGAACATGTTTTGCTTTTGTAACCCTCAGATGGTAGTGACAGCAACATAAAATATAACCTATGTTATAGCAGGGACAGTCACCATTGATTTGCAACCGTTACTTTTGAAATAGCTTTGGTATCTCCTGAAATGGAGTAGAAATCGCAATTTAGAACGTTTTTAGTACTCTTTTCGCGCATTTTCACCCCTTTTTTAATTTCTAATTTTTTCGAAACTGTTCTTAAAGACCATTTATATCTAATAAATATGTACCTTGCCTAATTTTAAGTTGCTACCCCGTACCGATCACGAAAAATCGAAATTTAGAAAGCTTTTTTGCTCCTGCAACGTCTAGGTGATAGTGATACCGACATAAAATAGCGTCTATGTTAGAGCAGAGTCTGTCAGCATCAATTTCCTACCATTTCTTTTGAAATCAGTTTGAATCTTCCTGAAATATCACTGACAAATCGGCATTTAGAACTTTTTTAGAACGCTTTTCGCGCATTTTGCTCCTGTATCTCCTCTGTGGTAGTGGAAATAGATATAAAATATAGCCTAACTTGGAGCGAGATCTGTCAGCATAATTTTTACACCATTATATCTGAAATCGGTTCAGTACTTCCTAAGATTGCATAGGAATTGCAATTTAGAACGTTTTTTACAACACTTTTTACGCATTTTGACTCCCTTTTAAATTTCGTTTTTTTTTTTTTTTATGAAATGCCCTTAGAGATCATTGATATCTTATAACTAACTACCATTCCGAATTTCACGATTCTAGGCCCTTCCGTAACGCAAAAACCGCAATTTAGAACGTTTTTCCCCTGCATCCCTTTTTGGGTAGTGTCACCGACATAAAACATAGCCTATGTTGGAGCAAAGTTTGTCACCGTCATTTTGACACCATTATTTTTTAAATCGGTTTGGCATTTCCTGAGATTGTGTGGAAACCACCATTTAGAACGTTTTTTAGAACGCTTTTCGCGTATTTTCAGCCCTTTTAAATTTCGAATCGTTTAAGAACTGTTCTTAGAAATCCATTATACCTAATAAGTAGCTAATATTTCAAATTTCACATTTCTAGGCCCTTCAGTAACAAATAAATCGCATTTTTAGAACGTTTTTTGATCCTGCACCCCCTTTGGGGTAGTGGCACCGACATAAAACATAGCCTATCTTGGAGCAAGCGGTGTCACCATCATTTTGACAACAATATTTTTTAAATCGACTTGATATTTCCTGAGATTATGTAGAAACTACCATTTAGAACTTTTTTTAGAACGCTTTTTGTGCATTTTCACCCCTTTCAAATTTCGAATTGTTTAAGAACTGCTCTTAGACATCATTTATATCTTATAAGTAACTAATATTCCAAATTTCATATTTCTAGGGACTTCAGTAACGCAAAAATCGCGTTTTTAGAACGTTTTTTGCTCCTGCACCCCCTTTGGGGTAGTGGCACCGACATAAAATATAGCCTATGTTCTAAGTTGGACTAACACCATCATTTTGATACCATTACTTTTGGAATCGGTTCGGTAGTTCCAGAGCTTACCTCCTACAAATAAACAATTTTTACCTCTTTATAATATGAAAGTAAGTATAGATGAAAAATTAAACACTCTCTGCGTGATAACTCGGTGTGTTCTATTTTCATTGCATGAGATGTTTCGAAAATTTGGAAAACAATTAAGTTAAATATTATTTTACATTTAAAAAACTCATAACATTGATTTTGTTAAATAATTCATTTTTAGTAAGAAATAATATTTACAATGTATGTTAGACAGCTAAATTGCTAAAATCGCTTTTAATTCTTTTTGTTAAAATTAGAATTGCTAAAATCACTTTTTGCAGATACGTGATTTTTTTATGCAAAACCTGTCGAAAATGTATACTTCTTTTAAGATTTTGTTTCTTATTTTGGAGCAAAATGACGTTACTTTGCTTTGCAAGAAGAATGTATGTAATTTTTACCGGATAAATCTGTTTACTTTTAGTGCCTTTGTTAAATGTTTTAACAGCCATCTTTCAAAAATAATAAATATAAATTGTACATGGTTTTCTTTGAGTTCAATTTTTGTGAATAGGGCTCAATAAATGTTTACCTAAATGCAACGAGTAAAAATCTTCCTCCTTGGTTGAGTGTAAAACTGAAGAAAATCTAGGATATAAGAATTTCTAAATGTCAATATGCCAATTGACTATCTTTTTAATACTAAATTGAATCCTAAACCTAAAACATGTGTCGTCAAATGTATAATTTAATATCAATATTGTTTACACAATTTATTCCAATAGAAGATAATTTCACTTTTAAAATTACGCCAAAAAATCTAATAATCCTTATCGTTTAGCCTTTTCTGCAATGAAAGGGGAGTAATTTCGATACCATAATTACTGCCATCAATATTACTCACATATCTGCGGTTAGGGACTTTCGTTGTGATTTTATGCAAATTTGGTTAAGAAACTGCTGGGTTTGTTAGAGGTTTTATGAACTAACGTTTATTTTAAAGCGACATTATTGCTTGATCACGAAGTAGTTAGTGATCGTCAGCTGAGCAGTGGCTCTTCGATGGGTATTCGTATTTAGTAATATTGCATTTTTAATCTAAGGGCAATGGCACTGTTAAGTATAGCATAGAATATATCAAATTAAAGACGATACATTACAGCTCTTCTCAGTTAGATTTAAATAAATAATGTTTTCTAAACCTAAAACTTGATTATATCTGCCTTTCAAAGCGTCGGCTATGCTGGGCACGCCACAACTTTTTTCTGTCATTTGAACTAGATCTTGACTTTAACATACTAAGGACAAATTTCGGTGGACACTTCTTATAAGTAATTTTATTTTCATTCACTGCATGTTTGCGTAATAAGCTAGTGAATAGGGTTTTCAACTACTCAACCTCAGACTGCATAACTATAGCTATTTTAGAATAGTAAACTTCCATTTATTTAATAGCAGATGTTTATTAATAATGTTTAAATGTTTATTAATAAATAAGGTGAATATATATATTTTTTAAATACACTTTTTAAAATTTGCAAACTGTCCACCCATTCGACCATTTCATTGAAAAATTTACGTAACCGTAATTTAACTTTGTTGTGGCAATAATATTGTCAATAAAATGATCAAATAAGCTTAATAATATGTTCGAGTAACTGTTATCTTTAAAAAAGGTCAAATCACTGGACAGTTTACGGCATGTGTTTTACAATGTAGCACTTTCTGTGGCTCGCGATTGAACAGGTGTCCTTGCTGTAAAGTTACCGTTCGTTACATCTTACGTAGAAGTTCTTGTATTTTTATATTAAAAATAAAAAAAAAAATTCTTTAAGATAGCCAATTGTTTTGAAACTCACTTTTTAAAATCTTAATTACGCCCGTTCAAACATTTGTTAACTGTAATTTAACTTTATTCTGACCGTAACATGAGCAATAAAATGGTTAGATTCTGACCGTTTTGATTGCCTAATTGGCTTTTAACCTCTCTATATATATTATATGGCCAAAGGTGACCGACCGCTTGCGATTTTAGACGTTTTGTTAAATATCTAGAATAATACATGAGGAATTAACCTGAAACTCCAGGTGTTTAAGCAGTATAGTATAGGTCATAAATTTCTGTGAAGATTTTCCCCCGAAACCCCATAGGGGACCGCCAAAAAATTGAAAAACAACGAATTTCTTTTGGACAACCCTGTAAAAACTGATGTAGCAAAAGCGTTCAAACTGTAGATTATGATTAAGTGCCTTATTGTAATAATCTGTGTTCATTTTAATGAGACTAGCATCTAGATTCGTAGAGAAATTAAAAGTTTTTATAAAATGAGTCCCAAATTTTGCCAAGTTTTTTGCTTATAATTTGTAGAGTTCTTAATATAAAATAAAAAAGTTCTTTTCAGAAAATATGACAAATAACATTGTACACAATACCTTGCAATCAAAAGGGAAAAAAAATGCATGAAAAATGAGCAGTTTTACTAAATAATGATTCACTGCGCATGCCCGAATGTAAACATAATATAATTTGCATAATGTGTTAGCTGAATGTATAGAGCAAATTTTGTAAAATTCTACATTAGTTTTTAGAGGGTTGCCTAAAAGATATTCGTTCTTTTTCAATTTGTTGACGGTCCCCTATAGGGTTTCTGGAAAAAATCTTCACGGAAATGTATGACCTGTTCAATTCTGTTTACACACCTGGGATTTCAAGATAATTCCTCATGTATGTTTCTAGATATTTAAGAAAACGTCAAAAATCGCAAGTGGCCGGTCACTTTTGGCCATATAGTGTATATGACCCATACATTCAATAGAAGCCCACAGTTTGTGTTATAATACACAGTTAAAATTTTGTGGCAAACTTTTCAGTCATTTGACCGTTTTTAAATAAAATTCCTACGTAATGGAAATTTAACTATGTATTTACCATATTACTGACTATAGTATGGTTGGAATAGAGTTATATTGTGGTATTGTAATGGTTTTCTACAAAAACGGTCGATTCACTGTTCAGTTTGATGCAAATTATTAAGAGTTTATTATTTCTCAAAACTTATTTTTAGAATAAAGCTGTAAATTGCTGTAATTGATATTTATACTTATTTACTGAAATTTCATTTCGTTACTGTAATTTAAATTATCTTAAATTAATAGATGGAAAGACATTTACATAGAGCATAAATATTTGAAATTTTCCGTCATATGCTTTTCTGTCATATGTAGGCAAAATAAGTATTCAGTAATATAGCTTACAAATTGGATTATCACATCAGTAGTCTGACATTAGTACACATTAAATAAAAAATGCCCAATAAAAATTAACATGCTTTTATTTTTCGTGCCGTTTTAACCCTTTATATATTGATGGTACCTTTAAGTACCATTAAAGAAAATTTAATGTAAAATTTATTTAAGGGGTCTCAGGACTCTTAAAGCTCTAAAATTTACGAAATTTTAATTTTTTTAGATGTTAAACTTCTATGTTCTCTGAACATTTTGATATAATTGTTATCTTGAAATTTCCATTAGAACAGACGTAATGGCATTTAGAATTATACTCGCTCAATAGCTGAATCGGTGTTTCCAAAACTTTGAAGTCATTTTTCTCCAAATGAGGTTTTTGGGCATAACGCGCACGATATCTCAAAAACTTCTGAATATTTTTTCATGAAATTTTCAAAACATATGTTTCATGTTAGTCTGTATAAACTGAACCTAAAATTTCCTCTTTATTATAAAAAAAATATACTTTTTTAGGGGTTTATATTGTTGAAATTTTCTCAGTTTTGCATTGGCTCAATACAACTTTGTATTAAAAATATAAAAATGCTTTAAATACAAATTTATTTAGGTTCAGGGTAATTATTATAATCTGAAGTATAAGTAGGCATCAAAAATTTCATTCTAGTTGTAATACTTATTTTGTAATCGTGCGCGTAAACTGTTATGCCAATTTTTTGCTCGTCAAATGTCTAACAGTTTGAAGTCCCCTGTAAATGCTAATTCTGCATCTTATAATTTTTTAAATGCATGAAACGAAAGAAAATACTTATATATTTCATTCTAATTAAAATTGTGTCTTAAAATCAAATACATTTTAAGATGTTAAATGTTGAAAATGGCCTTTTTTTTTTTACTTTTTTTCCAATTTTAAGAGTCCTGAGACCTTTTAATTCGCCCTTTAATAAAAGTAGATTGCACTTTTTATACAAAATAATTTTCTCAATGATATTTAGAAAGCACAGTGAAACAGTCACAACTAAATATTTTTTAATGTTTTTTTCCAACCCTTTACCCAAGTGTATCTTTTATTTTATTAAAAATTTTTATACGAAAAATTTACAAAACACTTTTTAATTACAGACAGGATCACAATATATTTATTTACACTGTTCCTATTAGAATTGTGAGATTTCCATGAGAGTATGGTTTGCCAATGAATCTAATTATTCTTGTAATTATTTTGCAAAGAGAGCTCTTACTACCGATTTATGAAATGGGTTTTATTTAAAAAAATATCTAAAAATCTAATTATTATTATATGTGTTGTTCTGGATATCTTAGACATTTACGTGAATAATTATTCAGGTGAAGCAATTTTTGTATTGAAAATTCAGGATATAAAATGTTAATCGTTTGATTTCTACAAGATTTCGTATCGTAGAAAGTGTATATACTCATATTTCGATTTTATGTTTTATTTTATTTTATTTTTTTTTTATTTATTTTTTTTTTTTTTTTATGAAATTCCGTTTACTTTATTAAAAGATTTCCATTTGAAGGATTTTCCTAATCCGTTTTCTCATTCCACTATTATTTCGTTCCAAGAGAATAATACTTTAAAAGAAGTAGGGCATTGCAAAGTAAACCTTTCCATTTCAAAGAAATATTCTGAAATATTCTGATTGCTAGCAAAGACCGAGACATTTATTTTCTGTCTTGCAAAAGCATAGAGCTACAGAATATTTTTTGAGTTGTTATTTTGCTGAGTTGTTCATAGAAATGTCTCCACACAAATTTTATTTCTGAGATTGCTTTATTGCACTCTATACCAGGGATTTTCATACGAATTGACAAGGCACACTGGTACATCGCGTGAGGATATCAGGCATATCGCGACAGCTGTCATTTTTACCCGACTGCTAAGAAGGGTTATGTGTATCACGCGTATCTGGGTATGTGGATTACTTTATACACTAGAAACATACCAACGGCTGGATGGATTTTAATACATGAGGTCTCTATCGATTCGTCTTAACCGTCCGATGGTTATAGGCAAGGGTTTATTTTTATAAATTCAAAATGCTGGCCGTAAAATACAAAATGGCGGTAGAGACGAAAAAACTTTTTATGCACCCTATTGAGTGGCATATCTTTGGATAGGTCTTTCAAAATGAAGACGATGTTTCATTGACTATTTTACAGTCAGAAGCTCCGTTTAAATATTACACAACCTGGAAGTAGTGTAGGTAGAATCTCTAGCTTTACTGCAACTCTAACCTTCATAGACATCTATAGGTCTCATCAAAACAGTGTTTATAGATAGGAACTAACAATTAAACACAACTTAAAAGTCATCAATACAAGTAAATATAAAAATAGTTTCACATTGATGAGAAATAATTAATTAATTCGCTTTTTACGCAGTCTGGTTTTCTAATTTTTTAATTTTAATTTTTACTTGTTATAAGTCTGTCATTGCATGTCCCGTGTAGAACAGTTTTTCTATATATTACGGCTATTTTAACAATGTTCTTAAAACTTCATATTAAAACAACTATGCTAATATGAATATCTTAAATGTTTTCTTATTTTTAATGTATAGTTTATATTTTAACAACTTATAAGTTAATAGATATAGGTATTTATGTAACTGTCACGCGCAGGACATTTTATCCGTTTTCCAAGGAATTGCCCTAAAAACGGACAGATTATTTAGGTCTAGGGTTTAAAATGTGGAGATTTTTATACCTATTAAATAGACATTCCATATCACGTGTGGGATATCTTTAATATATATTACTGCTGTTTTTACAATGCTATTGTGTCCGCCAATTAAAACGACAATTCTCACATGAAAATCAAGTATTTTTGTTACTTTTAGTCTATAGTTTATATCCTAACAACTTATAAGTTAATATATATAGGTATTTATGTAAGTGTCACGTGTAAGGCATTTTGTCCGTTTTTTCATGGAATGACCCAAGTGTAGCCAGGTTCACTTAATAGTACTATTTTATATCCCTTTTTGGATGATCTGTCAATTATTTGTGTCATTTATTATATTTTTGTTAAGGTTTGCACACAGCTCTAACATCAATCACATAAAGCACTAACAAACGTCCCTCAAAACATGACAACAACATCAGTTGATACAACAGTAACAGTTACCTGATTGACTCTATTCAAAATTGGGGAAAGGGAAATCCGAACCGTAGCTCCAAGCTGTGAGCCTGATGGAATGTTTTCCTATAGACGGCCGAAATCCATTGGTTAGCCCATCCTTTTGACGGCAGTTTTAAAAAGATTTTTCCTTTTTTGTTTTTCTTGATCATACTATATTTATGCTTTAGTCACTTGTAAAATTGTAAGATTCTCATTATAGCTGCCAGGTTAAAAACATGACAATTTATTATAAATGTTAAATATATTAGTAGCCGAAGTATAACTAGAGAAATATCTATAATATAAAAAATATAAAATATGGAAAAACTATTTACAATGGAAACGGAGAAGATGAAAAAAAAAATCACAGATCATTGTCTGAGGAAGCGTCTGAGAGGTATGGATAATTATTTCTAAAAATGACATAATTTTTCTCTATAACTCTCATCAGTCTAGATATCCTGTTCATGAGATCAGGACTTTCATTAATATAATCAATCCAGTCCGGAATCGACATACTACTGTGCTTTTTAAAGTGATAATATGCTGTCCGTGCAGTCCAGTACGTACAGCAATGAGGTGGAGAAGAGATCACATACAAAAAGAGGGGAATTCATGTTTACCTATGCCATAAAAATGTTTCTGGAAAGGGCCGTGATTTATGAAGAAAAAAAAGAGGTAACGATGATTAACGATAAATTAATGGGAACAGTTGATAATAACTTATGTGTGTAGCGGCCTGTTTCTTCATTGTTCCATCTTTGCTGTCAGTCATTTTATTCAAAACCAGGATGACACATGACCGGCTCTCTAAACACCCATGCTCACTGGTAGAATTCCAATAAAGGAAAGCTACATCGTGTTAGCCTAAACAAGTTGTGTTTCTTTATTTGTTATAACTTTTCATTAAATACTGCTAATTGAACTCAATTACGGAAGATCCGACAGGGGAGATTTAGAAGCAGCCAACAAAAGCTAATTCGCGGAATAGATGGCTGCGCGACTGTCCTTTCCATTTCAAAACTAGACCAGAACAGTAGCAGTTAGTCCGCTTGGAAGATCCCATTTGAAAAATTTAAAAGCTATCTTAAATAAGTTTAACCCGGGATTACACGCTCAGGTTATGACATACCCAGGGTGGTTATGGTTATTACATTTCGCAGCACTAATTTTTGAAAAGTAATCTTCAAATTAAAGGTATGTATAAATATTACAGAGACATACATACAATAAATACAATGTAAGACTATGTATGTATTATATTGATATAATACATAACCTTTAACAGATCAATGCACGCGTTATTTATGTATGTATGTGTGTTTTAATATATATTGTGTATGTGTGTTTTAAAATATTCAAGTTATTTTACCACATAAATTGTTTAGCTACGTCAACGAATAAATAATATGACGATGTTTGTTTAAATTTATTGGTGCAAAGAATAAATATTGGATATCCTGGATATGTGCGAGCATTCCTTGGCTAAGAAATTGACCACAGGGTTATTGGTGGGCGGTGTCTTTAATTCCTTATACGAAGATCCGATATGTTTAATACGTTTCATACGGCCGCATCGGATTCTATTAAAAGTTTTCATTTCAACTTAAAAAAAATTATCTTTAAGGAATACTTAAATTACGCAACATTTCAAAGTTCACTCACATTCTAGTGTAACAAACATATTTAAAATGCTACTACGTAATTTATATAAACTAGTCAATATGATAAAATATAAAAACAATTAACACATGAGCTTTTTCATTTGCAAATAAGTGGATTTTTTACAGGATTATTTCAGTATTTTAACACTTTTAGTAACTTTTTGAAGACGGAAATTAAGAAAGTTTTCACATATACTTATTCATATACTCATATAAAGTTTTCACATATATACTAATGCTGTCTGAGAAACATTTTTGCAATGGAAGGGAAAAGCTTAAAATTGAAAAAGGAGGTACGTTCACCTACATAACTATCATTGATTGATAGTATATGATAGTAAAGTTTATGTTTAAATACACTCATTGCGATAAAAATTTGCTCACCAAGAAAAATACTCCAAAGGAAACGAAATTTTACATGCGTAAGTACTACTGTGATATAAGTACGTGAGTAGAAAACCAAAGAAAACGGATCATTTATTTCAGAAAAAAGTGTAAATAAACGGACATTTTGGTACTCTGTTGGACCGCCTCTAGCGCGAATGCACGATGCGATACGAGCGGACATTGAAACATACAAGTTCCGTATGATGTCCTGAGATATCTCGTTCCACAGTTGCTGTAAACGAGTCTCGAGTTCAACCAAACTCGTAGGGTGTCCAACTTGCCGTCCCAAATGATCCCAGATATGCTCGATTGGTGACAAATCTGGGGATCGAGCAGGCCAGGGAAGGGTGGTAATGTGGCGGAGGCAGGCTTGTGACATCCTTGCTGTGTGTGGCCGAGAATTGACTTGCTGAAAAATGGCTCCTGGGAGCCCTGCCACGAGTGGCAACACATGTGGCTGAAGGATGTCCTGGACGTACCGCTGGTCTGTCATTGTGCCACAGATCAATATTAGGTGTGATCTTGTATCGTAAGCAATGGCACCCCATACCATCACACCAGCTGTGGGAGCGGCGTGTCGCTGTAAAGCGAAGGCAGGATTTAGGAGTTCACCACGGGGCCTCCATACACTAATACGATTGTCATCGCTGATAAAATTCAATCTAGACTCGTCGCTGAAGAAGACATGGTTCTACTCCGTTGCAGTCCAATCCCGCGCGACACCACTCCAAACGGAGACGTCGGTGGGTGCGTGTCATTGGCAGTACACGTAATGGGCGCCGCGATACCAGATGTTCTTCAGCCCGGCTCCTTGCGATGGTTCGGGAAGACACAGGCGTCCGTTGTGAAGGTGCTGCCTGTGTCTCGATATCGGCCAATAAGGCAGGCCGCTCTACGCATGCGTTTCGTATGATGTGATGGTCTTCTCGACGACTGGTCTATCGAGGGCGTCCCGAGCCTGGTCCCCGTGTAATTGACGTCTCTTCAGTACACTGGTCCCAAAACCTCCTCACTGTAAAATCAGAACGGCCTACTTGACGGGCTACTGGCCGAGTTGACCACCCAGCTTCCATCATCCAAATAATTCTTCCCCTCTCAAATTCTGACAGCTGCTCATATTGTCTTCGATGGCTGCGTAACGGCATGTCTACCTCAGCGTTTTCTTTGCAGAATAAAAGGTACACTCAGACAAGTTCTGCTTACCAGTTTTATACTCCAAGGAGGACGAAGTTCAACGCCCTCTAGTGGCATTACGCAATGCGCAATCACGTTGCATTTCTAATCATTTGCATATCTGCCTGATATGTACCTTCATGGCAAGTTTCGTTACGATCCCACAATTATTTCTTGGCGCGCAAATTTTTATGGCAATGAGTGTATGTCGCAGACAAGACATTTTTGGGCATAACGCGCAGGATATCTGAAAAACTTCTGAATATTTTTTCATGAAATTTTCAAAGCATTTATTTCATATTAGTCTATATAAACTGGATTTAAAATTTTCTTTTATTGTTCAAAAAAATATATATTTACGTGATTATACTGCCGATATTTTCAAAATTTCGTATCCTAAATACAACTTTATATTAAAAATATAAAAATGCTTTAAATACAAATTTATTTAAGTTCAGGGTAATAGTTACAGTCTTAAGTATAAGTAGGCACTAAGATTTTCATCCTAGTCGCAATGTTTATTTTGCAATCATGCGAGTAAGCTGTCATACCAATTTTCTGCTCGTTAAATATCTGACATCTTGGAGCCGCCTGTAAATGTTAGTACTGCATCTTGTAATTTTTAAGTACATAAAATGACAGAACGTACTTATATCTTTCATCCCAATAAAAAATGTGTTTTAAAATCATATACATTTTATGATATTAAATGCTGAAAATGGACTTTGTTTTTCATTTTTTTTTTTAATTTTATGAGTCCCGAGACCCCTTAATTTAGGCGAAAACATTCTTAAACCTACATAAACCAAACTTCCAGGAAGTTACTGTTCATAGGAAGCCATGTATCGAAATTTTTGCGTAGCCTTGTATGTTATTTTATTTATATGTCACAAATATTTCTTAGTATACTAAATTTAGTCGAGCTTGAAAATCCATAACTCAAATTAAAAAAATACCTTTAAACAATTCACGCTCATTCTCATTAATACTTACAAATTATTTTGTGTAGCCCTATATACGGTTTATGGAATTTATACGCTGCACTTAGTGTGCAAACGTGTAGTTAAATTTAAAACGCACACCATACTAAAAAACTCAATTTCAGTAATCATTCCTAATAGACCTTTCTTCAGACAGAATATTGCATCAGAAATCTTTGTGTCCCTGTAAAAGAACGATAAATGTGAAGTACATCTAGTTCTACTGCAAGAATTTTGTAGTAAACCCCAGTAATGTATATGAGGACGTGAGTACAAAACTCGCATTATCCAAAAAATCAAATTTTGTGAAGTCACGACAAACCTCTAAATGCGTCCATTGATTATTATTATAAACCAGGATTTTAAAATGCCAGAAATTCAGGTTAAAACTTTTTTATATTTTGCAAGTTGATATATTTTTCCGATGCAGGTTTACCAAAAGATCATGTTCTACAGAAAGAATTTTGTAGTAAACCCCAGTAATGCATATGAGGACGTGAGTTCAAAACTCGCCTTATCCAGAAAATCATATTTTGGGAAATCGCAAAAATCCTGTAAATGCGTCCATTGATTATTATTGTAAACCAGGATTTTAAAATGCCAGAAATTCAGGTTAAAACTTTTTTTTCAAATTGTTGTGCTCTTTCGATGCAGGTTTACCAAAAGATCATATTCTACATCAAGAATTTTGTAGTAAACCCCAGTAATGTATATGAGGACGTGAGTTCAAAACTCGCCTTATCCAGAAATTCATATTTTGTGAAATCGCGAAAAAACTTTAAATGGGTCCATTGATTATTATTATAAACCATGTTTTTAAAATGCCAGAAATTCAGGTTAAAAGTTTTTTATTTTTGTAAGTTGATGTATTTTGCGATGCAGGTTTACCAAAAGATCATGTTCTACAGCAAGAATTTTGTGGTAAACCCCAGTAATGTATGTGAGGACGTGAGTTCAAAACTCTCCTTATCCAGAAAATCATATTTTGTGAAATCGCTAAAAACCTCTAAATGCGTCCATTGATTATTTTTGTAAACCAGGATTTTAAAATTACAGAAATTCAGGTTAATTTTTTTTTCCAGATTGTAATGCTTTTTCGATGCAGGTTTACCAAAAGATCATATTCTACATCAAGAATTTTGCAGTAAAACCCAGTAATGTATATGAAGACGTGAGTTCAAAACTCGCCTTATCCAGAAAATCATATTTTGTGAAATCGCGAAAAAACTTTTAATAGGTCCATTGATTATATTATTTCAAACCAAAATTTTAAAATGCCCAAAATTCAGGTTAAAACTTGATTTTTTTTCAGTTTGTTGTGTTTTCAAATGCTGGTTTACCAAAAGAACAGACTGATAGAGAAAATACGTGTTTTTAAATTTTTAATAAGGCGAGTTTTGAAACTCAAGTCCTCATATAATTTTCATCATTTTTTGAAATAGTGCAACTTAAAATACGCTGCGAACAGTTTTTCCTTGTACACCATTCTCATTTCACCGAACTGATTTGTGTGACTCTATAAATGAATGATCAACACTTTGCACTAAATATTCTTCAGAAAGCGTGTTTTTAATGCCATTATAAATTCATATCAATTTCATTACGTTTGTTACAGAGTAGCGCCATTAAAATACGCCTCAATCGGTTTTTCTTCATAGACCATAATATAACTAAATACTATTGAGATCCCCTGTACGCCTGTTGTAAATGCTCTACATAACATATTCTATAGTAATCATCTTCTAGTGCGCATGGATAATGTATATAAATTTTATTATGTTTAAAATTATATAACATTTAAAATTCACCGCAAATTATTTTCCCCAATAGACCATAATGTTATGGAATAATTTTGAGTTCCCCTGTAAATGAACGGTGACAACTATGCACTTCATTTTCAATGCCGAAGATACCATTGAAAACCTCAATACCGTATATCAATTACATTCCAAACCGAGTATATTTACGCGAGTTGGAGCGCGGACAGACAGACGGCAGGCAAACGATTGACGGACGGTGGCGGAAAACGGCAGACAGCATGCAGAAATACAGTTGACTTAAAGCTGTTTTCAAATCCAAAAGGGAAAATTTATAACATAAATTTTAATTTATTTTGTTCGAAAAGGCATGAAACTTGCAGACGTTGTGCTTCAGAAGCTATGTAATCGAGCTGTGTTTTCTATTTTTTGGAAACGCAATAGATGTTTCAGAAAATAGTGTCAAAATGGACATTTTGAACCGAATTTCCGTCTTGTCATCCGTTTGTGACGGGATTAAAATTGATGATAACTCAATAGGTAATTTATTGATTTAAAAAATGGAAAACACAGTTCGATTCCAAATCGCTTCCATGGTCCGGCCTTCTAATTTTATATCTTTCCGTTAAAAAATGAATTTGTAAATGGGTCATAACGTTTTGCACTTGTTGAGCCTAGCAGTTGAGAACACCCTTAAACAATTTTCAACTATGTTGGAAAGTGTTTAAAATGATTAACAGATAAGATTACTAAAAATAATATACAATGCAGTAAAAGTAAAATACTATATAGTTAACACACAATGTCCTAGATATATACATTCTCATAAAAATATTTTAATATTTCCCATATCTATCTAGCAGTTTTGCCCTTTTTACATTCTTTATTTTTCAAAACCTTTTCTAGAAGGTTTATTCTTTTTCCCAGAAATTCAGTATATCTGTGAACACAAACTTCAAAATGCAGTTTTTTTTCTGGATAGATGTCCTTTCAAAATATTTTTCTAATCCATTTTTACTTTTTTTTTCATTTCGTGCTTTGAGGATAATATTTTTAAAAGTTCGAAAAATGTGAAGGAAAACTCCAGAACAAATATTTACATTGCGCGAAATGAATCAGAACTATTGTGATTCCTAGGAAACAGGTAATTTTATTTTCAGATCTAAAAAAATTCAGAACTATTTATGTATATATTTTTTTTTTCTTTTAAAATTTAACACTTTTCTGAAATGGTATTGAAAAATCTCAACAATAGAATTTGCCTCCCAAGTGCTTATACAGCAAAAATTATAAAAAATAAATTATTCAACCATCGATTTTACAAATAACTTTTAATTATATTTAAATAGTAAATATTTGTTTAAAATATTTTTCAAAAAAATGTTATATCCATTAAGAATGTTTCTCAATGCAAAATATAACTTTATTACGCCGAAGTTCAAATATGAACGATGTTGGTGATACTTCAGATTGATAAAGGTACATGTGAAGTTATGAATAATATTATAATGATTTTAATATCCATAATTTATTGGAAGTAATAATTTAATATTTCACATATCATTATTTATCAGCCGCTTATTTTTTTTAAATAAATACACAATTATTTAATACATGCATTATACAAATAATTTTATTGTTTTAAACCATTAATGCCGGTTGATACAAAAACCTACCAAACCGAATTAGTTTTATTATTAATCACTAGACAGCACTATCTGTCAAACAATGACGCATTTGACATCTTAAATAATCACAAATAAATACTATAAAAATATAATTCCGGCATTTTTGTGGAAAATGAGCGTAGTAGTAGGTGAAAAACACAGTGAATACGAAATCAATCAGCATGCCCCGGCCTTCAAAATGAAGTTACGCTTAATATTTTGAAATTTGAATAATGTTTTTAAATGAAATCAAAATTGTATTAGTGTACTTTATACAATTATACTATTTAAAGCTAGTTTTACTTTTTTTTTTTTTTTCGTGTATTCTCTTTTACTTTTAATGGTAGAAAATTGTATCAACTGGCATATATGTAGTCTCAATCTTACTTACGGCGACGAGAAAATAAAAAAATAGACTTCCATTTCGCTGGCCTCGCCCCATACTAATTTTGAAAATTCATCAACACCATTCGTTTGTGCTGGTTTCTGACGCAAAAATTTTCGCTTGCGCTACTTCTGTTCTCTCGTTATAACAAACAAAATATGGCTTGGCCAGTGAAACGACAGCCCACCCCATCAACGAAATCAAAATTTTATTACTGCATTCGTTTGTACTTTGCTGGTTTGTGCCACTTCCGTTTTATCTCGTTATAATGAATTTTTATAATTCAAGGCAACTTATAGAAAATAACTTATGAAAATCGTAAATAAATACGTGCCACGACATGAAATATGTAATCCTTTCGTTCTATGTAAATGTCGGTTTGTGCCGTAAAAAGTTTCGTTTGTGCTATTCTGGTTCCCTCGATATAACGATTTTTCCACTTTTTCAACGCTGGGCGACCATTTCGATGGCCCTATCCAATCAACAAAATTCAATTTGTATTACGGCATGCATTTGTGCTGATTTTTGTCGCAAAATGTTTCGGTTGTGCCATTTCCATTCTTTCGTTATAACGAATTTTTATAATTCAAGGGCACATAAAGAATGTCGCCTATGAATAAATACGTGTCATGTAATGAGATACGTAACTCTTTAGGGCTACGTAAATGTCGGTTTGGACTCACAAAATTACCACAAAGGAAAATATTCTTGCCTTCATTGGCATTTTATTAGTGTCTGGATATAACAAATTGCGTAACAGAAGACTAATTAAAAATTAAATTAAATTCCACAGTCGTCGAGAAGAGACACTTTTGATTCGATTTTGATATCAGTTTATTTTTTAAAATAACATAGAAATGGACGATGATAGATTATATAAAGTCCACCCCCTTTTTGAGCACTTCAACCGTGCATGCAAAAATTTAGACATACGAGAATATCTGAGTATAGATAAGTCCATAGTCCCTTGTTATGGACACCATGACTTAGACAGTTTATAACAGGAAAACTGATTCGATTTAGTTGCAGACTTTGGGTATTATTCTCTTCAGGTGGATTTCCTCACGCAGAACTTTTTTGTGGTGCATCAAAGAACTTCCCAATACTGGTGTAGGCCAAGAAGCTGATGTTGTTCTTGGATTATTAGAAAAATTCAATACCAGTCGGAACTCATGTCGTCATGGACAATTTTTTTCTGGAATTCCCTTACTAAAAGAACTTTCTAAAAGGGGTATTGCGGCAACTGGTACATTGGGAGAGAATAGACAATTGAATGTTTCATTGAATCACAGAAATATAATGAAAAAAAAAAAAACACCAACAGGAACATATGAATATGCTTGCAATAAATATATTGTTATTGTGAAATGAATGACAACACAGTAGTAGCGGTTGCGAGCAATAAAGTACGCACAAAACCATGTGAATCAGCTAGTAGAGACATTGCTTCTGAAAAGAAGAAATTGTTAGTTCCTGTGCCACAGCAATTGAAAGCTTATAACAAACACATGGGAGGTGTGGATCTTTTTTATCAATCCGTTACGAAATACCGTATCAGATTTTGTTCAAAAAAATAGTGGTGGTCGCTTTTTTGATGGATACATAATTCAAGCATTGTAAATGGATCGCGAGTGTACAGAAATCTGGGCAACGATATTTCACTACTTGATTTCCCCCGACAATGCACACAGGAATTATTAAGAAGCTACGGTACACTACCCAGTGGCCCTGGTAAACCTCTTACAATAAGGCATAAAGCTAAAAATGAACAAACATTTGACCAAAGAAACCATTGGATAGTCAAATCAGAGCAGAAACATGCCCGATGTAAAAAGTGCGGCCGAAGAAATGGTTATAAGTTTGATAATTGTAATCAACCTCTTCATCCCGAATGCCATAAAAGTTACATTGATTCTAATGCATAAATATTTAGTTTAATGAAAATATGTTACTATTTTTTAAAGGTAATTATAATTTTTATATCTTTTTTACTAAGTTTTAGAATATGTAAGTTATATATTTACAAAATTTTCTTTTCCAAATTGAATTGCAATTAAATTTTTAAATAAAATTTTAATTTAAAGAAACCCTTATTGAAAAAGTATAAGTAACATTTTACTAGTATATAAATCTATAATCTATCATTATATTTATTAGTATTATTATTGTAATCAGACAATAAATTCAAAATTTGCATAAAAAAGTGATTTCATACGATGCAAACGCCAGTTAGTACAAAAATCTACCATTAAAAAAACTTTGTAAATGTAACGGGAAAAATAAAATTTATGTACGATGTACTTAATAGACACAAAATGAACAAATATGAACAAAAATTTTTAAATTGATCGAGTATTTTGAAGTCGGCATTAATGGGTTGAATATCTCTATGAAACTGGCAATTATTTTAGTCATGTTTTAGTCATGTAAAAAAATATATGTACTGAATCACTACTTTTTTTTATCTGACTCATTTAATTAAATAACTTGATAAAATATATTTCTAATTTCATTCATTTAACATGAGGTTTAAATATTATTTTAATTTCTATAAATATTTGTAGGGCTTTTAACGTTTTTTTTTTTTAAATTTTAATTTAAACATAAATACCATTTAATAATTTCTGACTTTTTCATTTTAAAATATTTAATAATAATTTAAATTAGAATTCGTAAATCTAATCCTTTTAGATTTTTCTGTTATTTCATTTTTTATGTGAAAACTAACACAATTTTTCATCCAATTGTCCATGAGCTTTTCATACAATTTTAATTTTTCCCATTGAACAATTTCAATTTTTTTAATTATTTGAAGGTTTTTCTGTTATAGGTAAATTACTATTACGTTTTTAATATTATTTAATATGTTAATGAGGATTTCATGTGAATGCTGATCAAATAGAAGTATTTTTTTAAATACAATATAGTAATACATACTTTATATAACAAATCATAAAATATAATTTATTTTTAAACTTGAAGTAAATTTTTTGCTAAAACAAAGACAGGTTTAAATTTATTTTAAAATAAAACCTCTTTTTTTTAGATTTTTATCTAAAATAATCAGATGGCATTGTAGCCCTCAGAGTGTCTTAAGGGATTTCCCACACTTTCATAGAAATGCTTATAAAAATATTCTTAATTTAAATTTTCTTTTCCCTGTTTGTTTCTAAAATACACTTCATACCACTTTATTTGACATACATTTTAAAATACAATTCTGTTTAAAATATTTTTTCTACAGCAGATTTAAGTTGTTTTGGGGAAACGGAAAATACGAGAAAACCGCTCAGAGGTGTAGAGAGCGTTTACTATTTTAAAGGAATTAAAAATCAAAACATTTTTCAAATTATTGATAACAAATTAGAAGGGAACCACCTTAAATTTAAGAAAAAGAAACATTGGAACTGGAACAAGTAAATACTACTAGGTTGAGCAAAAAGTTCTGGAAATTTGTGAAAGTTGCGTTGTTATGTGCAAATTAACAACAAAAGCAACAAGGACTACTCTAGACCATCATAGCCCACGACTTTCTGCCACCGTTCTACCAGATTCAGGATTTACTGGCTAAGTTTGTCGCTGTTACCAGCATTTTCATCCTCATTAATCTCATCGACTGCTTTCAGAATAGTTAGACCTTTTCTCTAATAATGCCGGGCAACACACGCAAATCATACTGTTCAATAGGCATTTTGGACACAAAGTTCCTGAACTCCTATAAATATACCACTAGTACTCATATATACGATACAAATTCTGGTAACTTTTAGACTAAAAGTTTCCCAGAACTTTATGCTCAACCTAATAACATATTGTCTAAATACCTCTTGGAGTTTAAAACAAATATTAAGATGTATGTATATTAAAATGATAAAAAGTTAAAGGAAAAACTATATTCAGACATATTTCTTACATTTTGAAATATATCTTTGTGAGTTTCGTCGGTATCGTATTACCCCTTTTTCTCCTTACATTTTACTTGAATTAGCGACAGTTTTATTAAAAAGCAACATTTTCGATAAAATTCTTGTTTCTTTTCCGTAAAAAGTTAAAGTAATACGAAAATAGTTTCAGAATAGGCTACAGTTTTCTTCAGGAGGAGCGGTGTTTTCTTAAACCAGCAAGGGTAGAAGTAATCTGCTTCTGTTAACTTCACATATTTATTTATCTGTACATAGGGTGAAATCCCCAGTAACTTACACCTTATGGATTCATTCTTGTTCAAGTCACTATTAAAAAGTTTTAAATCTGTTTTAATACGTATCTTTGTTTTGAGCGTATAGTAGAGATGCACTAAAAAAATTTATTGTTGACACAATTTTAAATAATTTCACTTTTTCTTAATCTTTTTTTTCATAAATATTGTCAACTTTAACTTTAAAAATGCGGATGCGCTCTCAGTGCGCGGCGAATTTCAAAATACTTATGTAATTAACACTGAGCCACATTTAACATTATCCCGAAGACGCCACAGTTTCCAATGCATAACTTTGCAATTTAGTCTCATATTTTTTTATTATTTGTATTGGTAAATAATTGCCGAAACGTCAGTGAAGGCTTACTGTGGAGACACGAAAAGTTTTGGTTTCCGTTAGTCTGTCTGTCTGTTCCGCGATAACTGCCGTAAAAAGCATCCGATTATCTTAAAATTAAGGATGCATGTTGGTGAAATCCCCGGATTTAGCTGTATAGTTTTTGGTTAAACTTGGTTCATTCGTTCGGAATATATAGAACTTTTTATTTTGCGACTTAATGCTTTCCTATAGCAATTCAGACGATTTTTCCATTTTTATTTGTTGAAAAGAAATGGCTCATATGATTGAAGGATTTAAATGCTAAATTAAGGATGATGAAATTTCCTAATTAGAACCATACATTATTCATATTAGTTTGAAATTTTGTGTATACATTTGTCAGAGTTTTTAAATTCGGTGTATAACTTTTATGGAGGGATTTTATATATGTGTTTCAATAACATAAAATATATAAATTTTCTTTTTAAGCACATATTTAATTGTTTTTATTATCTTTTAACTGTTACCTAGAAGCGAACTACACCTAAAAATATCGTAAATGTGAAAGTATTTGTAATTGTTTGAAGTTAAATCAAAGTCAAAAGGGACGAATTAATGCATTTGTGTCTTTACATATAGATGGAATTTACCACAGAAATAAAGAAAGACTATGTTCTATTTATTTTGTTCAAATATTTTTCTTTTAAATTAAAAAATTCATTATTTTCATAAGGAATAAATCGACATTTGCTATAAAATTTAACAATCATTTTTTTTTCTTTTTGCCGTTGCCACGAAAATTCAATCCCGGAATAAAAATTTATCCTAAACAGTTATTTTTGATTTGAAAGATTTTTATGTGCGAGAGGAAAATGAAATAAAAAATAGACATGAATACGCCTTCATATTAGAAATAAAGTGAAAATACGAAAAGAAGGTGAATTTGATCTCATATATCAAAAATAAAACGAATACGCTTTGAGGTTGAAATAAAAGGGGCTTGTGTTATGATATTAATTCTTATTATTAAAAAAAAAGTTACTAATATCTCATGGTTTATCGTTTGGCACACAGCTAACAGAAATGTTAATTCTTAATCAAAAATTCCAATGAGAAAAAAACAACTTTTGAAAAGCAAATATATAGTAAATATCAAAATTATGCAGCGAAAAATTATCGTTGTCGAAAATGACGTCATTGTATCGGGAAATAAATATTTTCATTCTTAAAAACCAAGCATTAACCAGATTGCTTGAAAAAATGTTGTTTGACGGGTGTTACTTCTTAATGCCGCCTCATTTCAGAAATATGAATGAAAATTATTTTATTTTTAAAGGAAATTACATTTTCATCCATAAAACCTAAACGTTTAATATAATTGCGTCAATGTAAATCATCTTCTGTGTTACCAGTATTGAAAAATAAGGTTCGGAAGTGTAAAAATAAATCTAAGATTTGCGCTAACCATTAGCGCAATCAATAAAAAGTTACGTATGTAAATTAATAAGACCACGGGGGTTCAGGGGGGCGGAGCCCCCCTGAAGAAATCTACTTTATTATTTAAAAAATATACCAGAATTAACAGCTCATGAAAATTTTGAAATATCCTTCCATAACGTTTTTAATTTAATGCTTCTAATGTCTGAAAACTTCGTATTTTTTATTGTTATAAATAATTACATAATTTGAAAACTTTAAATTGCGGTTTGCAGGAAACAGAATATTACCAAAGTGAGTCTAAAAACAATGACTTGCAGAGCTGACGTTGAGGCTCCTGATCTGCAGATTTACTAGTTATTAGAGCTCAAAGATCGACGCCAGTACATTTGTGTAATTTATTACATTTTCATTCTGAATTAAATTACATTTTGTATAAATTTCATGCATATTAATTTTTCTATATTACTGGATATTGAATTATAGAAAAATAGCATCAAATTTGTTATTGCCGAAACGTCAGTGAAGGCTTACTGTGGAGACACGAAAAGTTTTGATTTCCGTTTGTCTGTCTGCCCGTCTGTCTGTCTGTCTGTCTGTCTGTTCCGCGATAACTGCCGCAAAAAGCACCCGATCAGCTTAAAATTAATTGGGCATATTCGTGAAATACCCGGACGTAGCTGTATAGTTTTTGGTTAAATTTGGTTCATTCGTTCGGAAAATATGGAAGATTTTACTTTTCTTTATAATGCTTTTCTACGGCAAGTCAGACGATTTTCAAATTTCCATTTGTTGAAAGAAAATGGCACGTTTGATTAATGGATTTAAATGTCAAATTATGGATACTAACATTCCAAATAAGGGTTTTAAATTATTCCTATTATATTGAAGTTTTATCAATGTATCTACCAGATTTTTTTATTTACGTGTATAATGTTTTGAGAACATTTATACATGTATTCCAATAATATAAAGAATTTTTAAATTAATTTTCTTGTTTTACATGATACATATTTCTTTTTTTTTTTCTCCTTTTCTTCGTTGCCTAGCGACTGTTATTCGTAGCCTATCATTGCTTCAAATATGAATGAAGTTAGTAAATTACGTTAATTTGTTGCATGTACTATTAAAAGGCTATCAAAAAAAATATTTTATCGCGCCAAATCGATGCAATTTATGCAATTAACAGTGGGCACGATAACGAATTATTTTCCAGTAGATTTATAGATCTCCAGATATGCATATTTTGGGGGGCTTTTAATATGTTATTGCTATCGCATGGATTAGGATGTTTAAATTAATGTTTAACCATGCTATTAGTGAAAAAAAAGTACAGTTAAAGGCATGTAAATCCTTTTTAACACTTTCCAACATGGATGAAAAGTATTTATGACTTCAATTTTTCTATCTGTCGCCTGCCGTGTTTCTCTACGTGCTCTAACTCGCGTAAATATAGTCGGGATTGCATGTAATTGATATACGTTATTGAGGTTTGCCAAAGTATGTTTGGTATTAAAAGTGAAGAGTGTAGCATTCATAGCTTAATTACAGGGGCCCTCAAAACTATTCCGTTACATTATAGTCTTTGGGAAAAATCGTCTGCGGTGTATTTTAATAATGTTACACAATTTTAAACGTAATGAAATTTATATACTTTATTAAGGTGCACTAGAACCTGGTTACTATAAAATATGTTATGTGTAGCACTTACAGCATGCGTACAGGGAACTCAAAAGTATTCATAATATTACAATCTTTGAAGAAAATCCTTTTGTGGCGTTTTTTAATGATGTTACTCTGTTACAAAATAATAAAATTGATATGTATTTTTGAAACATTTTTGTAGTATATGGGGTGCAAAGCATATTTTTTTTTTCAGGGTCACACAAAAGTGGTCGATTAAAATGTGGTCTACGGGGGGAAAAAACTCTTCACAGCTTATTTTAACACATTAGTGACGGGAAACGAGAATTCTCGTTTTTATTGAGAATACGTCATTGGCTAAGGAAGTGACTTCTACCTTACAGAAAAGACATTTATATTGAGTTGTCCATATTTTTTATAGATTGTAAGACATTATATATTACATCCGTACATTGAAAGACATTTACTGCTGCATAAACATGAAAAACATATTTCAGAAACCAATTTCCGAGACACTTTCAGAAGAGGGAGGAGCTTCTACTGTTTTTAAACCCAGATTTAATTAAATTGCCTGTCGTCAGTGTGTTAATTGTGTTGCACTAATTCAAACATTATGAAATTAAATTACATTACTGTGGTTGACTACAAGAAGCTTGAATATGATTTGTATCGTATTTATCGTTCATTTATAGGGTCACATAAAAAATTTCGGATACAGTTCTGGTCTATTAGGGATGATTGCTGAAGAGCATTTTCGATTATGGTGTGCGTTTTAACGTTAAGTAAATTTGTGCTTAATAAGTAGTGCTTAAATATTGTATAGACCATTTACAGGGATACACAAATGAATTCGTAAGTATAAATGAAAATGAGCGCGCGCGAATTGCTTCAGTGTTTTTTTTTTTTTTTTTTTTTTGTTGTTGTTGTTGTTTTTTTTTTTTGAGTTATGTATTTCCCAGCCCAATTACATTTAGTATGCTAACAAATGTTTGCAGAATTTAAATAGAACCATATACAGGACTCCACAGAAACTGGATATATGGTGCACACTATGCATACTAATCCCCGGAAATGTGATATGATCAGTTTTAAGAGGGTTTTTTGTCTGCATTAAATTTAAATGTTATAGACAACGCGTAAAAATCTTCACGTAATATACAGGGCTGTAGAAAATAATTCATGTACGTTTCCGTCTATTGGTAGAATTTACTAAAGGACATTAACACAATTAATTGATAATTACAAATGTAAATTAAATTACATTACGAAGGGGTTCAGGGGGGCAGACCCCCCCTGAAGAAATCTACTTTATTATCTAAAAATTACCAGAATAAGTAGCTCATGAGATTTTCAGAATACCATTACATAACAAGGGGTTTAATTTAACGCTTCTAATGTCAGAAACCTTCGAAATATTTTTTCGTTTTATAAATGTTTATGTAATTTCAAAACTTTAAATTTCGTTTTTTGTAGAAAGATTAATATTACTCAAAGGGCGCTAAACACAATGAATTGTAGAGCTGACGTTGAGGCTCCTGATCTGCAGATTTACTAGTTGCCGAAACGTCAGTGAAGGCTTACTGTGGAGACACGAAAAGTTTTGATTTCCGTTTGTCTGTCTGTCTGTTCCGCGATAACTGCCGCAAAAAAGCACCCGATCAGCTTGAAATTAATTGGGCATATTCGTGAGATACCCGGACGTAGCTGTATAGTTTTTGGTTAAATTTGGTTCATTCGTTCGGAAAATATGGAAGATTTTATTTTTTCTTTATAATGCTTTTCTACGGCAAGTCAGACGATTTTCAAATTTCGATTTGTTGAAAGAAAATGGCACGTTTGATTAATGGATTTAAATGTCAAATTATGGATACTAAAATTCCAAATAAGGGTTTTAAATTATTCCTATTATATTGAAGTTTTATCAATATATCTATCGGATTTTTTTATTTACGTGTATAATGTTTTGAGGACATTTATACATGTATTCCAATAATATAAAGAATTTTTAAATTAATTTTCTTGTTTTAAATGATACATATCTCTTTTTTTTTCCTTTTCTTCGTTGCCTAGCGACTGTTATTCGTAGCCTATCATTGCGTCAAATATGAATGAAGTTAGTAAATTACGTTAATTTTGTTGCAGGTACTATTAAAAGGCTATCACAAAAAATATTTTATCGCGCCAAATCGATGCAATTTATGCAATTAACAGTGGGCACGAAAATGAATTATTTTCCAGTAGATTGATAGATCTCCAGATATGCATATTTTGGGGGGCTTTTAATACGTTATTGCTATCGCATGGATTAGGATGTTTAAACTAATGTTTAACCATGCTATAAGTGAAAAAAAAATACAGTTAAAGGCATGTAAATCCTTTTTAACACTTTCCAACATGGATGAAAAATATTTATGACTTCAGTTTTTCTATCTGTCTCCTGCCGTGTTTCTCTACGTGCTCTAACTCACGTAAATATAGTCGGGATTACATGTAATTGATATACGTTATTGAGGTTTGCCAAAGTATGTTTGGTATTAAAAATGAAGAGTGTAGCATTCATAGCTTAATTACAGGGGCACTCAAAACTATTCCGTTACATTATAGTCTTTGGGAAAAATCGTCTGCGGTGTATTTTAATAATGTTACACAATTTTAAACGTAATGAAATTTATATACTTTATTAAGGTGCACTAGAACCTGGTTACTATAAAATATGTTATGTGTAGCACTTACAGCATGCGTACAGGGAACTCAAAAGTATTCATAATATTACAATCTTTGAAGAAAATCCTTTTGTGGCGTTTTTTAATGATGTTACTCTGTTACAAAATAATAAAATTGATATGTATTTGTGAAAATTTTTTGTAGTATATGGGGTGCAAAGCATATGTTTTTTTTCAGGGTCACACAAAAGTGGTCGATAAAAATGTAGTCTACGGGGGAAAAAAACTCTTCACAGCTTATTTTAACACATTAGCGACGGGAAACGAGAATTCTCGTTTTTATTCAGAATACATCATTGGCTAAGGGAGGGACTTCTTCCTTACAGAAAAGACATTTATATTGTGTTGTCCATATTTTTTATAGATTGTAAGACATTATACACTATGACGCAAAAGTTTAGACAATGAAGAAATTCTTACATACTTTGAAAAATATTTATTCAATTTTCAAATCACTGCTTGAAATTAATGTGCTGTACATATAAACAATATTTATAACAAAGAAAAGTGGAATTGTGCATATTGCAATCAATTAAATGGTAACAAAAATAAACTGCTGTCTCAAAAGTTTAGACACAAATTAAATAAAATCGAAATAAACAATTTTTAAAACCTGGTTGCGCATCCATGCTTATGTATTACGTCATATACACGAGATTGCATGGAAGAAACTAAATCTTGCATAGTTTGTGGATCGATATCGTACCATGCATTCTCAATAGATGTCTTAAGTTCCTTTTCAGAAGAGTATTGTCTAGCGTTGCTATAAACTTTGCGACACATGATGCTCCAAAGGTTTTCTATAGGGTTAAGATCTGTGCTACACGCTGGCCAGTCGAGAACTCTTATATTATGGGAATTAAACCAAGATTTGGAATGTTTTGCAGTGTGAATTGAAGCATTGTCTTGCTGAAATTCCCACTGAGGACCCCCTAGAAGCTCAGCAAATGGCAGTAGGTTTTCTTCTAATGTCTGTGTATAATGCTGTGAAGTTTGACGACCACTGGTGAAGGTCAGAGATACTTGTCCATTATAGCAAAAGGCTGCCCAAACCATCACCGAGCCCCCTCCTTGTCTGCGACTAAAAAAACGTCGAGGTTCCTTCCGCAAGTCATGCCAATACGATAAACAACCATCTGGACCATCCAGATTCCACTTTTTTTCATCGCTAAATATGACTGACTGCCATATCTCTCCATATGACATATGCTTTCGAGCCCACATAAGTCTTTGTAACTTATGATATGGTTTCAGATCTGGTTTCTTCTGCATTTTGCTATAAACGATTGTTCCTTTTTCCAAAATTCGTCTACGAATCGTATCCTTTGATACAGAGAGTCCCGATGAGCTTTGAACTCCACGTACGCTCATTTGTTGAGTACTCGCTAGTCTTTGTATCAGGCGATCCTCTCGTACATTTGTCACACGTGGCCTCCCAGACCGACATTTTGCTTTATATTCGGAACCACTCGATAAAACTCGATAAATAGATTTCTTTGACCTATTAATAATAGCAGAAATTTCAGAAACGCTCTTCCCTTCACCTTTCAACTGCCAAATCCTTGAAACCTCATTCACTTGAATTTCTTTAGCTCTCGGCATGTCGACTATGAAGCGCAATCGTTTGCGGAACTTAAGTACTCCAAATTTGTGACATCATCGATTCTAAATTTGCATATGCCAGCGAATATTCAAAGAAATTTAGAATAGTGTCTAAACTTTTGCGACAAGCACATTTGAATTTTTATGAAAAAAATTAGTATTATAGCAAATAAAACGACTGTCTTTTGTACATAGCATTTTAAATCAGTTTTTGAATATATTTACAGGTTTTTGTAATTCTGACGTCATAATTCTACATTTTAAAGCTGAATGACGTCATTGTCTAAACTTTTGCGTCATAGTGTATATTACATCCGTACATTGAAAGATATTTACTGCTGCATAAACATGAAAAACATATCTCAGAAACCAATTTCCGAGACACTTTCAGAAGAGGGAGGAGCTTCTACTGTTTTTAAACCCAGATTTAATTAAATTGCCTGTCGTCAGTGTGTTAATTGTGTTGCACCAATTCAAACATTATGAAATTAAATTACATTACTGTGGTTGACTACAAGAAGCTTGAATATGATTTGTATCGTATTTATCGTTCATTTATAGGGTCACATAAAAAATTTCGGATACAGTTCTGGTCTATTAGGGATGATTGCTGAAGAGCATTTTCGATTATGGTGTGCGTTTTAACGTTAAGTAAATTTGTGCTCAATAAGTAGTGCTTAAATATTGTATAGACCATGTACAGGGATACACTGAATTCGTAAGTATAAATGAAAATGAGCGCGAATTGCTTCAGTGTGTGTGTGTGGTTTTTTTTTTTTTTTTTTTTTTTGGGTTATGTATTTCCCAGCCCAATTACATTTAGTATACTAACAAATGTTTGCAGAATTTAAATAGAACCATATACAGGACTCCGCAGAAACTGGATATATGGTGCACACTATGCATACTAATCCCCGGAAATGTGATATGAGCAGTTTTAAGAGGGTTTTTTGTCTGCATTAAATTTAAATGTTATAGACGACGCGTAAAAATCTTCACGTAATATACAGGGCTGTAGAAAAGAATTCATGTACGTTTCCGTCTATTGGTAGAATTTACTAAAGGACATTAACACAATTAATTGATAATTACAAATGTAAATTAAATTACACTACGAAGGGGTTCAGGGGGGCAGAGCCCCCCTGAAGTAATCTACTTTATTATCTAAAAATTACCAGAATAATTAGCTCATGAGATTTTCAGAATACCATTACATAACAAGGGGTTTAATTTAACGCTTCTAATGTCAGAAACCTTTGAAATATTTTTTCGTTTTATAAATGTTTATGTAATTTCAAAACTTTAAATTTCGTTTTTTGTAGAAAGATTAATATTACTCGAAGGGTGCTAAACACAATGAATTGTAGAGCTGACGTTGAGGCTCCTGATCTGCAGATTTACTAGTTTAGAATTTACCTTAACACATATAGTACGCCTCAGAATTGAAAATTAAAAATGGATTTATAAATATTAAATTTAAAATGTAAAAAAATACTTGAAGATTACTGTATTAAAATACGGCTAATTTAAAGGTTAAATTTTAATATATCCTTGCATAAATATAAAAGTTGTTATGGGATTAAGAAAAAACAGATTATGAGTTTCTTTGATGGAAATTTAAATATTTATTTATCAAATTAACTACGAGTTCCGAATAAAGTTTATTCATTATTCATATGTTATAAATATTCTAATCAAATCAAAGTAGAAAAATTATAAATGCAGATATTCATCTCATTTAATTAAAAATTATGTACTTTTTTTTCTTCATCCCTGCTTCATCTTTTTAATGGAACGTACACTTACATTTTATTAATTTATCCAATCTTATTGCATAAATAACACTGAAATATATGCATAAATATATATACAATATGTGTGATTACTTAAGTCAGTTAACTCCAAATAACTTGTAGAATGAGTTAGTTATAGTTGTGAATGTCGTCTATAGTAAAGCAGCTATGAAGTATCTAGCGAAGAGGTATCTAGCATTTTTCCTAGCGGTAAATTCCGGAATTAGACAATTATTTATTATATCCGTGTGCAGAACTTGTACTTTATCATGCATTTATTAAGAAAAGATCTCTTTGTCCTCTGACAATTGGACATACCTTCAATGGCTTCCATGATACATTTTCTTATGTTGAAATTTAACTTAAGGGGGCGCTGCGGGGTACCCCATCCTCTAGAACATATCCGTTTTAGTATACCTAGACATCACATTCACGTCTATATAGTACTCTAGTTGTTGACCGGTTGTTTGTGTCGGAATTGACTAACTCTGTATATACAGGGTTCTCCACTAAAAAAGCGCTATTTTTTTTCTTGAAAACAGATTAAAACGAAGAAATTCAAAAACGTATTTATGTATTCTAAACTTCAGCAGATAGTCAAATCCTTCCCCTCTAACATCTGGTCACGAAGGTATAAGTTTAATCATGTTCACAAAGACTCGTTTCATCATAATATGTTATTATGTAATCTTTATGAAATAGCCGCATTACTTGATTATTAAAATACACACCGAATACATATGCATTGCTGCCAATGAGGAGATGTTGGGCATAATTCAATTGATTTCCTTATGAAAAAGAACTTTAACTTACTTTAACTTGTGCGGTGCTAATTTTTCTAGTCAGTATGCGTCTGCCTTATAGTGTGCACCTCTGCATAAACATTCAAGTTACATATTATAGAACATTTAAGTTACTTATTGGATAATAAAAAATTACATTTCAGGGTTTCTAAAAAAGATAATTTTACTTCATTAAGACATAATTTCCTCTCAAAAAAGCGATGTTCTACGACTTTGTAATTGATATTTTTCTATATCGCGTTTCATTTTAGTGATGGGCCCACTAACATTGCAGATTTAAGTTATGTGTCGTTGCAAGAGGTCTCATCGTGTAATGTATAGATACTTTATTGTACATAGACACCACGTTTATGACTTTAGCTGTCGCCATTCTGAAGTTGGAACACATACGAGTACCTAGCATATTACAGAAGGGGGATGTAATTGTTATTTCAAAATACAGAAATAAAAGTTTACGTAAGAAAACTTTTACTCAAATAATTTACAAAAATTGAATTTTAATTCAAGCCTTATCTATAAATTGGTTGATAAGTATAATGTTTCCGTTTATCCCCCCTCCCCCAAATTTAATCAAGTTTACCGAAAGGTTCCTTATTTTCCTATCCTATTTGAAAAGTTAAAAAAGTCTTTCATGAAATTCAACATTCAACTTGTTGCCTCTAATTCTATGACTTTGTTTAATCTCCTGTGTAAAAAAATAGATCCAATTCCTTTTTCATCTTTTTCTGGGGTGTATGAAATTCCCTTTAAATTTTCTGATGGGACCACCTCGTCCTATATTGGTATGACTAAACGTCGATTTTTCGAAAGATTGCAAGAACATAAAAACGATTTGAAGTTTCGTAAATTTTCTACAGCACTCTCAAGAAGCTACCATAAAGGACTCATTTCATTTATAGACTTTGACCATGCTAAAGTTATTTCCAAACAAGTTATTCCGCGCAATGCTATTATTCGTGAATCTTTAGAAATTCGTCTAAGAAACCATGAAGTGTGTAATGATAATGTTTCCTTTCACATACCAGAAATATGGCTTTCAATTTTGAAAAGTCAATGAAAATTCCATTTTTTCTGCTAGTCTTTCTTCGTTTGCATCTTTGATTAAAAGATGGCGCCACTGAACTCTTTATTTGGGAGTAAGAGGTTTCCGTTAGAATGTTTTGAATTTTGAATTGATTTCAAAATGTAGCATGTAAAGAGTTTGTTGTCGATTTATATTTCAGAAAATTTTTCTCCTGATGAAGGTTTTAAAGAATAAACCGAAACGTAGAGTTTTATGTTAAACTTGTGTATAGATTGTACGTTGGATAGCAACACCTATTTGTTTTGTATAAATACTCCTCTTTTAATTTTAAATCTGTGAACCAATTAATTTTTTTCAAGTGAAATATGTTTAAAATGTGAAATGATAAGTCCTTACAGTCTGTAGAGAGTGGAAAAAAATAGCTTCAACATTCCTTGTTTTCATGAAACACATGAAAACTATTATAGAAAACAATGAAGTCAAAAGGAATGAGTGGGACACCTTTCTGGACGATTTTTCAGTTGTTTCAATACTGAACTTGAATAAGAATTTCGACAAATTATTCAGCAATATCCATTAGGGCTGTATTTTTGGCGATTTATGCTAGGTCGCCAAATTCGGCGATATCTCAGAGTGGTCAACATTTTAAAACGACATGACGGATGGAGATAGCCACCGAATTCGGTCGTGATCTTGATATGTCTTGAAAACATGCTCATTAATATTCAAATAGATTCATAAATTCTTGAATTACGGCATAACAAATATATGATACACATAACAGAGAGGTTTGAAAAATTCGTGAAATGAATTTTATTATTACAATTAAAAAAAAAAAAAAAAAAAAAAAAAAATTGCACTTAGTCGTTGACCATGCAACTCGCTATGTGTGGGGTTTTTATTCAATAAGTGTAACTACCGAAACTTATACAAACATTTCAAAATAATTATTTCAGTAACAAGTACCAGATAGATTGTAAAACGACAGAAATGGAGCATTTACAGCTTCTATGTTTAAGAGATTTATTTGTACTTACAATGTAAAACACAGATTGACAAGCAGCCATCACCCAGAAACGAATGGGAAAACTGAACGCTTAATTCAGACTATTGTCACTAGATTGAAATGTAAAGTCAATTCCACATCCAAGAAAATACCCTGGACTAAGCTTTTAGATGAAGTCTTATATGAATATAATAATAGTCCTCATTCTGGAACCCAATTCACCCCTAGTTATTTATTGTTAGGTAAATTACCATATGATCCTCCTTTACTAACTAATAGTTGTTCTCCCCCTCTGGATGAAGCTAGAAAATTGGCTAAAGAGAGAACAATTGCTGACCATAAAATAATAAAGTCCGTTATGATGCTCGTTTCCTTCCTGTAAAGTTTAAAGTTGGTGACATTGTGATGTATGAAGAATTTCATTATCCTAATAACCGTAAATTGACTTCACCATATTCTAACCCATACACCATTTTAAAACAACTTTCTGATGTATCCTTTGAAATTGATAAACCCAGCCCACATTTTAAGAGAAATTCCGAAATTGTCCATTCAAACAAGTTAAGATACTATCACCCACTCAAAATCTTAAACTCAACCATAAATAAACCCCAATTTATCTCTTTCATCTTTCTTTTTTTTTTTGCTTTCCTATCGTCCTCCTTGCTCGTAGAATTTGGACGAGGGCGTGTGACCCCCCCCCCCCACACACACACACCCCGGCGTAGAATGATGGTGACAGTTTAAAAGTACTGTTAGATTTTTTTTTTATATAAATATATTATTATGATGATTTTGTGACATATGAAGGAGTCCTCCGCTCCGTGGCCACGCATCTTTAGCCGGACTGTTTTTCCAGATTCTCTTTCCAGGTTGAATGGAGAATCTGGCAAAACTGCTTCGCTTCTCCTCTGCAGGTGAATATCGTTTAACCACCTTCCTTTTTCGGTCGTGGAAGTGGCACATTTTTTTGAGATGATATTCACCTCAGAGTATTAAAACCCATGTCGCACTGATCCTGGGAATGGTGAAAATTATAGCAAGTGTATATTTGTATTTTTTTAGCTATAGTTTTCCTTTTTAGACAACTTAGTATTGTTTTTCATGATGATAACCCTAAGGCTGCATCATACAAGTAGCTAAGTTTCTACCAAAACAGAAAGGTAGAATAGGAAGAAAAATAATGGGTTTATTGTTTTTAGTATTATAGTGTATTTTACTGTTATTCTATCTCAGTGTGAAAATTCAGTATTTTTAGAAATGCAAACTTTTCAAATTGCATTTGGTATACAATAGATTTTTGTTGATAGTATTTGTGCATATTTAGTATCATTGAATATTTTATATTTTTGAATATTTTGTATTTGTGAATATTTTTTACATTTGAATATGTTGTATAGTTTTCAGTATGTTTACCTTTGAATAATTTAGTATACTATAGTTATAAAATTCAAAATCTCAAAAACTTTAAATTAAAAACTTTTATTTTAATGTACTTTGGTTAAGCATAAATGTACTTATATAAAGTTTTCTTGAAAAGTTTGTGCCAGTGACGTTATGCTTAGCTTGAAATGTATGTTTACATTAATAAAACTAAGGACACATATTGATATGGTTGTGTGCACATGATGTAATATTTACGGATTATTCATTTCTTATGATGTTCAGAATAGGAGCTGCTATTGCTCGTGGAACTATTTCGGAAATTGAATATTGAGTAAAAAAACGTATACTCAATATTTGTATTTGTAGAAATCATTTGTCATTTTTAAAATGTACTTTCCTAAATTAGAAATTTTTCAATAATAAATTTTTCATGCTGTTTTTCGTACGAAGTCTTATTCAAATGAAACGCAGATAACATTAACTGTTGACGGGGATGATATACTAGTGTTAACATAAGAATGCTTGAAAAGTACAGTTTATAAAGTAAACTACTATCATGAAACATACTTGAGAGAAGTACTTATTTTCAAGAAAAAAGGATCTGTTTATATACAAACTTGAACAAAATAATTATATAAATCCTCAGTGGTTTGTAAATATTCTGCTAATATTTTGTGTACAGAGATAGAATTTAAAATTCACATTAAATAAATTATTTTATTAAATATTTTTAAGTGGTATTGTATAAAACTGTCAACTAAATAAATTGTTCTTGTAGAAATGTACAGTCAGACAGCCAAATCAGGTATTTATTTTTGTTATTTTTTTTTAAGAAAATGAATCCAATATCAAAATTTATTTCGATTTGCTTTTTTAGAGCTCTATCACATAGGAGTTCTAGTTTGATGTAGCAGTTAAAATGACTTTCAATTATAATATTTCATCTGAAATTTATATATATATATATATATATATATAATAAAAAATATATGAGGTGTATCTTATGAAATTTTTGCAGAAATTTATTACTAGAAACTTTAGATGCACGAATTCAAAATTTCATCTCATTCGCTAAGTCGTTCTTGAGTTATGTTAAAAAAGCTATCCATGTTGTAGAGTTAGTACGGGATGTTTTCACTCACTCTCTCTCTATTTTTGTTTGCTTGTTTGTTTGTTTAGCTACTGGACATAGTACTGTCAAATAAGCTTACATTTTTACTTTCTTCTATCTTCCATGGAAGAAAGTATTGTAATCGAAATTGTTTTTGACTTCCGGTTTTCGACTGATCTACACGTTTTAGGGATCAGAGATCACACAAAAAAAGTTTATAGGAAATGTCTGCCTGCCCTTATGTCTGTGTGTCGGTATGTCTGTCGCCATTGTAAAATCAAAAAGGGATTGAAGTTATGAACAGAATTTAACCAATTATTTTTACGTTTTTGGCTATGGCAAGCAGGTTTTTTCTTAATTCGGTAAAAATTTGCCGGTGGGGGCGTGTAATAGCGATTTTTGTGCGATTTTTTGCCCTTTTGAATACTGTACCATCGTAAAGTGTCTGAAGTTATGCATAGAACTGAACCAAATTTTTTGTGTATGTGTTTATCCATAGCAAGAACGTCCTCCATGAATTTGAAAATATTCAGCCGAAAGGGGACACTATGATAGCGATTTTTGTGTAATTTTCTTGATTTTTCGTACTTCTATTGTACGCCGGCGACTGATGAATCGACGGAAACTTCCCATCCTGATACGCCGACTATTCGCGTACAGCTGATATACAAAAGAGTAACGGAAAACTATTGATTTTAATAAATATGATGGTGGCGATAACTCGTTTTTTACTTCGATTAATAGATTGAAGCAGAAATTTAAGATGAAAGTCAAAGTTAATATAATGTGGAACTAATACAAATGAAATATTGACATCTGTAACAACATTTTCAAATATTAAAATATATGAGATAGAAGAAAGTTTTAGGATTGGCACATCCAAATATTTTCACTTAGAGTGGATGAATAGTGATTTGGCTGAAAAGCCAAGCACCGAATTGTTTTGTTCAGAAAAGTTGATTCATCACAAGAAATTCAGGATTTATATTTTATTAGTCATATCAAATTGCTTTACTGAAAGTAGAGATAAGAACACTCTTCATTTCTACTAACCAGTGATTATTTTATCCCTATTGAAAATTAATGTGCACTTCACAATGTTTGCTCATCCACATGACTCATAATGCAACATTTCGTTAAATATTATACAAATAAATCACATTTTAAGTAGTTTCTTTTTAGTTGGAAAACAAATTTGTAAAAAATGGAAAATACATAGTCAACAAAACTTTTAACAGATGAACAAGAATTAACACAACGCAGAAAGTTCCACAATTTGATGAACACACATAGAACACACACATAACTGGAACCAAACAATACGGACCTTGAATCTTCTGCAATATTTTATATAAAATATATTTAACTCTCTTCTTTAAACACATACATCTGAAAAATAAAAAAATTTGTGAAAGAATCACAAAGCCATTCTTGTAGACACAAGGAATTTAAGTGACTAATATCGAAGAAATATGGAACTGAATAGCGATCTTCATTTGTTCTATAAATATATTCATTCGTGTAATAATGTTGTAATCGTTTGCTGTCCACTGAAGATCCTTCACTTACATTCACGTCTATAATGTCGGTTTAAAACTTCAGACCTGACAACATATTGTAAAAGATTCACAGCTTTTATAAAAAATCCTATTTGATTTCTTATATTTAAATTACAAGAACTAAAAAAAAATTATGCATTTAAGAATGAAAATTACTTTATTACCTGTCAGAAATTAGACCATTTCAATTAAAACATACATAAAAAAAATAAAAAGAAAGAATCTACTATCCTTATTATATTCGGATAAATATCCAACAATATAAGGCACTGATATTCGGCCGAAAGATTCCTTCAACTACTCTTCAAGATTTCGACAACCGAAGAAACGGCAATGGGGTCGAATACCGAATAGTGGTCCAATATTCGATACATCTATAACTCGTAGCGTGTTTAAAACTAACATTAAACAGTTTGAATCCACAGGACCCATTTTTAGATATTGGGTCCAATCGCAACAACCCATAATTATATTACGGTGGTTGCTGTTCGATGCATTAAAATTATTCATTTCTAGAAATATGATAATCTCTCTGAATGTAACACTATAAATGTGAGAATTCACAGATTTATATGGTTTAATTTTTTTGATAAACACCATACATATTTAATATAACCCCCCCCCCATCTTAAAAGGAGACAATTTTATTTATCGTCTTTGTATTGCTTACATTTTTAGAGAACTTAATTCTTTTGAATAGAACTTATTTAGCAATTCCATGAGCAATAAAAGCATATGTAGAGATTTTATGAGAAATTATCAATGCATGCATGATATCATAGACCAAGCACTGGTATATTTTACAATATTGTGACAAAACACATAATATTTTCTACGGATGACTATTGTTAGTCGGAATCTGAAAAATATATAACTACTTTTAAAATGTCCAACTGTATTATAATACATTTTTAATCCGATTTTGTTTTCAATTTTGAGAACAAAATTAATTTTACTTTAAAAATATTAATCATAGATCCAAATAGATTTACACAAGTTTAAAGATTATTTCGTTGTCTGAAATCTAACGAATGTACTAATTTTGAGTAATATTTAACTCAAATTTTATGATAATAGGTTAAGGAAAAGTTTTTTAGAGACGTTTGGAAAATATCGTATTGCAACAGGGCTTAACAGATATTACAACTTTCTAATGTTTTTTGCAATTTATCAAACATGATTCGTTCAGAAAAGTAACCTATATTTTAAATTTAAAGAGTGAAATATGTGTATAAAATAAAAGGATCGGGCCAAAGGTGCAAACATAATTAAGTAAACTTTTATTATTATTGTTATTACTAAATGTCGAAGCATAAATGAAGTTATAATAAGAAAAGCATAGCCACATACTATCATTACTATATGTAGATAGTAACAAAAGTAATTGTTGAGACAAAACAATACTTGATGAAAAGACATGTACAATTAATAGTACACCAGACCCGAAAGGTTTAATGAAGTTTACCGAAATGCATCTACAATAGCTAAATAATCAATACATTTTCTACTCCTTTTAAACATTACTGGCTCTTTCTTTCATCAAGTTACTTAATTAGCAATAAAGTGTTCATAGGAAACTATTTATGCCAAACTAAACTGATAAAATAAAATATATTTTAATAAGTATATTCTGAGATTTTTCCGTTTGATGATATCACGATTTTTACTCCTGAATCGTATGCTTTATGCTATTCGAAAAACGTAATCCTCGAATAAAAGGGAAAAAAATAATGATAATAATAATAATAATAATAATAATAACAATTCTAATATTTTTTTCTTTTATACCATGAAATCCACAAATAGTTATACAATTAATGTTTCGCCATAAATATTTATTTTATTAGCAATAACGATTATGTACGATTCGTTTTATAGATTATTTGACCTGAAAATATGTATTTCTGCAATCAGTTGTGCAATATAATAAACTAACCTATAAAGGTTTTGCCACAATTTACGATGTTTTCAATTGCTCTAAAATTTATTATCTTTGAGAAAGTAAACAGAAATAATTATCCTTTTGGAATGTCTCTTTAGCAAAAATAGTTTATTTCATTCGTGTATAATCATAAAAATATCTTCCAGTATACGCTGAGTTACATTAGAATGTGTAAAATAATTTACATAATTAATTTTAAAATATATTTCACAATCTCTAAAGCACTTCTTTAAAATTTCAGTTCTAATAAAATTAACAAATATATTACGGAAAAAAATAGAGTTCACATAATGTAACGGAAATGTATCCAGTAACATTTTACATATACGAACTTTTCCGTGGAGGCATAAAATAACAATGCCTCCAGAAATGAGTAATTTAATTTGTTTTTCCATTGTAAATATGTTTTTAAAGAAATATATTATACTTTTAAAAACATTATTTAGTGCTTCTTACTACAATTATATTTAAAGAACTTTTTACAAGCAGCCAGTGCTTCTTTTCATAAGTACCTACTGAAAAAGTTGTTGATGAAACTAATTTAATTTATGTACTTAAAAATTCAAGATATACTTAAGAAAAATTTAGCACGGAAAAAATCTATGAATTCTCACCATAATAACAGCAAATTGTAAATTAATTTGAAAATGAGAAGTAATAGTATCTTTTAAAATGCTAGGGGCATTTATTTTATTTTTATTTTAATTTTCAGAAAATTGTAAGTTTTTTTAATGTAAATACATGTTCTTACTTTTATTTTACGAGACTCTTGCATAAATTAAAAGCAAGATTTTGCGTTTTGCAAAATAATTTAATTATATTATATCGTTTGAGGCTATTAGAGATATGTCTAAAATTTTCAACACTTTACAATTAAAGGAAATATTATAAGTTTGATCAGAATAATTGAAGACATAAAAAAATTTGTTTTACATATAGACAATGTTCCAAAGAGAAAATTTTAAACTTCATAGTCTAAATAAGCTTTTAATTAACAAAATTAAAATAATATTTATTTTATTAGACAGAAATCCTGATATGAAAATCAATTGAGTTGACAAAAATGGACTATACGAATATTTTTTTATTAATATGTACTCTTCTGTTTCAAATTTATCTGTTCAACTCTTACATATTTTTTATAGACCAGTTTAATAATATACCTATGCAAAGAAGTATATTACATCATTTCTCCCTTTCCCTCTCTTTTCATAGTAATATCAAAAGTTTAAATGTGACACTAGATTAATTTTAACACAATTATTATAATTGGTAAGCAAATCATTATCAGATGTATATTTCCAACTAGGCGAAAAATGTTCGGACCAATATTCGAACCTGGGATCTTTCGTCTGAAGCCGCGCATATGTTCTACCATCTGAACTATCCTGTGGTGTCATTAATATGGTGGAACTAATTCACCCAGCTAACCTTATTGATTATAGAATTTAGTCTGATATCTGAATAATCTCAACAGATTAAATCGCAGTTAATGGAATTCCAGAAAACGCTGGATACAGAATTACACTAGATTAATTTTAACACAATTATTCTAATGGGTAAATAAATCATATGTGATGTAAATTTCCAACTGGGTGAAAAATGTATCTACCAGGATTCGAACCAGGGATCTCTTGGCTGAAGCGGCCAAGTTCTATCATCTGAGCTATCCCAGGCGAATCTGGAGAAACATAATTCACCCAGCTAACTTTATTGATTACAGCATTTGCTCTGATATCTGTTGAGTTGATTCAGATACAAAACCAGATGCTATAAATTTTTCGAATCCTGGTCTGGACATTTTTCACCCGATTGGAAATTTGTATCTCATATTTCAAATGTGAATTAAGACTAGGGTGATCACTAGTAAAATTTAGATAGATTACGTTGCGAAAAGAATCAAGAATGAAACTTTATTTCAAATAAAACACCTTCATCTAACTACCCTGGTATTTTATGAGCAGTTTATTTTTCTCTACCACTTGTAATTTCATAATCAGAAAAATTAATCATATTGTTATTGTTCAACACTTCCGACAAAGATTCTTTAACTGTCAAACTGTCCTTTTATTATTATCAATAGAACTAAAATATTCATCAAAGTATTATGGTGCTTTATGACACATTTTGTAATAATAATAATTATTGTTTTGTAATTACTTTTTTTTTCTTTTTTTGACTACTTCGGAGAATTTTCTTCTTTATTGAATTCTTAAGGAAGAAGTTTCTTAAATCATTCAAAGCTTGGTTATACGTCCACATTAAGTCATTTTTTCTATGTGCATCTATCTGCATTTATTTTACTTAAGGTTTCTGAGATAATTTTTAAGGCATAACATTTATTTATCTGTTCGTGTGTGTGTTATTTCTTGAAAACACATACAGGGTTCTTGTACAATATACAAACGGAAAAAAAGTAAACACCCTCTGCTAACTCTGTAACTAAATATAATACAGAAAATTTACATGTACGAAACGATTGGAAATAAAGTCTACTTTTAAATGATGTATATAAAATTTCCTAGGGGGCTATCTGCAAGTAAAAACTAGCCAAACTTTTTTTTAATGGCAACACCAAAAGTTAACAATATATTTTAGATTTTCGGTCCAAACTATGCCTAGAAAAGAAATGAACCATAAAAAATCAAAATTCAGAGCTTCTAATGTTAAATTACATTTTCATATTTTTATTAATATCTTCAGAAATCCAAATGTGATAATTTTTATGTTTGGTTATAATTCTAAAAATCTCAAATATAAATACACTGAATTTGTAATTACACAAAATTATAATACGAATTATAAATTATGATATAATAATTAATATTCAAAGAAAAAATATGAATTGCAACCTACAATTTTTTTTTATAGATTTATATTTCTTATGTCTAGCTTTATGCAAATTCTCAATTTCAAATTTTCCTTCCAAATAGTTTTCTAATTATAAGTAAAAAATGTCAAAATCACTGTTTAAGTGGCCGTTTATGATGTCCAGAAAAGCATATTTGGAAATATTTGAAAAAAAAAAATATTTTTTTTACTCATTTTAATAAGACATTTGGGCAGCCCCTAAAATAGGCTCATTTTAAAATAATTAATTTCTCGGAAAATAATCATGCGGATTTGATGAAAATTTGTATTTATGCTAGTTGAAGGGCGTACCATCTATTTATGGTGTCAAATTTGAGTACACTGTTAAAAATTTCATCGTCAGAAAACGGTCGTTCGAACGGCAGCATTCTGTCCGGAAATTCGACCGTATTTAGAGATAACGGTTACTTAATCATATTATATATATATTCCCATATGACCGTAAAAAATATATATATGGTCATTTGACCCTAATTGTATAAAAAGGTCAAAATGCTCATTTGACCGTAAATGTATAAAAAGGTCAAAATAATCGTTTGACCGTACAATATATATATATATGGTCATTTGACCATATTTTTAGAAAATGGTTATATAACCATATTAAGAATAAATTTACATTTGACCTTGAAATATACATGGTATGGCCTTTTGACCGTATTTTTAAAAAATGGTTATTTAACTGTATTAGGATTTTATGACTGTAAAATACGGTCACTTGATTGCATTATGGATTTATTAATAATGATACACAGGGTGTTGCCGAATTCGACTGACAAATAAAGAGGGGTGATTGTAGGCATCAAGAGGATGAAAAATTGCCATGCACCTTTCCATGTTCTAAGCCACATTGAGTGAAGGAAAATCGCAAAAAATATTAATGAAGGGAGTGATGGTCAGTGAAAAAAATAATAAGTAGAAATGCACTTATTTGACCTAAGCAGAATTACAATGCATAACAGTTCGACATGAGAAAGGTCACGACAAGGCATTTTTATAGGAATTGTTCGAAGTTGAAGCCAAGAAGATAATTGCACAGCAGATATCTACAGAAAGATTTCGGTGCAATGATCTTTAAACATGAAACTTCAAACATTTCCTATAAAAATGCCTCGTATCCTTTGACGTTTAACTGTACTGCATTGTAATCCTGCTTATGTCAAATAAGTATTTCTCTATTTATTTGTTCCACTCAATGTTGCACTCTTCATAACTATTTTTGCAGTTTTCTTCCACTTAATGTGGTTTGTAACCACATCATGCTCTATGGTAATTTTTCATCCTCTTGATGATTATTATCAGCCCTCTGAATGTGTAGGCCAAATCCGGCAAAACCCTTACAGGTACATACTAATAAATCCATAATGCAATTAAATGATCGTACATAGATATTTTACAGTCATGTGTTAATAAAATCATAATACAGTTAAATAACCACTATCATCCCTTTGAATTTGTCAGTGAAATTCAGCAACACTTTGGATATGTTCAGTCATTTGACTATAATTTTTAGAACAGTTACTTAACCATATTTTCAGTTTGTTATATAACCTTACAATATATATGTGTGATTTTTTGACTATATTAAAAACAAAATAATCAAAAGTTCATACATATATATCTTACAGTCATAAAACTATAAATTAAAAATGCATGTAATAAATGGAAAATAAAAATTCTGATTTTCATATAACAAGAATATTTGGAAGCACACGTAAAAATGTGTCAAATTGGTCAAATCGATTTTATTCTTTACTAATGTATACATACACAGTCTTTTTTTTTTTTAAAAAATAGCAGTTCTTGTATAATAAATAAATATTAAAAAATATAAAAAGTTAATAGTACATAATGTTGACTATGCCTGATCAGGAGGCAACTTTTCTTTTGGCCATATAACAATAAATTCTTTGCTGCGCTAGACTAGAATTTCTTAATCATACAAAATAGATTATTATCCATGATATAACAAGGGATTTTGTTCATATTATAATGTTATATTTATTAAACAAGAACTTCAATGTACTTAAAAATTTCATATATTTCCAAAGAATAATGTAAAATTAATAAAATTGACCAAAATTTTATAATTATTGCCGAGATTCTTGTTACTTACTTGGAAATTAAGAATTTTTATTTTTTTCTCAACATACAAATCTATCTAAATTTTCTTACTTTCAGTTAAATGTTTAAAACTGCCACTGTCCAGCAAATCAAACTTTTGTATTTTTTTTTTTTTTAATGGAAAAATAGTGTTTTGTTATTCTTGCAAAACTTAGTATATAGTTTAAAACTTAGAATACTAATAATAGACTTAGAAACTCTGTATATAGTTAACTTAGCATATATTTTTTAGAGTATCATTGAGAAGTTTATTACAGTGTGTTGGGGTTTTTAACCCTTTATGTCTGAAATTATGAATTCATGAAAATTTCATCTTAGCATTTTTTATGAATTTTTTTAACTACATTAGAAGATTTACACAATCATTTAATAAATTTTTGAAGGATTTTGCCAATTAAAATTAATTAATTAAATTTGAATTTATAGGTATTTTGTGCAATATTTATAACTCCACTTAAATCTTTTATTTAAAATGTTTTTTAGTATTTTATAGAATTAGGAAATGTAATAAAAAATAATGCTCTTACAATAGAAATATTTCCAAACTTAACCCCCCCCCCCCCTCCCTCATCAATCTTTCAACATCAAGAAAGCTGAAAAGATGAGAAAGAATGAAAAAGAAATGATCCATTTAAAATATTTTTGTTTTTTGCAACCAATAATGCTTTTGGATCAAGATAAAGAAAAGTATCTATAACTCATTCTAAATTGTACTACTACTAATCAATGTATTAAATGAATCTTGTAACAAATTATTTTAATGGTACATTACAGTACCATTGGAGCCTAAAGGGTTATTGAAATCTGTTACGAATAGTAAGGTTGCACAATAAGTTATGAATATTTAGATTTCCAGTCGATGTAGAAAGAATATACAAATTGCTATATTTGTGTTTTTTAAAATGTAATTTATAGGTATAAAAAAATATATTTTTTAATATCTATACATTTGAAAACTTACCATAGATTTTTTTTTTTTTTTTTTTTAACAAGCCTAGACAAACAAATACAAAAAACTTAAGACAATATCTAAATATTCACAACTTATTTCCTGAATGACTTAATTAGTTACAGCACAACCAGACATTTTGAAGTGTATGAATTTACATTTAGTACTCAAGTGGAATACATGTTTACTTAATGGGTCTTCACAAATAAATATGTAGAAGTTTAGCAGGCTATAAAAACATTTATAAGTAACAAATTATTAATGTCATTTTCTACAACAAAACAAAAAAAGATTGATAAATTAAAATGAATAAAATAAATTTAGAATTTTTACTATTTAATAAAACTTCTACATATTAATTAAATACTGACTTTATTAAATCAGTTAAAATGCAATAAAAATATTGCTGTACGAGTATTTAGAGAAAAAAAAAACGTACTTAAAAATCAAGATAACTGTTTTTAGTAAATTAAAAAATAAATAAATAAAGATTATTGTGAATCACAAATAATCAAAACAATCAATTAAAACATAGAAATATATTTATTACAATAAATAAATTACATTATATTATAACGCATTGTTATATATTTATACACACAAATTGCTTTTACACATGAATGCATTTTATTTTTTATAAAAATTTGCATTGGCTTGGACATATTACAGAACTATAATTAACTATGAAAACTGATTTTCTGTACTTTGTTTCACACACAGGGTTAATCAACATTGGGTACCTTAAAGAAAAAGTTAAATGCATTAAACTTGGCTATAGTACAATGATACTTTGATATAATACATTCAAATAACTTTTCTAAGAAAATACAAAAGTAATTTATAGGAAAAGTTTTATAAAACCATATTAAGGCTAAAAAAGGGGAAAGCTGACTAACAGAAACCACAACCCTTAGCTCAATGCATTCTTTGAGCAGTACAGTCTCACGAAAAAGAACTGCATAGGATCAAGTGGGGGTAAAATATGCAGGTTTTTAAATTAAATTCATGAAAAATACAAACTATTTTTTTTCAATTGTTTTACATAATTAGTGTGTTAGAATTATCAGAAATTTAATAATGAATAATAAAATATTTCCTGTTATATTATTATACTTTGTAGTCATTTTAAAATCGTGGATAAGAAAACTTGGTTGAAATGAGGAGAAAAACTTTAGATTTAAAGTAAATAAGAACTTATTTTCAGCTTATTTATCTATTATATTGCATAAAACACTTAGAATTAACTTTCTGCATTTTTTAATACAGAATAACTTAATAGTTATATTTTATAGCAAAAAAAAAAAAAAAAAAAAAAAAACATAACTGGAATAAAATAGTTAAGATGTTAGGCTTAGCAAACAAATAGCAATTTTGTTTTTACTTTTTTGATAATTTTATTCAGGGTTGTCGGCTTTTAGCCAGGCCAAAAAAAGCCGGCTTGCTTTTTATGGTTTTAACCGCTTAAAAAAAGTCTGCTTTTATTTTTCAAAAAGGTGGTTTATAGATAATTCATATAAAATTTGGATTAATTTATTTTTAATACACTTATAAATATTTTCTACGAAAATAATATAAACTTCTATTAAATTTTGTCAAATAAATAAGACTTTATAACTGCTAGAATGAAACTGTGAAGGCATTATGTCTGAAAAAAAAAATTATGAATATTCAGAAGAATACATTAAATTAGACTAAAGTATTGGTTTGGAATTCTTTATCATAGCTCTATACATACCACACATTTTAAAGATTATATGAAAGAATAAGAGGATGTCACACATTAAAATAGAAACATTCTTACATATACTGATATTTACTTTAAAAATTGATTAAAACTAAATAGCTTATATGTATTTAATATCTGAAATTGTCTTATATAATACTTGAGCAATAATAAACAATCGATAATATGTAATAAGCAATTGATATTCTCATAACTTATAAAAATGATATATGTAAGGTTTTTCTGCTACTAAGCTGTTATGTAACGTCTTCCAGATATGTCCATACGGACTAGGCCTGGGCTTTAAATCGATTTAAAGCTTACATCGGAAATCCGATTTAACCATTGGACTTAAATCGATTTAAGCTAAAATCGGAAATCGCGATTTAGCTAATGTCTTAAATCGCGATTTAGCCATTATCTTAAATCGCGATTTAGCCCTTGTCTTAAATCGCGATTTAGCCATTGGCTTTAAATCGATTTAAAACAAAATACTGATTCAGAGCTAACATCGGAAAAACGATTTATCTACTTTGATGTATCTACACTTACATGGCAAGCTGGTGTTAAATCGATTTAGGAGGATCCGATTTAAGCAAATATCGCAAGCCTCAACGCTTTCCGATTTAAGAAAAATAAGGCAAGCTGGTGTTAAATCGATTTAGGAGGATCTGATTTAAGCAAACATCGCAAGCCTCCATGCTTTCCGATTTAAGAAAAGGCAAGCTGGTGTTAAATCGATTTAGCAGGATCCAATTTAAAAAAACATCGAGCCTCAATCCTCTCCGATTTAAGAAAAAGGTGGTTTAAGAAAACGATGATTTAAGTAAAAATTGATATTTATTTATTTATTATGTAAACAAGATTCAGAGTTTATGAGATTGGAATGTGTATTTTTCAGAAATTAAGAACTTATATAGTGGAAAGTTGAAAGGAAAAAGTAATGTTTAAATCTTAAAATCCAAATTCATCGAATTTCAATTTATATGCTAATGCAATCTTTTGATGAAAAATTAAGTTTTCAAATATTTGAGTAATATTGAAATATGTATTTTTTTATTTTCCAATATTCTGTAATTAATTAAAATGTTTTAAAGTAGAATCCTTCATTGTTTCAAAAGATTGTTTTCCTGAAATTCATTCAGCATTTATATGATTAAAAATAATAATAATAAAGTTTTATATTTAAAATCCAAACTCATCGACTTGCAGTTTATACTTTTATGCATTTTTATTATGAAAAATTCATTTTTCACACGTTTTAGTACTATTTTAACATTTATTTTTTATTTTCTATTATTTTGTAATTAATGAAATTATTTTAAAGTATAGTCATGCATTGTTTTGTGTATCACTATTTGGCCGTGATCCACATCAAGACTAAATCTTTTACTAATATTTTTTCCCTGAAATTGATTGAGTATTTATGGTTGGAAAAAAAGAATAAAGTTTCATATTTAAAATCCAAATTCATCGAATCTCAGTTTTTATGTTTATGCATTCTTTTAACGAAACTTTCATTTTTCACATGTTTGGTAATATTTTAATACATATTCTTTATTTTCTATTATTCTGTAATTAAAATATTTTAAAATAGTCATGCATCAGGTTTGACATCCGATTTCAGCGCCAGGCACGCGGATTGAGTATCTTGCTGAAATTGATTCACTATTTACATCCAAATTCATCCATTTTTAGTTTATATTTTTATGCATTACTTTTATGAAAAATTAATTTTCATATGTTTGAGTATTATGGGAATATTTTAGTTTTAATTTATTATTTTGTAATTAATTAAAAATACTTTAATAAAGTTCTGTAATGAGTCAAGTAACTTTATTTTTACAGCAGAATGAGGGAGGGGTGGAGGAGGCATTCATTAGATTTTTCTGCAGATCTGCGATTTTCTGTTTTTTCGATATTTTGTTATCCTTAAAAAGAGATTATTTTAAGATTATATTTTATTACTAATCTTAAAGGATGGCAACGGCCGCGAAAAGAAATCAGCAATTTCAGTAATGTGCTCCAACTTTCAATCCTTCTCCATCCGCTATATAAATGTAAGCATTTATGTTAAACAAATCTTATTATAATCTAAAAGTTAAAAAGATGTAAAATTGCACCTTATTTCTCATACCTCCCCCCCCCCACCCCCTTTATTTTATTTATTATTATTTTTTGTTTACACTACTTTTCTCATCATGATAAATGAATAGTTAAATTCATCATTGAATTCTTTTAATGTGCTTCTGTTTTACCTCAATAACTTTTTAAATCTGTGTTAGTAAAAAAAAAAAAAAAAAAAAAAAAAAAAAAAAAAAAAAAAAAGAAGTGTGTGTGTAGGTTGTTAGCAATGAAGTGCTATTTGGGTGGGCTAGGGGAAGTCCCCCCCCCCCCCTTAAGGAATTTAGATTGTAGCAGGCATAACAAGTCAGACAAAAAAAAAATCATTTTCTTTTATATTACTTCTTAATGAATGAGTTTATAGAATGTATTAAAATAGGTCACTAATTTTTAAAATTGAAAAAAAAAAAAAAAAAAAAAACTAGTGTTTTGGGACATTCAAAGTTTTTGTATGTGTAAAATATACCTCTTTTCAAAGTTATTTGAAAAATTAAAAGCTAAGTATACTAAGTAATACAGGAGGGGGGGGGGCACATAAAGACCGTATTTTGTTATTAAAAATTAAAAAATAGGCTTCCAGATTCTAAAAAGTAAAATTAGTGTTAAATCGCGATTTAGCACTAAATCGCGATGTTAGATGGACGATAAATCGATTTAAGAAATTTCTACATCGCCCAGTCCTAATACGGACAGATTAAAATCATAGAATGGACAATGTTGAAAGAGAAATTAGGAAGGATATAACATTTGAGGAAATTTTAGTACATGTAAGTGCATAAAATAAAGAGAAGAATTTAAAAAAAAAATTCTTCAAATAAAACTTGTTGAATTAAATTTTGAAAAGCTAGTGACTATTTAAAATAGTGCATATTCATGCATAAATTAATGCATATGTTACTACATACTACTGTACTAATACATAATATTATTACATAATACTGTTTTAATAGAGAGAAATGACGTTTTTATTCAGTGATTTTAAATAAGACTTGAATTATTAATATTCCTTAAAATTAGTTAATAAAATATATAACTAAGCAACCATTGTCCTTTTTAATTATATAAAGCAGTAAAAATAAAAAAAAGGTGTTAAGTGCAGTATAAACCAGACAAAGCAATTGGTATGGCCTTTTATTCTAATATTAATGTCTTCATTATTGAAAAATTGGGTTATATTGATTTCTACCTCAATTAAATGTCTTTAAAACTAATTAAAAAATACATCAAAATGTGTTGTTTATAATTAAAATGCTTCATTGTATAAAAGCCAATTTTGGCCAAAAAAAAAACCGGTTAAAACCAATAAAAGTCACTGGCCTGGCTTTTTTTAATTTTAACCGGCTTTTTTGCAACCCTGATTTTATTACATTTTCTTATGTAACATTTGACATTAAAACAATATAGTGCTGTAGAAATAAGACTTATTAAAAATTAATTTGATAAATTAATATATAGTAAAAGAAAAATAAACAACTTTAGGATATTATGTTTACTTTATACTAATTGTCATACAAGGAATTTTTAAAGTGATGTGAAAAAATAGAAATGTAAACCCGAAACTACAATTAAAAGTCTTGCCAACAGAGTTATTGATGATTTATGAATTTAGAAGAAAAAAAGTTTATCGAATTTAAATTAGTAATAGTAACAAACTATATGAATTGGAACAAGAATTTTGAACAAGACAACAAATTATATATTTCTTGGGGTCTTAATGAGGAATATATAGTTCAGTACACAAAAGACAATAGGAGGTCTCTACTTCATATTTCTTTAGAAAGACCCCTGGTATGGAGTGAAATAAGTGTTTTAAAATTCCATTATAAGTAATAATTTGCAATTTTATTGTTAAAATTGTTTTTGAAACGCTGGGAGCAATGTCTGTTTGCGTGTTCTATGTAATTCTTTTGTAGATTAAATATTTTTTGCAATTACTTTACCTCAAATGACCTTATTTTTATCTCTTCACTGTTTATACTACTTTTCCAGAATAATATGGATAACTGCAATAGCCAAAGTTTTGTATTTCATGTTTACAAATGGGCATATTTAAGTTGTATGTCATCATCATGTTGTACAAATCAAATTGCACTTTTATAAACTTGGTGAAAAAAGCTGTAAATTTGCATTTTCTTAGTATCAGAAAATTTTATTAGAAAATTATGATGTGAATTCAACATTACAAAGCCCATTTCTTGTGCCTCAATGAGTTAAAGTAAAGAACTTTTTGAAGAGACCTTCAAAAGAACTCCATTTTTGCTTGGATTCACCTCATTTATATATATATATTAGGGATGCACCGAATAGTGATTTTGACCGAATACCAAATATTCGGCCAACAGGCGAACCAAATACCGAATCTTCGGCTAGCCGAATAGTAACTGCTAGGCCGAATACTGAATATTCGGCCAGCCGAATAGTAACTATTCGGCCGAATACCGAATATTTGGCTTGTCGAATACTTTTATATTTCAAAGTTTAAAGGCATTAAAATGTTAAATTTTAAAACAATTTTGCATAATATTTAAAACAGAAATTTTTATTCTAATAAACAAGAGCTTTTTTCAAGTAAACTTTATGTTGAAAAAAATCTGCTTTGAGTTATTTACGAAGAGGATAGTTATAAAAAAAATTTTAATTAATAAAATTTTAAATTTCATAGCTTCTTCTGAGAATTAAAACAAATGAATAAAATTTTCTTAAATTCTAAAACAAACATTTTAAAATCAAAGAGAGATTGTGAAAAAATTGGAAGAAAAATTGTACAGGATCATATATTTGCTTGTCAGGAAGAGACTAAAGTAAAAGTTAATAAATAATACAATCGATTCGAATTTTATATAGTGACAACTTAGCAAGAATAACTGTTCTACTCCCTTTGATTAAGCAAGGAAGTTTTTTAATGCATCCTAGATCGGTGTCTGCAGTGGGCAATCATTTTCAGAGATTGTAAACGTTGTTCTTAAAATCTTAGCAAGAAACAGATTATTTACTGGACAATGCTGAGGATCTTGCATTTGTACATAATTAATTCCTATGAAAATCCTCATGATTGGCTAATTTTTTTAAATAATACTTAACAAACATCAAATAAATAATGTAAAAACATTCTCTTTTATTTAAATATGATTTTGTTTCTAATTATTCTGAATATCTTTATAAGTTGACTGTTAAACGTAGAAATTGTATAAGGTTTTAAAATATATGTTTTAAAAGTTTTTTTAAGTATTCAGTTCGGCCGAATGTTTCGATATTCGGCATGCCGAATAATTAGCTATTCGGTCATACCGAAAAGGCCGAATACCAAATAGATACCGAATATTCGGTGCATCCCTAATATATGTACTTTTTTTAAATACAAAGAATTTGAAAAAAAATTCAAAGTCTTTTTCACATACACTCATGCACACATACATTTGTAGAAACAGACAGAAAAAATTTCTAGTTGCCAGTAAAAAACATTTGTTTTTGAATCATATGTGCAAGGGCAAATGCACACCGCAAATTATGAATAAATTAACTTTTAGGGTTTAATCTAGGAAAAAGGGATTTTTAGCTTTTTGGCTAATTGCAGCCAATAACTTCTAGCCAAATAAAAACAGCTTTAGCCATGGAAAAAAAAATTATGCAAAATTTCTAAATACAGGAGTATTATTTTTAGTTATGAAATATACATACAAATACATCAATCACTCTGTAAGATTGACCCTTCGAGATTTGGCTGTGTACCACACAACAAATGCTTTTTTTAATGGAAATTCTTTTCGAAATTCCCAATTCCCCTTTCAAATTAATCATCATTAAGTTACTTAAATTCTTGATTGTCATTTGTTTCTCAAGTCAATTTTCGTTATATTCATGAGACTGAATCCCCCTTCACAGTCTGCAGTAGACCACAGAGTATGGAGATCTATTTAAAATCTCCTTACTCTGTGCAGTAGACAACAAAAGTGATGCTACAAATTCATACAAAGAAGTCACATTGGGAAACATGCCAGTAATGCCATTTTTATGAAAAAAAAAAAATAATACAATAAGCTAGTTTCATTTCTTTACATGTTGTAGCCAGAACTCACATAAATTCAAGTCTGAATAGTTTATACGACATGCACCTGGCACATTGATGATTCAAAGCTAGTGCACATCATATCCCATGCTTATACAGTCAGCGATTTTCATTTTCGCTATATGCTAGAGTCGTGTCTGTTGCAAATGACGTCACACTGTTTGAAGACGATTTTTTTTTTCCATTTTTGTGCAACGGCAGCAGGTTTACTAAATGCGGAACAACAAAATGGGAATGATATAGCATATTTCTTTGGCTGTCGCTATTTGGCTAATTCACTAAATGCTTTGGGGGCAAAAAGCACTTCCAGTTAGCTTTTTGGCTATTTGGCTAGCTCTAGATTAAACCCTAAACTTTATAAACTTTAGAAAATTAAAAATCCTTAATACCCTTTGAAACAAAATGAGTATCAATTAGTGTACAAATGATTGATTAAATGATTATCTAGTAACAACTTCAAAGTTTGCACAAAAAATACTAAAAAGAAAGAAAAAAAAAAGAGAATAGTTTATTCAATTTCCTAAAATATAAGGCAAGATATGAAAAAAAAATTTCAAACTGTATTTGCCTATATTCTATCACTCTGATTAAAAATACATTACAAAGCATTATATTCAGCCTAAAAATTTCCTTCCCCTAGTAGAAAGTGCATTGTTTTACTAATAACTGAAAAATTCACATGAAAATATTTCCTAACAAATTTAGATATTTATGCATTAATCATACATACATGCATAATACAGATGCATTAATCATTTGACAAATTTTAGCTTAAATTCTCTATTAGCACTTTTATTTTATAATAGGGATGCACCGGATATTGATTTTGCCGGATATCGGATACCGGATATCCGAAGCTCCTTTGCCTGCCGGATTCGGATATCCGGCCGGATATCCGATCGGATATCCGGCACTAGATATGTTTTTAGTTATATGGTGAATTATTTCTTTATATAACGCCATCTCAGAACAATAAATTGCAAACATGTTTCATACATCATTAAAACATTTTAAATGCATTGAAATATAATTTACAAAAACTATATCTCTTTGAACATCAGGGCTTGAAATTCAAGTTTTCCCCAGAAGGGGAGTTTCCCAGCCAACATTTAAAAATACAGGGGAGTTGAACTGTTGGAAAGGAAAAAAAAAATATCTTTAAACCCCATTATTTTTTATGTGCCACTTAAAGAATTACATTTATACAGACATGACAAAATACCTTTGAAATAATTTAAATTAACAACTCAAGATAATTTATTATCAAAAATGTTTATTTTTATTAAAACAAAGGAACAGAATCAAGTTTTATATATACCATGTCTATTTTTCAACTTTCACCTAATGTTACGGGCAATTAACAATTGGGTTGCTAAATAAATTTTAGAATTTATTCCATTTTGCATGTTTTAGCCTCTTTCACAAGTTACACTTTTGACAAACAGCACGGACCAACTTTTATAACTTTAGAAATTATCGGAAACGCATGGTTATGCTCTGTTAAAAAATGTTAGTAAAATTTGCAAAATTTGATGTGCATTTTTTTTTAACTTACTTGCATGAATAATGCATATCGGTGATTCTATTGTCGATATCCTACGGTGATTGTATGTCACTTCTGAACAAACTTGTATTATTATATCCTTAATGGAATTATAGTCAAAACTGTAATCCCTGGTATTTTCGTTAAAATTGAACTATGGAATTTTAAATGCATTCAACATGTCCGAAAACACTTCAGTGTATATATTGTCATCATTTCTGTCCACAATTCCAATGACACCAGTTTCTGCCGACTGCAACTGTGTTTCAAAGACTAGCAACTCAACATTAGGCCATAACTTATGTAAAAATGTTACTAACGTTTTAATTTTAATTCACTTTCATTCACTCCCATCAAGAATCTAACCAGTAGTCAACTTTCTTCATATCCACAAGTTTTAAATTTTCAACAACGTCTGCTCCATCAGTCAGTCCTTCAATCAAAAACTGTATCAACCTTTTCCTGTAATGTCTCTTAATTTTCTCAAGGAGCCGTTCTCTGCTCCAGAAGCTAATGTGTAGCTTGGCAATATTTCATTATTCAAATCTGTTTCATTGCAATTATAGATTTGGGGGGTGGGGGGGGGGGAGAAGGCTGAGTAGGGTAAATAAGACCCTATACTCTACCTTATACCCAGATCTACCTATTCTTATTTACCCTACATCTGGTAGGGTAAATAAGAAAGCTTCCCATTTATCTGAAAATTCTTATGGAACCCCAGTCAACAAAAATGTTTTGGTTCCATGCTTTTCAGATAACCGGAGTTTTACTGTACTTGAAAGATTAATGAATAAATGTTATGCTTATATTGAAATTTTTTCAATCTATTGAGTATGAATTAATAATATTAAATAAACTCCTTGTGAATCCTTCCTATTTATTTATTTATTTTTGTTAAGAAATACTTTATTTTTGTAAGATTTTAAGAAACATTTATTTCCTGAAAGTAATTTCTTTTGTTAAGGGGACATTCCAGTGAAACTGGTTTTCCCTTCTCAAATCATGAAATTTTATATTAACCCATGGGAAATTTTAGCAAGAACAAAAAATCATACATTAGTCATACATTATAAAACACTTTCTAACACTGTTTTCTAACACTATCATAATATTGTTACTAAATTTAATTTTTTTTTTCATTCACATCACACAGTTGAATATTTATAAGGGGACCCTTCACTAACTTGAAAATGGCCATTCCGTAATGTTAAACCAATGGGCAGTGTTTTTTTTTTTTTTTAAATTGTTTAAATTTGAAAAGTTTTAAAAGATTCTTTTTGCATAAGATAGCTGAGCTCGATCTTTCATACGGCTGTTTTTTACTTTTTCGATTTCGGTTGCAGATTTTTTTGCATGGAATTGCAATGCATTGGAATTTTAAATCCATATCCAAAGTTTGAAAAGGAAATAGTCAATTGATTTCTTCTATTACACGATAAAAGGTTGATTTTAAAAGTCATGTCCTAATTTCTGTGAATTGCAAAAATCAACTAGTTTGTTATTTCTAAACATGTTTTTTAAAGTTCAGCAATTTTTTCTTCATGTGTGCCACAAGTGTAATCTCATTTTGTTTAGTGCTGACTATTGGCCAATTTGGTAGGGCCCAGTCTCCAGTGGCCATTACTGCCCTTTTAGTTATTTACTATTTTGAGCACAGGGAAAAAACATTGCAAAATACATTAATCGGTCATAAAAAAAATATCGCCAATTTCGTCAATTATGCTGAAAATAAATAACAAAATTTGTCGACCGGTAGCAAGAAGAAAACTGAAGTTCGTGGGAAATCAGCAGCGGGAAAATATCACAAAATTCGTCAATCGATCATGAAAAAATATAGTGAAATTTGCCAGTCCGTCACGAGTAAATATCATGAAATTCCTTAGCCGGTCGCAGAGAAAAAACACGAAATTTTTCAATCGGATGCAAAAAACAATCGTTATTTTCATCAGTATTCCGCAAGAACAAACAGGGAAATTTGCCAATCGGTCACAGAATAAAATTGCTATATTTGTCAATTGATCTCGAGAAAAAAAATTACGAAATTCACCGATCAGTCTCTAGAAAAAATCGTGGCATTCGTCAGTCGGTCATGGAGAAAAAGCACAAAATTTTTCAGTCAGATGCAGAAAAACAACTATGAATTTTGTCAATCTGTCGTAAGAATAACCTGTGAAATCTGCTAATCGATAGTCGAAAATATCACGAAATTTGTCGGTCGGTCCTGAGACTTGATCATTGTTTTACAAAGAAACATTTTCGGAAAATGATTTTTTGGAAACAGGAGCCGTCCGCCCACAATAGGGCATAATAAATAGGACACGATAATAATCTTTAGGGCACAAATCCTGCCATACCGTCTCGAAATTCAAGCCCTGTATCTGCCATTCAAGACCTGCAATGTATATTAATAATATTGCATAAAAAATGTAATTTAAACATTAAAATATTCTGTTTATTTGTACAATGAAATGCTGATAATTGCTACTGGATTTGGATATGGGATTGACTATATTGATAATTGCTAATAATTAATTAATTTGTACAATAAAATGCTGATAATTTGTATAGTAAATTTTGACCAATTAATATGCATGTAATTGTAGAGTATTTTCACAAAGAAATACTACATACTTTCTTTTTATAATTTAAACATAAAATATCTATTAATATACCCATGATTAAAGAGTTATTTTCTTTAAACATAGGTTTAATTGATGCCCTTTTTCTGTTTTAATTATTTAATATTGTTTTTGCTCTAAGTCACGTTTAGTTTTATTTTAAGTTAAATAATTTTGATATTTATAAGTAAAAAGAAAATTACTTTTAATTTTAAATATTTATAAGGAAGTTACAAAAATAACTAGTAGTTGGATTTGCCAATCCCAAAACTTTCTTCTATCTCATACATCTTAATATTTCAAAAAGTAGTTCCAAATGTTACCCTACTTCAATATTATTAGTTCAATATTATACCAACTTTGATTTTGATCTAAAATTTCTGCTCCAGTCAATTAATCAGAATAAGAATAAGTTAATCTCGATCATGATATTTATTAAAATCAATAATTTTTTCGTTATTCTGTTGTACATCAGCTGTTTGTGAATAGCCAGCTTAGCAGGATGCGAAGTTCCCTCCGCTTCATGAGCCGCCAATATACAGCACACACACACACACAAAAAAAAAACTGCGAAAAATTGAGAAAAATTTATAAAAATCTGTTACAGTGCCACCTTCTGGCGGAATATTTCCAAATGCAAGGAGAAACTGCTGGCCATAGCCAAAAATATACACACAAAATTGGTTCAATTCTATGCTTAGCTTCATACACTTTTCAATGGTAAAATAATGAACATAACAAAAAAATCCGTATTATAGCGCCCCCTTCCAGCAGAATATTTTCAAATTGAAAGAGGACCTGCTGGCCATAGCCAAAAACATACCCCCAAAAATTGGTTCAATTCTATGCATAACTTCATACACTTTTCGATGGTACAAGAATGGAAGTGGCACAAAAATCTCTATTACAGCGCCCCATCTTGGCAGAATATTTCCAATTTAAAGGAGAACCTGCTGGACATAGCCAAAAAAAATTACAAAAAAATTTGTTCAATTATATGGATAACTTCATACACTTTTCGGTGGTACAATAATGAAAAAGGCACAAAACTCGCGATTAAGTGGCCCCCCTCCTTCCAGTGGAATGTTTCCATATTGAAGGAGGCTGACCTCTAAAACATCTAAATCCGTCGAAAACCGGAAATCGAAAAAATTTCTATTACAATACTTTCTTCTAAAAATTGGCCTGTTCAATTGTTAAACTTAAAAAAAGAAAGAAAATTAATAAAGTCATACTTTAATGAAAAACTTCAAATTTTATTTTGCATTCTGAAAGTAAAGCTACAATTTTCTGAAAGAAATAAACATAAATTCTTAAATTTATTATAAAGAGTTCAAATACCAATGTTAGGAAAGATGGCAATTCTTTAAACTTTTGAGAATTACCTTTTACTCATGTATAGTGAACTTACTTTCATATTTTGCATTATAAACAAAATTGTTCGGCATTGTTTGGGGTCAAAATATTTCTGTTATCCTTATATATTCACTTCGCTGCGCTCTGCCGGATATCCGGCAGAGAAGTCGGATATCCGGTGATTGTGATCCGGATATCCGACGGTATTTCGGATATTGAAAAATCAGCCGGATATGCCGGATATCCGTTGCATCCCTATTTTATAATTCAACACTTGATTTTAAAAAAAGCTTAAACATGGATTTATGCCCCCTTTCCCTCATCAACTCCTAAAATATGCAGCAAGTTTATGGCAAAACAAAATATTTATTACAAAATATCTTGATCTAAATTCAAAATATAACAACTTCTTCGAACTGTTAGATTTAAATCAAATATAAAAAGTAACTGATTAAAATCAAGCTAATAAAATTTAAATTAGAAAATCGTGTTACTGAATATACAATGAAATTTTCTGGCAAAATTTCAAAAATCTAATAATGAGAATTTTTTCCCCAAAAAACGGCAACTTTGTGATTTAGAAAAAATAAAATGTATGTTTATCTTGTGAAATTATTTACAGATTTTGGTTTTATAACACAAATGAAATTGAACTACAATAACGTATAATAAAATAGCATTTAAAAATTTCTATTATTGCTTTGAAATATGAGAACTCCCCCCCCCCCCCACCCCTCCTAATAACAGAGGTATATCTCTGGAGAAGGAGACAAGAGCAAAGTGCTATGAAAATTGCAATTGTAAAATTATTATTCTATATTTATTAAAGTAATAAAGAATTTCTGAAGCAATACACCATTCCAAATGATTTTACTAACCCAAAAAGTTCAAAGACCTTTTAGGAGTAAAGCTGTTTGCACTAGAAATAGCTTAAACTTACCTTCTGTCTCGCTTCTTCCTTGATTTATTTCCTGCTTTGCGTCCCTTTTAATGAGGGTTCTTGACATCATAACAAATCATTTACTATCAGGGTATGGTGGGGATTCAGTTTCAAAAACAATGACAAATCTTAGAAAATTTGCCATTATTTCAAGTAGCCATGTCCTAGCTGCTTTCCTCTATTCATCATTTACAAACTAAAAAAAAAAAAAAAAAAATGTAGGGACTATTGTATAATGTATAAAAATAAAATTTAACATAAACAAATTGTTCTAAATAATTAAACTGAAACTACACATGTATGTATATGTATATGCACATATTATGTATGTGTAAATATTGAAAATGACAAACTGTCTTCTTTTAAGTTATTGATTTAAAGAATGTTTAATTACATTGATTTCATATTATAAATCATTTACTCAGAGAATATTTGTGTCGCAATTGTGGTTTATATCTAAAGTTTTAAGGGGACGAGGGACCTTCCTTATAAATCAATTTTATTTTTTTGAAAATTTCACTATAAATATTATTTAAGAATACATTATATGCATTATGGCATGTATTTATCACAAAATAAATAAAATTTATTTTTGAGCAAAAACGGAGTTCTACGCGTCGTCTTGGAAATCTTCGAAATGCCCGCTGCGCGTTCCATATCAATGAAAATCCCCAATATTTTTTATAAAAGTTTGGTTTATATATACAAATAAAACTGTGCATCGAATTTTATATAATTGAATAAAAAGGTAAAAAAAAAAATGAAACATTTTGAAATTTTTTCAAAAAAATTTCAAAAAATTTATTATTATTTTTTTTATATATACCTTTATATTCAAATATATAAAATTCGCGCAGGGGGCATTTTGAGGATTTCTAAGACGACGGCCCTTACCAGTGGCTGAGAGGTTCTGCTCTCGAAGCTGGTAGACGGGAGGTGCTGGGTTCGAACCCAATCGCACCCGTTGGCCTAACCGTTTCGGAGTTTTTGTGGTTTTCTTCGAAACCTTGGATTTTCCATGCGTAAATACGGGTTAGGTTCCCTTAGAGACACCCCCACGGAGGGCACTTCCCATAGGGACTATATCCCTCGAGTAGATAACTGGCCGTCAAAAATCAACCCACTCTAAGACGACGTGATGCGTAAAATTCCATTTTTTTCTCAAAAATAATTTTTTTTTGTGATAAATGCATGCCATAATGCATATAATTTGATGCAGAGTTTATTTACATATATATAAACCAAACTTTTATAAAAAAAATATTGGGGATTTTCATTGATATGGAACGCGCAGGGGGCATTTCGGATATTTCTAAGACGAAGCGTAAAATTTTATTTTTTGTAAATTTCACTTTAAATATTACTCAAGGGTACATTATATGAATTATGGCATTATTTATCACAAAAAAAAAATAAATAAATAAATAAAAAATGGTACCTATTTTTGAGAAAAAATTGGAATTTTACTAAAATTCCACTTTCTTCTCAAAAATACCATTAATTTTTTTTTTCTGTGATAAATGCATATAATGTACCCTTGAATAATATTTAAAGTGAAATTTACAAAAAAAAAAAAAAAAAAAAAAAATTATTTTTAAGGTCCCTCATCCTCTTAAGTTACAAAAACAAACATGTAGAATCATTAAAAATCTAGGTAACTTATGATCAGTAACTGCTTAGTGGCCGCTTTAGCTTTACACATTTTTATTTTTATTTTTATTTTTTTTAGCATAAATTAGCTAAATTTTTATATAATAAACTGTACACTTAATAGTAATAAAGAATTACTTTGAAAAATGAATTTAATATTATTTTCAATATTTTTTGCCATTTTTTTCTGGCGTGACAGCTGACAAATAATTTGAATTATGATTTATAATTTTATTACAACTTAATTATAGTGAATAACTAAATAAAAATTATTTATATAACATATAAAATTATTACTTAATCAGTGTTTAGCTTGATTTAATATAAAGTTTCAGTAATGATTGCTAAAAAAAAGTGTATAAGGTTTTTGACACTTTTTGTCAGTTATGACATGTCATGTCAAAAACCTCTTTTTGATGTCAAAAACCCAACTATGGTTACTTTAAGATATACACCCAAATTAAGGTCTGCAGATTAAGATAATAAATCAGCATGACAGTCCGGACGGAAGAGGGAGAGTGACATTAAGAATATATATATATATATATATATATATATATATAGAAGACAAGACAATAGATGGAGCACAAACACCCTACAGTGGTATCTCAGAGATATAAAACGACCAAGAAGACGACCTCAAGTAAGATGGAGTGATGAAATCAGAAAAGTAGCCAGTGTAAACTGGATGACTAAAGTACTAGAAAGAAAACATTGGAAAAATCTGGGGGAGACCTACATCCAGCAGTGGATTGAAAACGGATGATGATGATGATATATATATATAATATGACAATTCACAAATAATCTTCTTTATAATAATAATAAACCACTTTTTAAATTACTGCTAAAAGGACAAAAAGGAATTAAAATTCTTTCAACTTTACAAAGTTTAATATAATCAAAATGTTAAATTCTAGAATACAATTTTAAAATACTTTAAGCATAACCATACATACCACATTTTTTGTTATGAAGACTTATCGAAAACGCAAACTTTAAATTGAGAAGTAGCAAAAAACTTCATCAATTAAATCCTGAAAGCAAATAAATAAACAATCAAAAGCAAATTGGTGAACAATTAAAAGCAAATAGATGAACAGTCTGATAACAGGATATGCATATAAAATGTTATCACTTTAGGGGGAAGGGGGGTCTGGCACATGATATTGTGATATATCTCTAGGGGAAGAGAGATTTGTCTTTTCATACTGTTATCACTTTTTATCCGAACAAAATTTTCTCTTTTAATTTTTAATTTGTTCTTTACATGAAAATAGCCTGATATATATATTTTAGTCTGTTATCTGTTTTTACGAAAATACAAAGTTATTAAAATCATTAAATGACTATAAAATTATTTAACTCCAAAATGTGGAATACTCTAACGTTTGGCATTCCTATTCTATTGTCATATGTGTATGCATATATAATCCGCTGTTTGAGAAACTATTTCTGAAGTTTGAAATTATACTTGTGTTTACTAGTGAAGAAAAGTGAAAAAAAAAAAATGTTATTCACCTGTTTTGTTGATAGAAGTTTTGCCTGCCCCTTCCCTCTCCATTTGCAGGGGTATGTGTGCAAGAGGACATATCGTTGAATGCATTATGTAACAAAAAGTTATTATTAAATACTTTTAAATAGTACCTATTTCTTTTAAGTGTTATTTATTTGATATGAAGTTATTTTATATATATAATTGTGATATTTTATTAACTCGTTTTCATTTGAATCCAAAAAGTATCAGAATAATAATGTATAGCTATATCTGTACATCACTGCGAGCAAAAGAAAAAAATGCAAAAATCAAAATAATTTTAGACATTGATAACGATATCATTAGGGAAGGTGGTGGTGGTGGGGTTGGCAGGCTGATAATATATGATATCCAAAAGAGGGAAGGGGGGGGGGGTCCAAAGTTATTAAACAGTTGATAATGTTATATATGAGTCCCTAATGAAACTCAATACATTTTTAATTAAATTACTATGGTATACACAAGCTTCTAGTATATTTAGCTAAATCTATGATTCTTCTATATAGGGTAGATGTGCCAGTAATGGACACCCTTAAGGAATTTCTTTCAAAATTATTTTTTTATTAATAGTTATAATTATTATATTCCAGTTTTTTCAATATTATATTAACATATCAACAATATTTAACCATTCTTATAGTCTCATTTCCCAATATGAATCAAAATTTAATTTTAAATAACAGAAATATATCAAAAGCCCAGTAATGGACACCCTCTAGCCCAGTAATGGACACCCCATAAAAAGCAATAAATATAATTGTTTTTGTGATTGTATTTAGAACCAGAATTTAATGAATACATACTAATGAAACAAAATGGTTATTTTAAAATAAATTTAACAATTAGGATACCAGTAATTAATAAAATATTTGTGATAATCATGATAGTTTAAAATACTAAATATCAGGCAATTACAGCTATCAAATTATTGAAACAGTGGGGGATTTTAAAGTCAATTAAAAAAAAAAGTTTTGGAATATTAGTGTTTAGTTTTGTCTCACTATTTTTAACAATTAATCTTCCAGAGACTACTTGATGTATCATTTATAATAATTAATATTACAAATAGGAAAGAAATGATATTGTGAGTTGAATATTTTAAATACTGAATAAAATAATTTAAAAATAAAACTGTAGAATGATATTTGAGGCCACTGATCTGCAGATTCACTAGTTTCATGAATATTACCTATAACTTTCATTAATATTACTTTTTTTTTTCCTCAGAGATGAATAAGGAAACATTTAAGACAGAAAATAGATTTTTAATAACTTCTATAACTTAATTGTTTTTATTTAAACAGAGAGGGATTAAGCCCTATGAGCCCCTCTTTGACTGTGCTCTTAAACAATATTTTCTGCTTCCTGGCTGGTTTGATTGCCAGATTATAAAATATGCAAGGTAATATATATAAAAAAAATTAATAAAATATTAAAATTTTATTAATCCACATAAGATAACTTGAAAGCAGCTATTTATAAAAGTTTTGGTGTTATTACATTTTGGTAAGTATAATTTAAAAATTAAATTTGATTATTTAGGTTTGCAGTTAAGTCAAAATATTTTATGCACTATAAACATTACTGAAATTGCATTTTTAGCAATGTTTACATGGGGTGTCCATTACTGGAAAATGACTAATTAACCGTCCCAGTAATGGACACCCCCTCTTAAAACCTTAAAAATAAATGAAATTTTGTAAATAGCCGTTAGTATATAAAATTCTAAGTTTTCTATTGCTAATCAAACAAAAACATTCAAATTTTGCAAAAAGTAAATAATATATAACTTAATTAAACGAAGCCAGCTCTTAGCCTCTTCATTAAGATTTTCACAGAAAAACAGCGAAACTTTGAAGCATTATTTTCTTCTTCCTGATTGGTTTGATTAAAAGTTTCAACAACAACACAGTTTTATAAAACATGCAAGGGGGAATTATTAAAAAAATAATTAAAGCTAAATATTTATTAGTTATTTTTTTATTAACTAAAAACATCAAGGGGTGTCCATTACTGGAAGGGTGTCCATTACTGGCACATCTACCCTATTTTTTAAAGAATCTTTTAACATTAATTAAATTTTAATTATTTAAATCATATTATTAGCTGGGAAAAACCATGAATTTTGTCAATCAGTTAGAAGATGAAGCGGCAAGTCACGAAAAATAATGCGAAATTTAATAATCGGTCGCAAGGAAAAAATCATGAAATTTATCAGGCAATTACAGGAAGAAAAATTGTAAATTTAGTCATTTGGTAGTAGGAAAAGGGTGAAATTTGTCAACCAGTATTGTAGAGAAAAAAAATTGCAAAATTCATCAGGCAATTGCATGAAAAAAAAAAACCTACGAGTTTCAAAATATGTTGTAGGACCAAATCCAGAAACTAGCTGTGTTGGCAATTGTCCCGGTAGCAGAAAGTTCGAGACGGGAGACGGGCATCGCAGATTTTCTTTTCTCTTTTGCAGATTCTTTTTCCATTGAACCATTATTTTGCTTTATATTATGTTTAGTTTTTTATTACTTAATACAAAAACTTAAGATTATTATTAATAAAAAACTATAAAATGCATAAAAACGCTACAGGTAAGTGATTGTTTGATTAATTAACGTTTCAATTGTAAAAGTATTTTACCTGCAAATTATTTTTTGTCTTTGAAATATCTGTCGCAGATACCTGGAGAATTTTCTGCTACTGGGGCAATTGTGAAAAACAAAAACAAAAATGTGAAATTCATTGATCAATGGCAATAAAATATTAAATTTCCCGGCTAATTTCAGGAATATATCACAAAATCCACCAATCGTTTGGGAAGATATCACAAACTTTTACAGATAACAGGGAGCTCTAGACAAACAAGTATAAAATATTATGTTTTTTGAACGGAACACAAAAGTACCTTTTTTGAGAATACCGAGCTTTTTTTATTGAATTCCTACTCGGCAGCAGTTTTATTCTAGAATCAACACTAGTCAATAATGATGTTAATAAAATAAAAGTACTTTTGTTACATGTTTAAGCATTGTAAATTTAATAAACTGAAACATACAATAGGGGAGACCGGGGTACAGTGGTCCACTTTTGCAGTTAACATTTTTTTTTCTCTTTTAACGGAGAGACCAATCTACCTGAAAATATTTTTGAATATTCTTTAAACCTTTCTACATGCCTCATAATTTTCACAGAACATAATTTCCAATACATTTTTCAAAAAAAATTTTTTTACATACACTCGTGAAGTGGACCAGTGTATCCCGTTTCCGGGGTACACTGGTCCACCCACTGGGGCACAGTGGTCCACTATTAGTTATTGTCTAAAATATAATATAAATCTATTTATAATTAATCTAATTCTTTTTTATTTCCCCTTTACCTCCAAAATAATATAATAATACAAATTTGCAAGTAGCATTTTGAAACAAAAAACATATAAAACTAAAGAATTATCAAAAAAATTATTATATTTTGATTTTGAATATAACAATATAAGATACAGGAGTGATGGCAAACAAATTATTAATTAAGTACAAAAAAATCAGCAAAAATTTAAGACAAATATGAGGATGAAAAATTTATTAGAAGATTAAAATAGGATAAAATAGTTTATTATGAGCTGACCATGTGCTCTGAAGTTATAAATAACCAATCCAGTGAGGTCATCTATTACTTATTAGGCTACAGTTATATTTTTCAAATGTAGTAAATACAAAACAAAATATTTCTTAATATGTTAACTCTACAATGCATGATTTTCATTTCTCTCCTTCTCCCCCCCCCCCCCCACAAAAAAAAACTGCTATATTGAACAAGAAAACTTACTTTAAAAATCACATGTGAACTGTTATCCACAATTTAGGAGAAAACTAAAGTGTCAGATGGCTACATTATAATGTGAACAACATACAAACTAACATGAAATTTAAAGTGTGCCAAATGCTAATCTATGCATTGTAGCATTAAAAAAATTGTCATTTTTCTTTGTTTACTTTATTTTATAGTTAAATAACTATTTTAAAACAATATTTCTTTATAGAGAATAAGTGATTATTAAATATTTTGAAAATTCTTCATTACAGGAGCAGTATTCATTGTGGACCACTGTACCCCAGCAGTGACCGGTCCACTGTGCCCCATGTTAAAGTTCAATACATACTGATAAAAATATTATTTAAAGTTTTCTTTTAAGCATATAAGTTTTTAAATTTAATAAAGACCAGTGTTTTACCTTTTCAAAAAAGTTGTTTTATCTTATTTATCCATAACCTTTAATTACCCAATAAAGAAAAGTATGATGATGAAAAATTTTACTTTTAGGAGCTCAAAACAACCAGTCAGGATAAAAGGGTTCATTCTGAGCTAACGATGTGTTCTGAAGGCTATAAGTAATCAGTCCAGTGCTCTTATCAATTAGCCTAAAAGAAAAGCTTTAAAAATAACTAAAATATAAGGGGTGGTCCACTGTACCCTGGTCTCCCCTACTTACTATCACATTTCAAGTTTTAAATCATGAGTAGATTTCAACACACAAAATTTGCTTTGCAATAAAATTTACTTGACTAATGTCTATTTCTGGAGATACTTCATTAGTTATAGGGAAAATAGAGCATTGCGAGTTGGGCTGGTGAACTTTGGATGTAAAAGTGGAAGTCAAAAATATTCTTTATATATTAATGAAAATCGCTTACCATATTCACAAACAGAAAATCAGTTTGATATGCCTAAGTGTAAGTAAAAGTATAAAATGTAATTTTTTTCTTCGGGGGGGGGGGTGTACTAAAATAAGTTTTTGAAAATAAAATAACATTTACAAAGTACATTTAACAGTGTAAATAAGGAATTCTTATTTCAGATAAATTGTATATGAATTACATGTTACAGATAAAATTATGCTAGTAATTTTGATAATAAAAACTTATTTTATTGCTAATATTAAAGTATTTAAAGTAATACAATTATACATGAAGCTCTTACAAAAAATTTTAATGAATAAGTAATAAAATATAAAATTTAATATCTTAAATTTTATTTCTAGAAATATAAACTGCAAAAGTGGTACACTGTGCCCCAGTCTCCCCTACAGTAATTTGCCCAAACACTTTTTTTTTTTTTTTTAAGAAAAAAAGCATACACTGATCATTATCTATTAAAAAAAACTAACAATAATGATCAGTGTATGCTTTTTTTCTTAAAAAAAAAAAAAAAAAAAGTGTTTGGGCAAATCACTGTAGGGGAGACTGGGGCACAGTGTACCACTTTTGCAGTTTATATTTTTTTCTCTTTAATGGAAAGTCCAATCTGCCTGAAAATATTCTTGAACAATCCTTAAACATTTTTACATGCCTCAGAATTTTTTCAGAATATAGTTTCAAATACATTTTTCAGAAAAAAAATATTTGCATATGTTCATAAAGTGCACCAGTGTGCCCCAGAAGCGGGGTACACTGGTCTACCCACTGGGGCACAGTGGTCCACTATTAAGCATTATTTGAAATACAATATAAATTTATTTTTTATTATTTTAGTCCTCCTTTATCTCCCCTCTACCTCCAAATAATATAATAATGCAAATTTACAAGTAACATTTTCAAACAGAACATATACAGACAAAACAGAAAAATTATCAAAAGAAAATTATTGTATATTTTAAATAATAACAAATTAAGATACGGGAACGATTGCAAATAAGGTGAAGTTATTAAATAAAATAAAGTCATCGCACATTAAAATTTGCAAATGAAACTCCAAAGTACTTATAAGCCTGAAATTTTCCAGAAATACTTTTTGGGTCTGAGGGCGATTTTATAATAACAGTGATATAAACAACAGATTAATAACCATAAAGTTTTGATTTCAAATTTGTTTTACGTTACATCTAAAATGAGTATGTATTGACAATTGAATTAGTTCAGATAAGTATATTAATTTCAATATAAGACATTAAATAATTTTTATAAAAAGTAAAAAAGTTAGAATTTTATTTTTTCTGAAAAAACAAAAAAAAAGGGGGGGGGGGACTCAGTCCCTAATTATTTAAAAATATTCATACTTTAATATCTCACAGCCGATCTTCATAATCGAATGATGATGTTATGAAGATCGGCTGTGTTAATATTCCTAATGGCATGCAAGATAACTCTGTTCCATGCAATGTCAGGGGAAGATCAGTACAGGTCATAATTACCAGTATAGGAATGTCCTTGAATGGAGACAGGGGGGGATTAGATTGCAAACCTTGTGTGAAATAGTGTGAGAAAAGAGGGGTGGAGAATTAAAATGTTTAAGATAGTATAGAATTCAGTACAATGTTTTTAACAGCAGTAATTTGGGCGGTTGAAAAATATAGCTTAATAAAAAATTAATACATTTTTGGTATATATTCTACAGCCTGCAGTTTAAAAATAAAATAAAAATTGATTCACATTTTCAGAAAATCTACTTGCTTGTGGGGAGTAAAATGATTTATTTCCCCACCCCTGTATGGCAAAAACACAATTTTTTTTAACACAAAGAGTTCATTTCAAGAAAAGGTGACTTATTTACCCTTTAAATTATTCCCACCTATTCATAAAAATTAAAATTTAAGAAAATTCACAGATTTTTTGTCGATTAATTCAATAGGATTGCATTTAAATTTTTGGAACAACTTGCGTTTTTGCAAAGTGTAAAAGTAGAACGATATACCAGCCTAAAATTTTACCAACCTAAGATTTTTTTTTTTTCCTGTGATTCATGAAGATATACAACGTAAAACATAAATAATTCGCAAATAAAATTGAAACTTTCCAGAGCAACGCGAAAAATAGCCCACAAAAGAATATAAAATAACATTTGTAATCGAGTGATTTTAAAAATATGAATCAAATATCAAAACAGTTATCTTTGACCTACATGTTTTCCTTGTTATGGTGTCAGCAATTTTGTTGCGAAATGTAAAATGTCTGCGTTAGACGATAAACAATCTAAATTAGATATTTAAACATAACTTTAGAAATAAATCGTGTAAAATAAATATAAATAACATAAAAAAGAACTTACTTTTCACGCAGATCGTTCGGCAAAAATGCTGGAAAGGACGTAGCGTTCGAACATTCTACCGCCATAAACACAAACAAGTTTCTGTTGTTGCCAGATCTAGATTCTAGATCTAGATTCTTGAGGAGAAATGTTCTCATTGGTTACAAGCAGGGTACAAGGAAAGTAACGTTGCGTAAAATAACACTCGTTCGACCGGATTCAGGAATCATTGCTAAACGATGATTTTTTTATCATGGGTCGAACGAAATATTTGTAAATAAATGGTGTTCCTACAATTATCTATGAAAATAGTAAAGTGAATGTGAATTATACAGTTGACGCATCATTATTTTACGGAAATTTTTAACAGTGCATATCAAATTAGTGTGTTTAGAGTCTGCGGTGTCTGGATGGAGGTTGGCGAGCAAAGCTCGCAGGGGTCAGATACCCCTAGTTATCTAAAACTATATTATTTACTACCAATATTTACATTTATTAAAATGATTTATAACTGCATTTAACATAATTTTTTTAACAATGATTAAAATTAATAATTATTAAACAATTATTTATAAGGCCATTAAAGTTTATTTATAAAGCAGAATACATACAGAAACCTTTCAAATTATGCTCACCTTAGATTTTAATATTTCTTTATGTCATTTTAAACATTTAGAAAATTTATAATTTTAATCAATGTTTTTCTTAATCAGTTGATTAAAATCACGATTTAATCACTGATTTAAATTATCTTATTAAAATTGTTGACAAGTTAGTTAATATCCAAGATGAATCTAAACAATGAAGAAAAAACCAGGCATTTGACCGCAACGGAAAATAACAGGCATCTTACCCCCAAAATTTTTCGTCGACTCATGCCAGACTATTGGGCAAGACACCGTTGCCTCCCCACTGACGTGAAGAAGCGGGAACTGGCCACCATTTATGCTTTGCAGAATATCCGGGTACCAGTACTCTGTAAAAATATCAGATTTATTTCTCTGGTATTTAAACTAAGACTTATATAGGCAAATAAAGAAGCCACGGAAAAGATTTTGGACACTTACCAGTAGTGTTAAGACGAAATAGCAATAAAAAAGTACCACTTAAAATTAAAAAAAAAGAACTCAAATTGAAATTAAAGCATCATTAGGGAACCCTCTTCCTTACAGCTGTGCAGCATATCCCTACATTGCCTGCGCATATGAAATCTACGTGATACGGTATCTTCTACAACACGGCATCTCACCTCAAGTTACCCTATATCTAAATGGAAATTTTTGTCTATAAATGTGCTACATTTACCTTTTATGAAACGTACTTCTTGTTAATTAGAGGTAATTTGCAAGTAAAAAGGGCTTTAATTGCGCATGTAATGATATATTTGAACATGCACTGTTAAAAATTTGCAGCATTCTGGCAGGTCATTTGACCGTTTTTTCCGAAAACGGTTACATAACCGTAATTTTAACACTATTCTGACCGTATTATTGGCCATTTTATGGTCAGAATATAGTTAAATAAGGTTATGAAACCGTTTTTTCAAAAAACGGTCGAATGACCTGCCAGAATGCTGCAATATTTTTAACAGTGTGGTTTTTGATGTTCATATTCCATGCGCAAAATTCCGAATTCGTTTGTACACTAAAAGCCAAAGAAATACTTTTTATCTCGAAATTTTGTAGTGAAGTATGTTTGTGAGATTATACTTCTGAGATTTGGGATTTTGGAAATTTTAGAAGATGGAAATTATGTTTATTATTATTAGGAATAGTATATTTTTAGGAAATTTTTATTTCTGAAATTAGAGGTAATTTGCAATTAAAAAGTGTTTTATTTGCAAGCGTAATGATATATATTTGAATACGGTTTTAGGTGCTCATAGTCCACGTACAGTATCCTGAATTCGTTTGTATTCTAAGCATAAGAAATAACTTTCATCCCGAAATATTGTATTGAAATACGTAAGATTATATTTCTGAGATGGAGAATGGTACTAATATCTTTTAAAAAAGAGAACTAATTTCTCTTTTCGCGCACTTTTGTATTCTGTTTATTATACCAAAGATAAGCATTGCAAAATAAAGTTACGCACTGTTACTAAAAAATACGAATCGGAGAATTTTTTTTTTGTGAGTCTACCTTACAGACGTGTAATTAATAGTGCTTTAAAAACAATTATCATAATTGAGATTTGCTGCCAGCGGATGAGGGAAATTAACAAAGTTAAAATAAATTTTATAAAACATTAGTTTTGTGATTATTTGTTCAAAATTAAGTATCTAATTAGTACCGAAGCTGTGGAATATAGCACGGGAAGCATTCTTTTTAAACCACTCTATCAACACTATGTTTATATTTTATAGTTCTATAAGTTATACTTGTTGCACCTTTCACATAAATCTGTGATCTTTGCATGAATTATATTTTTGTTAAAAGAGTAATTTTTTTGTCATACATGTAGTAGTACATTTATTTAGACAAATATGTTTTATAAGCTTTGAATATGCGAGTCCAAAATTATTGCTGATTTCGGGAGTAGTTTTTGAGTTACGCTCAAAATACTACCCGCATTTACTACAAATAAATTTAACAGTAAGAGTTCGAAACTTTATTCATTCATGATTTTTAAATTACTTAGTCTCCCAGTTTTATATCCAATGGTAAAATTTATCGTAAAATTCAAATATCATATCAAAATTAGTTGTTAATATTTAAAATTTCAGAGTTTGGTGCAATTTAAGTATAAAGCCGATTCCGTAACCTTATATTTCTTTATCATAAATTGAAAAAAATACATAATTTCAAATCGATTTTATTTTATTTATTTATAGACTTTTTTTTTAATTTAAAAAATTTAGAGATTAAAATTATCTCTCACTTTGTCTCTTTATTCGGGCTGACTGCGCATTATTTTATGTACAGTTTACAGAAGAAGGAAAAAAAAAAGAATTAATATATTTCACTTATTAAGTTTAAAAAAAAACTTATAAATTTGGCATTATATTTGCCAAATTCAAAATAGTAATTTAAATACATTTTCTGACAGATATACTATTAAACAAATGCCCAAATTCGGTGCTGGATATGAGATTATAAGGTACATTATAATAAAATCACAAATATATGAACAAATGGTAAAATTCTAAAGATGAAAAAGATATGAACATACGAAACCAGTATGTATAATAGGAAACTATGACTAACCAACAGAATCATCAGAGGTGCTTGTTGCTTAATTCATAGTGAAGATGCGTTATTTTATCCAATTTTGTTGGCATTAAGCCTAAAATGACGAAATTTAGCACCTAATAGCGCATCATAAAATAAAATGAAATAAAATACCAAGAGATCTAAAGAAAGATACACCTCACACAGGATATTAAAAATTATAAGAGCACAATACATCAATTACATACAAGGATCCAAAACCTCATAAAGTTGGCTCACAATGTTAAAACATGTGAGGATGCGGACAGATTTAGGACGATTAGAACATGTGAGCAGAAGTTGCTGAGAACCAGAATATTGCTGCCAGCTGGTGTGAAAAAGGAAAATTATATTGTAATTTGTTTTTAAAAAAATGTTTAGTGCTCCCATCTATAACCATTGAATAGAAATGAAATTAGTTGAAGAAATTAAGAAATGGTTAAGATTAACATTTATTTATTTATAGTAAATGAAAAAATAGGAATGAACTGAATAAGTACAGAGTAAATATAAAATAAAATAAATAAATATATAAAAATAAGTAAATAGAAGGGCATTGATTAAATTAACTAGTTTAAAACGAATATTATAAAATAAAAAATTAGTACATAAATAACATTAAAAAAAACAATGAGGATTATTTTGATATAGTAAAATATGGCCTTGTATTATGTACCAATATGTGAAAATTATTGAAAAATATGATGTAAAATGCATGATACCCCGATTTTTTTTCTTATTAATATATCCATATAATATATAAGCACACATACATAAAATATATACATGCTCAAACACATATAAACATATAAGGTTTTAAAACTTTTTTTTATCATTCCCGACCACAACCCTCCATAATGGTATTTTTATCTTTTATTATTTTTTTTTAATAATAGAGTATAATGTGTTTAAAACATACACACACATTTTTTTTAATTCAATTGTTGTGTATAGTAAAGTGGGGACAAATGCCGCATTTTTACTTTTCTTATTATAAAATGTACAATAAAGCTAAAAACAACAAACTAAGTACCAGAAATCATGAATCAAACCCTTTAGAATCTAATTTATATATTAAACAAGTTAAAACCCTTTTAACAAAGTAGCCATAATTATTTTCCCAAAGGTCTTTTTGTGCATCATTTTTTAAGTGCTGGGTAAGATGCCGCATAGAGAAAAAAGCTAGGCTTTTTTTTTTAAGCAAATCACACTTTTATTTTCTCAAACTTGTTAAAATGAAAATAAATAACAGTAAACTTAAAAAATTATATATATATATATATCACTAAATTGGGAAAAGTTTAACGAAAATGCAAAAGTGTAAGTTCAAAAAAAAAAAAAAAAAAAAAAAAAAAGACAAAAAAAAAAAAAAAAAGACAATGAAAAGAAAAACATTTGAATTTACATAAATGGACAGCATAATTACAGGAAACAATAGACAGCACAAATACAAAAAAAGATATAAATCCCTGGCTTACATCCAGGCGAATATTGAAGTTTGCTCTTAATGTAAGAATTAGTTCTATTCTAGTTAGGCCCTCGCCTGTTTATTTTTGGCCTTTCTTCTCATTCCTTGATTTTGTATTTCCGTTCGCCCACAATCACACTACACTTCCCGTTGGAAAAGTAAAGTGAGCCTTTTTCATGCAGCTATCGATTGAATTTGATGCACTGAATCCTGTCTGCTTTAAACTTTGTTTCTTGATAAGACTCCAGACACTCAGCACATTCAGAGTCATCAAATTCCAATCCAATACTGCCATCAGAATCCATAAGAGGAGTTATTTACTCATTTTCAAAAGATGAATCAATCAGAAGATGTTTCTTCTTCAAGTAAGGTGTTTTCAAGTTCATCTTTCCCTTCCTTTTTTTGCACATTTTACTTCGCCAAGCTATCGTACTTTGACGCTTTCTAGTTTCTTTTGCTGTTTATTTTCCTTTTCTTTTTTCTTGTTTATAAACTCTGTGCTTGTAATATTTGCATCCTTTTGCTTCCTCTTACTTGTCTGTATAGGTCTTTTGACCATCGGGATAGGAGATATTTTGTTTAACAGTTTAGACGGCGAGAATTGTAAACGGTCTACGGTTTCCTTATTCACATATGGTGAACCAACATTGTTGCTAAGAGTATTTTGTTAAGTAGCAGAATGCGCTAATATACGTTCATTTAAATATAAGTTCTACGTAAATTGCAGTGTTGAATTTATTAAATCGACAAACAAAAGTATATTTTGCGGCATCTGTCCCTCAACTTCGGTGCGGCATCTGTCCCATAGTGGCGGGTAAGATGCCGCGTAGCCATTTTGTGTCATGTGAGCGACGGAGAGAAATGCAAACACATATCTGTATTCTATGAGGATCTAGTCTACAGTTGCAATCGGTTTTGAGATGAAATCTCTGTTTATCTGACTTAAAATATATAATAAAACTTTAGTAGAATAATTTTAGCAATCACCACGCAGGCTCGAATCATAAAAACTAGCATAAATATGTAAATACTGACAATTAAGCGGTGGAAACACATACAACACAGCACACAGCACAGAGGAACACTACAAACTTCTTATATTGGTGTAGGGAGCGCTGGTGTCGGCCACACAATCTTTGCGGCATCTGTCCAACCGCGGCGTTTGTCCTCACTTTACTATATGTTTTATAATTTTTTCAGCAATCCACATCCCACCCTCCATAATAGTGTTTTAGATTTTTTTATTATTTTTTTTATTATTAATTGATGTAAATTAGCGATTATACTTACTCTATAAATTTTAGAGAAATTTATGAAAATTTATGAAATGACCGTAAGATAATTTCTGGAGGAATATTTCGAGTACTTCAGGTGGGAAAATTGTAGAACATTTACAACGTGGTTTTGTAAAGCATCTATCGATCTATTCTATCGATTTTTTTTAAAAAGAAACAAGTGATTGAGTTCTTAAGGAAGCCTTCATGATAATTTACTTGGCAGCTTTCTTCGTTTCAATAAGCACGTAGTTATTTAACAGATTTAAATACAAGGTGTGGCAATTAATTTCCAGGGCACTAGCAACAACTATAAGAACTGAAAGTTCGTTGGTTGATTAACTATCAAATTTCAATGGTCATGTGCTATGAACAATACCTTAGGTGCGTGTCATTCTCGTGTCACTTTCTGATGGTAAAAACACGCAAGCAAATACTCGCCTTCAAAGCATTGTTGCTGAAGTGAAAGAGTAAAGAATAAACATTAAATTATGTTTGAAATCGCAAAAAAGTGCTAGTAAAATACGTAAAATATTGCAACAAGTGTACAGTGATGACGCAGTATCACGTTCTCGCTTTTTTGAATAGTTTAGACGTTTTCGGGATATTGATAACTTCAAGAAAAGAGTGAGGTGCGAAATTAAGAGGCTTCCAAAACATGACTTTGCAAGTTGCTTCAAAAATTTGCATAGCCGCGCTCAAAATTGTATTACGTCAAACGGAACTTAATCGAAACATACACTGTTAAAAATTTTGCAGCATTCTGGCAGGTCATTCGACCGTTTTTTGAAAAAACGGTTTCATAACCATAATTTAACTATATTCTGACCATAAAATGGCCAATAATATGGTCAGAATAGTGTTAAAATTACGGTCGTGTAACCGTTTTCGGAAAAAACGGTCAAATGACCTGCCAGAATGCTGTAAATTTTTAACAGTGTATAAAAAAGTTATGAAACAGTGAATGCATCCATATTTCGGAAGTTATTTCGCCAGTTCTAGAAATTAATAGTCACACCTACTATATATTTTAACAAGAAAATTTTTTCTTTGTTCAATTAATGCCATTTTGAAAATTATTTACTTATCAGTATTAAGATGGCCATTCCTAAAATTTCTGTTAGATTTCGTTGTTCCACAATCCATGCACTGTTAAAAATTTGCAGCATTCTGCCCAGTCATTTGACAGTTTTTATCGAAAACGGTTACACAGCCGTAATTTAACATTATTCTGATCATATTATTGGCCATTTTATGGTCAGAAGATAGTTAAATTATGGTTATGAAACCGTTTTTTCAAAAAACGGTCAAATGACTGGACAGATTGCTGCAAATTTTTAACAGTGTATTAAATACGTTCGTTTAAAACTCTCCATATTTGTGAATAAAATAAAGACCTATTAGAAATTAAATTTCGATCATTATAATCTAATAGTTTATTTTCATACGATAGTACACGAGTTAGATATAGGCCGTTTCTATGTGCTATGCCGTCCTAGGCTAGAATTAAATATTCCACCTCTCTGCATTACTACCATAACTGTTTGAATTAAAATTAATACTGTACCTTTCTTTTTACAATCTATGCGAGCACTAACGGAATATTCGGAACTGATTTAATAACTAGAACGTTAAATTTTCTTTCGCGTTATTTATGAAAAAATCATCATATCCACCAAACTGAGGGATAAAATTTTTATTTTATCTCTAACAAAATACAAATAAAGATGAATTTTACTTTGTATTTGGAAAATTGTAATTCTCTCTTACAAATTTTTAATAGATACCCCACGATTCTGAAAAGCGTTTATTACTACTTCTCTGTATTACTACCATAACTATTTGATTTAAAATTAATAATATTCCATCCTTTTTACAATCTATGCGAGCACTTTATTTTGCCTAACGGAATATTCGGAACTGATTTAATAACTGGAACGTTAAATTTCGTTTTGCGTTATTTATGAAAAAATCATCATGTCTATCAAACCGAATGATAAAATTTTTATTTTATCGGTAACAAAATACAAATGAAGATGAATTTTACTTTGCATTTGGAAAATTGTAATTCTCTCTTACAAATTTTTAATAGATACCCCACGATTCTGAAAAGCGTTTATTATACAGGATGTTGATAAAATAATTTCCCAGTTACACATTTTAATAGTATCAACTATAAGCGTTGTAGAGTGTTGGTCCAAGGTCTCGAATAAAGAGCAACTCAAACAGTTTTAGTTAAGCGCATGCGCGAGTACAGTTTTGTCATTTATTCGCTTATAGTGCCACATACCCAAAATGACGACTATTGAGCGTAAAGCTTTACTGCAGGGCTGAAGTTTTAAAAGCCGTTAGAGCTATGTGATTGTTATGTTTTGGGCTTTATAAAAGATCATGTCTACATTCCGCCGCTACTTAATGATTTGCCAGAGTGAACTAATGGCACGGAATTGAAAATTGAATATATGTCTCCATTAGTCCGGTTTTGTTAACCGAAGTGTGGGAGGAATTGGGCTTTAGGTTGGATGTGGACCGTATAACTAAAGATGCACATATTGAACATTTGTTAGAAAAACAGGTTAGTTTACCATCAATTTGATATATTGTTTGTTGTAAATATTCTAAATTAAACTGCTATAATGCACAGTTGGAACTGGGGCATATGTTTATGGACACCCTGTACTTTAAAACCTCATATAGATATAATTTTAAAAATTTAATGAGCCATTTATAAAAACAAATTTTTTTGTTGTCTCTTTTGGAAACGTTTCAGAGTAGATTTTACAATGTGTTAAAAAGTTACTGAAATCAGAGCATTGTATTCCACTTCAACGTTTGTCCCGAGATATTTCGAGGGTAAAAGCACTGTTTCCCTATACCTTTCGTCGGTGAAGTGGTTAAGATGCTCTTAATACACAATTAAACAATTCCACCTTTTTAAAATGATTTTATAAATGTTGGAGTACCAAAAATTAATGTTAATGAGTTATGTTAATGCTGATAAATAACATGTTTATCTGTTGAACATGTTTGCTGAACATAAGTATCGCATTCGAAAAATCTGTATTCCGGGTTTTAAAAAAAAAAAAACTGATTAATACATTGTAAAAACTACACAGAAACGCTTCCGAAAACTAGTTGTAATAAAAGAAAATTAATTTTTATAAACGTTTCTTTAAATTTTGAAAATAGGCTTCTGAGGGTTAAATATAAAGAAAATTTTTTTGAGTCTTTGAGAACTTGGAAACATTATTATATATGTTCGTTCGTGGTTGCATTATATGTTCCTAAAATAATAATTAAAACTAGAAAACAGGAGTTATTCTTTTTCAGAATTTATTATCGCCCTTGATGAAAAATGTATATATATGTATATAAATATAGGTAGTTCAGTTTTAAGACTTTAAACACACGCTTTTATTTTATATAAAATGACGTCATCCACATCCGCTGAAGAATTTCTTATTTGCGATCCAGTATTAAACAACATCTACAGTAAAGTACGCATATGCCGTCACTATTGCTGAATAACACACAAAATTAAAAAAAAGAGTCGTCATTCAAGAAACTAAAAAAAAGAAAAAAAAAGGCTTTCTAATGTTTTATATGCTTTCATTTGTTTGTAATATTAATTTAGATACTTAAAATTAAATTTAGTTTATAATAGCTCCATGTTTTATCACAAATCATTCACTTATATTTTTTTCAAAATAGCACGTATTTTAAGTACATTTCTTTCAGTTTTTATGGGAAAATGGCAACAAAAAGATATAATTGTTATTTTCTAATTATTTTTCCTTTACTATCTACAGAAACGGGTACTTGAGTTGCCAAAATTAAACAAATAATGCTGAAAATTATATAAAAAAATATTATATCTCAAAAATAAATGGAGACGCAGTTTTCAAAAAATTGCATTTAAAAGTACTTTCCCCCCGTTATGTCGGTATAAAAATCGAAAATGTGCGACTCTTAGAAGTTTAAAAAATTGCAGTACAATGACACATCTGCTTTGTTTTACACCTGGTTTATACAACGGAACGTTATTTTTTGGAGACGACACTTCATTTGCTGAAAAAAAGAAATTGCATATCGGTGGCGAAAAAAAACATTTGTCTTATTTTATACTGTAGGTCTCAAAGAGGTTTTCGGAGGTGTAATGAATCTTCTCCCTGTCTTCCTGAGTAGGAAATATATTCGAGCAAGGACGCTTCATTATAGTATCGTTAGTTGCCTAAAAAAAAAAAAAAAAAAAAAAAAAAAATCAAGAGACTCAGCTGACCCTGCAGCCTATTACCTCATAAGTGATACCACATATCGCCGTTTTAGGTAAATTCGTATTTATATAAATACGTAGCACCTGTAAGTTATCGTCAGGTCCGTCCGTCTGTCCGCATATAACAGCGCAAAAAACTATTCAACGAAATGGTTTGAAAATTAATATATACAATCGTTGCATAATTTTGTCGAGTCATTTCAAATTTTCGGAAAATCGAATCAAAACTTAATGGTATAGTAATAAAAGGTTTCTTCGTTCTATTAAATTATATCATACGTAATTAATTCAATGACATCCCATGATAGGTAATGATTCTAGGTTCCCATGGTGATGACGTCCTATTTAAGATGGCGCCATATTATTTCCGTTTTACTGAATTTAATATACGTAATCTTATAAATTTTGTATACAGGCATGTTTGCATATCAGTGCAGCAGATATTGCACTTGATCTGAATAATTATAAAACTAGTTATAATACAAGCGTACACCATTTGCCACATTTCAAGTAAAGTTTTCGACTTGTTTCGAATTTACATAAGCCATGCAAACTAAAATAATAATTACGTAAGTAAATGTATGTATTAGAACTGAGGGACGCTGAAAATAAAATAACTTAACAAAAACAAAAAGTATTCATATTTCTTTTGGATAAATTTAAATAAACAATGTTTATTCGTAATTATATATTTCGTATGAAAATTGTTTATTGACAACTGATTATTTTATTTTTATAAATATTGTATTTTATAAAGCAACTTTGTTTATAGTATATAGGAAATATCTGAAAATGCAAACAAATCTTCTAATTCTACGCCTTAAAATTTTACGAAAATTGAAGAAAGAAAAAGGATTAAAATATCTTCTTTAAATCTTTACTTTTCAATAAATAATCTGCAAAATTTAAAAATTTAATTAATATATGTAAAAAGAATATTAACTGAATCCCTCAAAACACCGATATAAAGATTCAGAAAAGAAAATTTGAAATATGTAAAGACTCACATAAAACTTTTTTTTTAATTACAGGTTTATTTTTCGATGTATTTTAAGCCTTTAACAAAAATCTTTTTCTTTTAAAGTATTTTATTCAATGAAAAATTTATAGCGAAGACATGCATATATGATTAAAAATTCTGCCCGTGTATTAAGTGTAGGATTTTATGTTTGCGATTTTGAAGAAATTCTCACGCGATATTCTTTACTTTTCATCAAATCCCTACATATTATTTTTCTATCTTTTGTTGTCGGAAAGCGTTTGTAGACGAAAGATATAACATTCACGTAAAATTTCCATAAAATTCCAAGTAAATATGAAATGTATTTTAAAAACTCAATAAATGATAAAAGTATTTTTAATACTTCATCTAGTGACGGTACTTATAAGTACCCTTAATAAGTAAAATAAGTACCCTTAAAAGAAAAAAAATATTTTTAAAAGGATTTCTTTTGCCTTTGCATCTTTTCAACTTTATTGACGTTGGGGGGGGGGGGGGGGGTTCAATTCTGAAATATCTCTATATTTCTATTGTAAGAACTTTATGTTTGTACATTTTCTAATTCTACAAAATACTATGAAAAATATTTAAAATAAAAGATTTGAGTGGGGTTATAAATATTGCACAAAATCCCTATAAATTCAAATTTAGTTAATCCTTCTAAACCCTTCAATTCTTCTAAAAATTATTAAATGATTATGTAAATCTTCTAATGTAGTTTCGAAAATTCACAAAAAATTCTTTAGAAGGTAAAATTTTCATCAATACATAATTCAGTACATAGAGGGTTAAAGAAGGGTTAAATTCATTACTAACACAGGAAGTTTTGCTTTACAGCCTTACAGCTTTAGAAAAACCAGGGATAACACAGAATTCAATTATATAAAACTAAGTTAAATAGAAAAATTAAAGATAATCAACGTAACTAGAGATTTTATTAAGGTATCCGCACACCTTCGGACGGGATTTTTTGAAATTTCCTTTTGTTATCCATTTTTTATAATGACATTTACTTTAAAACTTTGAAAAAAAATACAAAAATGTTATCAATTACCTAGAAATAATTTTTTAAAGAGAAAAATAGTGAAAATTATGTCAAAAATTGACATTTCCGCAAAACGTCATAATTCAAAAATGAAACAATGTATTGACATTTTGTAAATTGCATAATAAACAGAATATCTTTCTCTATGACTTAGACTACACGCATAATGGCATCTCTATCTCAGATTACATGGCAGTTAAAGTACTAATGTCATGGAAAATTCTCAAAATTTGTTTGAAGTTTGTCAGTTATACCAGTGTAAATATAAAATTATTTAATATATTATCATGAGTGTAGTCTATTCCCTCAAAAGACATTTGTAAAAGAAGTACAAAAAAATTTGTGGCATTTCGTGCATAATTTTTTGTTTTAGGATATTTTGCGTATAGTAAACATCTGAAAAAATTCATTTTGAGTAAAAGCTAAAAACAACTTTTAAACACAATTCAAAAGCTGTAATAGCTTTAACTTTAATCGGCTGTAACTCGGGTTCTATTTTAGATACAGGCAAAATTTAAGTAGATTTCGATAGATAAAATTATAGATTCAATTTTAATATTATTGAAAAAATGAAAAATCGATATTTTGATCCAAAATTACGTTTTAAGGGTGTTCGGATACTTTAATACATATACTTAATAAGTATAAAGGTAAAAATAGTTTTTTTTAAACATACAACTCTTTTATAAACATTCAATGCTCATCTTGAAAAATCACTCCTAATTTTTTGAGATCAATTCAGAATTTACCCCCAAAATTTTCATCTATATTTCTTATGTTTAATTGAATTGAAATCTCTTTTCTCTGTTGACTTATTTGTCCCAATCGATTTTAGTAGCCTGTCGTTTTAACTAGAACACATTTACATATTGGCATAGTGACATACGCATAGGGAGTATGTTCATATTGGTAGTTTTTGTTGACGTTCTGGCAATCCAGATAATTGAACTTTCCTATACTTACGCGACTACCTTCCCTTAGACGAGTAGAAGGACATGACGTTTGAAGATAAAAGAAAAAAGACCCATTATATTCAGTTTTGGCTGAAATCCTCTCCATTCCTCTCTGTTGTGGATAATATGAGCCTATGAGTAACGCAGATTCAGGTGCAATTACGTTTTCAATTAAGACTGTTCTCAAGTCTCAACTAAACAGCTTAACAAGTCCGAAATTTTCTCGCACATTTACTGATTCATTTTTAAACGTAAATGATCAAAATTGGAACGACTAATCGTAAAATATTGTAAATAAGAAATTGTACTACTAATTGTAACTAATTGTTTACTAATTGTAAATAAGAAATTGTAAGCGATTTGGAATCGAAAGAAATTTTGCAATTTGTGATAAATATATTATTTATCGAGTTATAAACGATACTGGGTTTTGGACAACTGGACAACCGGATTTTCTCTCTTCGCTAAATCTTTCGTCCTGAAATCCGGTTCAAAACGTCACCTTTGACAGTATTTTCAGAAAAGTCTTTAGCGTTTACCAAAAAAAAAAAAAAAAAAAAAAAAAAAAAAAGCAAGAAACGTATTTGATCACATAGTTTACGACTTTCATTTATAGTATACCAATTTCATGTATTTTCGAACAAAAAATAATTAAAAAAGTGTGTCAAAAAGTTGCCTCTTTGAATTTAAGAGTCGGTTATACTTTTTTCGGATAAAATTCAATTTTTACGATTTTTTTTCTGTTACAAAAGAAAAAGGGTATCATTATCGGATTTTTTAAAATATATTTATTAACATTTCACCTATGTATTTAAATTTTGGTGTGCCAAAAAAGAAAAAATAATAATAATAATTTGCGTCGTGTGATAGGGAGTGCCTGAAGTTCCAGTCGTGAACTTCCAATCTCGCTACCATTTTTCTTCTTTCACAATCATTTAAAGAAAATTAGGCCGCCAAATTTTAAATGGACATTAAATGTTCTGGAGACTTTTCCGATATTTAGATTAAAGTTGACTTTTGATAAAATGGCGATCATTCGAAGAAAAAAAATGTCACTTTTTCGCCTTTTTTTAACACTTTCCAACAAAGTTGAAAAGTGCTTTTGCATTCGGTATGTCTGTCCGCCTGTCCACGCTCTAACTCCCGTAAATATACTCTGATTTTCACGCAATTGATAAACCTTATTTAGGATCGCCAAACCATGTTTGGTATTGTATATGAAGTATGTGGGATTAATACAGCTCATTAACAGTATTTCATTACATTATGGTTTATGGGGAAAATTGTTTGCTGAGTTTTCAATGACATCACGCTCTTTTAAATGTATTGAAACTAATATAAACCACTGAATTTCACTACGAACACCTCAGAACAGGACATTCATAGCATTTTTTATTCATTTACAGGGAGATACAAATGAAATCAGTTGCAGTAATGTCTTTGTGTAATAATTGCTGGAGTTTACGTTTTGAAATTCGCACTTTTACATATGCATTTTTAAATTTAACTAATGTTTTGCATGTTACTCGTTATATATAAATTCCATAGCTCATATACAGGACTGCACAAAAGTATTCTCGTACCATTATCCTTATTAGAGGAAATTGCTGAAGGCAATTTTCATTTGATGTATATATATTTCTTAAGTGAAATAAATTTTTGCATGCTGGTGTAAGTAGTTAATAAAGATGTTGTCAATAGATACGAATCTATATATTATATAGAGGACTGTTGAAAAAATTCGGAGAATTTTCTGATTGTAGATTGAAACACCTGAAATTGCATTTTAAAATATGTTATGCGTTTCCATATGGTTGAATTAGACGCAATATTTTTATTTTTTAAACGGTGCATTTTTGTTACATTATTCTGAATGTGTTGGAAAGTTTTTCATAATCTATGCTGGACGCATCATTTTTCTTTCTTGTTTTGATTTGTCCAGATTGAAAAAAATAATTAAGGAAAATTTTGCTCTTCCATGGTGTACACTGAACCGAAAATTTTTAGCTTTCTTTTTGTAAGAAAAAAAAATGAATGAAATTTGGTTGAATATTTATCGAGAATAATGATAGTTCAATTTGAAAAACTCGGTATCAAGAAATGCACGTTTAAAGTATTACCATAACATTACGTTCAACAAGCAAAATAGTTTAAGGAATTGAAATATCGCGAAACTGCTTAAAGGTATTTACCTACACACTTGACAAAAATTAAAAATCAAAATACAAATATATCGACACAAAGAAGTAGAACCTTTCATAGACAATTGCTACTTCCAACTTTCAGAATCAAGGTTTTAAATAAATAAAGTAGTTTACTACGACGTTTGTTTCTTTTTTGAAAAGTTTTATTGCCTAACTTTTCCAAGGAAATCTTGCAAAATTTCGTCCGCGGACTGTATTCATATTTTATTGTTCGCAAGTCATTATTTTTATATATGTGTGTACTTTAAGTCTAATATTTTCTTACTCCTTTTTTCGCTAATATATATTGTTATATTTTGCTGTTCAACTTTCCTTATTCATTAATCACATTGAGTTTTTAAGCGTAGTTAAAGAAGAAAGATTATTTTAAAATTTCCGAATTTTTACAAGTTTTCCTAAGAAAATAAATATATATACATATTTTTTATAAAGAAATAATTTGCAAAGAATTTTTAAGGAACTAAAATGTTTGCTTAGAAACAAATTGCATACTTATATTTAAAAAATATATTAAATAAACTATACGCATTGGAGTTGAAATGATAGAACAATATTTTAAAATTTAGTTAATACTACTAATTTTGGGGAAAGTGTAAATGTTTAAAATCCTAAGTAAAATTCCCTTTTTATTCAATATTTGCTTATCAGGTCTTTTATCTGATTAGTGTTAATTACATACATATTTTTCGAAATATATGTTTTCTCTAACAGCAATATATCAATTAGTTTTCTCCAAATACATTTCCTGTCTAATTGTAACGAAGCTAACGTTTTCATTAAATCCTAAATTTTCACTAATTACAGGTTTCTCGCACACATAGAGCTATTTTCTGGGGCGATAAACTTGGCGCTTTAGCAACTTATGCCTTTTAGCACAAATATTATAGCAATTTATTCGAAATTCTCAAGTTACTCGGAATAATGAGATTCATACCAGTTACCTCAGTAACCAAATAACTGGGATTTAGAATTTTGTCAAAACAATTGTATTTCGCATTCCATATGGATAATTTAGATTAAATTGGTTTTAAAAAGATGTTCTTTCTAACTTTTGTATTCTTCAAAATTTTATTATGAAGGATGATTACTGAGAATATGTTATGAAAATTCACGTGTTTAATAGAAAATCTTATTATAACTGTAAAGTTTTTTAATTTGGATTTTTAACTGCACAGACTGCATAATTTAATAAAAAGGTTAAAGCTTAAAATTAAAAGATCTAATAAGTATCTCGCTTCAAAACCCTATTTATTATTAATGTTAATAATGCTTTGAATATACTTTGGTATTAACTAAACTAAAACATAAGAAAATTATAAATCTATTACGTAATCTTTTTATTTTTCGAGTGTACCGAAAAAAGTATTTTATGTGTTAAAAGAGAAAGTAGAATTTTCAAATATAAAACATTAAAATTAAATAAAATTATATTAAATTACTTGCAAGACTTTAATAACATACAAAAAACAACGCAGCTTTTTCATATTATGATTTATGAAAATATGTAACAAATAGTAAGTCTACGTAACTTTAAAAAGTAAACAGTAAAGTGAAGCGAAACAGCACCGAAAACTGGCGATATGAAGCAATTAAAATAATAAAACTTTGTAAAAAATCACCATAAAATTAAAACAAAACACAGGACGCGTTTCGAGCTAGAAACATAACAGCTCGTCATCAGCTAAGCATACACGTGTCCGAAAACGGACAAGTTCCAAAATGAACTGAAGAAAAAGAATGTTGCGAAGAATGCGACAGATGGCGCTACCTGATAGAGGAAGATGCAAAAGGGAAATGTGTTGAAAAAAGATAGAAGAGAAAATGAAATGGAAAAAATGGAAATAAAAGAAAAATAAAAATAAAAGAAGTAAATTAAAAATATAAATAAAAATAATAAATAAAGAACTATAAAAGAACAAGAAAAAATCCAAATTATTATTATTATTATTATTAATTTTTTTTTATTTTTTTTTTTTTTATAAAATAAAAAGAAAAGAAACAAGAGAAAAGGGAAAAGAATTACACAATTAATTTCCACGCTGGAGATAGGAAAGGAGATGATGGGAGATCATTGACAAGATTAGCAGAATTTTTAGAAATAAAATATGCTTCATGAAAATCCAAGTGAGAGGGAGAGGCAGGGGAAGAAATAATTTTGGCCATGGAGAAATTGAAACAATGACTGGAAGACCAACAGTGAGAAGCAATCGAAGATTTAGAGATTTCTTGATTTGCAATATATCTCTGATGCTCGCCTAATCTGAATTTTAAAGCTCTCTTTGTTTGACCAATATAACCTAAATTGCAAGAGCAAGGAATGAAATAAACACCCCACCGGTTCTCAGTAGGAACAGGATCTTTTAGAGAAGAGAATTTAATTTTATTCATAGGTTTGAAGATAACTTTAAAGTTAAAACGAGAAAGTATTTTAGCAATTTTGAAACACAGAGGAGAATAAAAGGGCAGAACTATTATAGAATTAAAATTAGGAGGATTATTTGAATCAGAAAAAGGACGTTTAGGCTTATTAAATTTATACAAAGCTTTATCAATTAAAGAGGGATTATAACCACGAGCAAGGGCAAGAGATTTCAGATAATTAATTTCATTATTCAGAGCAGAAGAGTCAGAACAAATGCGTAACGCCCTAAAAACAAAAGTATAAAAGGACGCCACTTTTTGTTGAGGAGGATGATTTGAAAGGGCATGAGGGGGAAGGGAGACAGCGAAAGGTTTTCTATAAACGGAGGTAGAGAACCGATCTGGGAGTTTTGAAACCAAGACGTCAAGGAAAGGAAGAGAATTGTTCTCTTCGACTTCGAGAGTAAATTGAATACAAGGATCAACAGAATTAACAAGAGAAAGGAGATTAGAAAGATCAAGGTCAGATGGAATTAAAATGAAAGTGTCATCAACATACCTAAACCAGAAAGGAAATTTATATAAACTGAAGAGTTTTTCTTCAACAAAATGCATATAAATATCACATAAAAGAGGAGACAATGGATTACCCATGGCCAGACCCTCAGTTTGAGAATAGAAAGAATTGTTAAACTGAAAAGCAGTTTGCCTGACACAAATACTAACTAAATGCAGGATTTCATCAATCTCAATGGAAGAGTAATGAAATTCGCGCAACCTTCTTTCCAAACAATCAATTGCCCCTTGAACAGGCACGTTAGTGAAAAGGGATTTAACATCTAAGGAAACCATTATATAATTGCAAGGAGAAAGGCGTTTAATTTTATCAACAAAGTCAAAAGAGTTTTTCACGGTATGAAAGTTAGTGGAAGATAAAGGAGCGAGTAACTTAGAAAGGAACTTGGCAAGTTTATAAGAAGCAGTACCAATATTGGAAACGATAGGGCGAAAGGAAAGAGTAGGTTTATGGACCTTAGGAAGAGCATAGAAACGAGCACAATTAGCGATAGTAGGGGTGACCAAACGTTTAGTGTTATCATTAAGAAAGACAGAATTTTTAATGACATGCTTGATGTCAGATAAATGCTTAGTAGAAGGATCCTTTTTTAATTTGGAATATGGACCAGAGTTTAACATAGATTCAACGTGGGAAATATAATCAGATTTATTGAGAAGAACTGTTTGACCGCCTTTATCAGCCTTAGTAATAAGAAGGTTAGGAACGGAATTAAGTTCACTGAGAGCAGATTTCTGAGAAGAAGAAAGATTAGACTTATTAAAAGATTTATTAGAAGAAATGACATTAGCCAAAAGGTAGCGAAGAGAATCAAGTTGACCAGAAGAAATTTTACTGTTTTTGAAAGAATGTTCAATGGGAGCAATTAAGTTCGGAATAGAAGGCTTAGAAATGCACGAAAAATTCAAGCCAAGTGAGAGAACATCACGCTGAGAATCAGTAAGAGAGTGAGAAGACAAATTGACAACATAATTTTGCTCAAGAGGAGAAATACTAGGAGCAGAAGAATTAGAAGTCAGAAGAGAAGAAAACTTTTTATCCAAAATAGCATTGTGACACCTAGATTTGAAATCGACGTAAGCAAAAATCCGTTTCTCAAGGAAAGGGAAATAAATTACAGTTTTACTTAACTGTAAATGCAAAGAATATAATTCATATTCGATGCAAGAAAGAGAGTAACGAACATCTTGAATGATGGCTCTAAGAATAGCAAACTTACTCCTAGTTAAGGCATTTTGAACACGAATGGAAGAAGGAAGCTTGAAAATAATATTAATGAACTTAGGAATAACCCTTGAACGTTTACACCTTAAAAGAAAATTAAGCCTATTCAAACACCTGGCGCGCTTCAAACAAAGGTGCTTGAAACGATTAATAAGTGAAGAACCCATAACAAGAAAGAAGGAAAACAGGATCTTTCTTCTTCTCAGAAATCTGCTCTCAGTGAACTTAATTCCGTTCCTAACCTTCTTATTACTAAGGCTGATAAAGGCGGTCAAACAGTTCTTCTCAATAAATCTGATTATATTTCCCACGTTGAATCTATGTTAAACTCTGGTCCATATTCCAAATTAAAAAAGGATCCTTCTACTAAGCATTTATCTGACATCAAGCATGTCATTAAAAATTCTGTCTTTCTTAATGATAACACTAAACGTTTGGTCACCCCTACTATCGCTAATTGTGCTCGTTTCTATGCTCTTCCTAAGGTCCATAAACCTACTCTTTCCTTTCGCCCTATCGTTTCCAATATTGGTACTGCTTCTTATAAACTTGCCAAGTTCCTTTCTAAGTTACTCGCTCCTTTATCTTCCACTAACTTTCATACCGTGAAAAACTCTTTTGACTTTGTTGATAAAATTAAACGCCTTTCTCCTTGCAATTATATAATGGTTTCCTTAGATGTTAAATCCCTTTTCACTAACGTGCCTGTTCAAGGGGCAATTGATTGTTTGGAAAGAAGGTTGCGCGAATTTCATTACTCTTCCATTGAGATTGATGAAATCCTGCATTTAGTTAGTATTTGTGTCAGGCAAACTGCTTTTCAGTTTAACAATTCTTTCTATTCTCAAACTGAGGGTCTGGCCATGGGTAATCCATTGTCTCCTCTTTTATGTGATATTTATATGCATTTTGTTGAAGAAAAACTCTTCAGTTTATATAAATTTCCTTTCTGGTTTAGGTATGTTGATGACACTTTCATTTTAATTCCATCTGACCTTGATCTTTCTAATCTCCTTTCTCTTGTTAATTCTGTTGATCCTTGTATTCAATTTACTCTCGAAGTCGAAGAGAACAATTCTCTTCCTTTCCTTGACGTCTTGGTTTCAAAACTCCCAGATCGGTTCTCTACCTCCGTTTATAGAAAACCTTTCGCTGTCTCCCTTCCCCCTCATGCCCTTTCAAATCATCCTCCTCAACAAAAAGTGGCGTCCTTTTATACTTTTGTTTTTAGGGCGTTACGCATTTGTTCTGACTCTTCTGCTCTGAATAATGAAATTAATTATCTGAAATCTCTTGCCCTTGCTCGTGGTTATAATCCCTCTTTAATTGATAAAGCTTTGTATAAATTTAATAAGCCTAAACGTCCTTTTTCTGATTCAAATAATCCTCCTAATTTTAATTCTATAATAGTTCTGCCCTTTTATTCTCCTCTGTGTTTCAAAATTGCTAAAATACTTTCTCGTTTTAACTTTAAAGTTATCTTCAAACCTATGAATAAAATTAAATTCTCTTCTCTAAAAGATCCTGTTCCTACTGAGAACCGGTGGGGTGTTTATTTCATTCCTTGCTCTTGCAATTTAGGTTATATTGGTCAAACAAAGAGAGCTTTAAAATTCAGATTAGGCGAGCATCAGAGATATATTGCAAATCAAGAAATCTCTAAATCTTCGATTGCTTCTCACTGTTGGTCTTCCAGTCATTGTTTCAATTTCTCCATGGCCAAAATTATTTCTTCCCCTGCCTCTCCCTCTCACTTGGATTTTCATGAAGCATATTTTATTTCTAAAAATTCTGCTAATCTTGTCAATGATCTCCCATCATCTCCTTTCCTATCTCCAGCGTGGAAATTAATTGTGTAATTCTTTTCCCTTTTCTCTTGTTTCTTTTCTTTTTATTTTATAAAAAAAAAAAAAAAAAAAAAAAAAAATTAATAATAATAATAATAATAATTTGGATTTTTTCTTGTTCTTTTATAGTTCTTTATTTATTATTTTTATTTATATTTTTAATTTACTTCTTTTATTTTTATTTTTCTTTTATTTCCATTTTTTCCATTTCATTTTCTCTTCTATCTTTTTTCAACACATTTCCCTTTTGCATCTTCCTCTATCAGGTAGCGCCATCTGTCGCATTCTTCGCAACATTCTTTTTCTTCAGTTCATTTTGGAACTTGTCCGTTTTCGGACACGTGTATGCTTAGCTGATGACGAGCTGTTATGTTTCTAGCTCGAAACGCGTCCTGTGTTTTGTTTTAATTTTATGGTGATTTTTTACAAAGTTTTATTATTTTAATTGCTTCATATCGCCAGTTTTCGGTGCTGTTTCGCTGTATTCAACTATTTGGGTGCTGCACCGTGTTATTGCTTTGCACGTGTTCAAGGTATTTACTTTTCTTTCTTCCCAGTTTTGTTTTATTTTTATTTTATTTCATTTTAGTTTTATTATTTTGTTTTCTTCTATTTATTTACTTATTTATTTATTATCTTTTTATTCATTTTCTGGTCCTGTTTTCCTTCTTTCTTGTTATGGGTTCTTCACTTATTAATCGTTTCAAGCACCTTCGTTTGAAGCGCGCCAGGTGTTTGAATAGGCTTAATTTTCTTTTAAGGTGTAAACGTTCAAGGGTTATTCCTAAGTTCATTAATATTATTTTCAAGCTTCCTTCTTCCATTCGTGTTCAAAATGCCTTAACTAGGAGTAAGTTTGCTATTCTTAGAGCCATCATTCAAGATGTTCGTTACTCTCTTTCTTGCATCGAATATGAATTATATTCTTTGCATTTACAGTTAAGTAAAACTGTAATTTATTTCCCTTTCCTTGAGAAACGGATTTTTGCTTACGTCGATTTCAAATCTAGGTGTCACAATGCTATTTTGGATAAAAAGTTTTCTTCTCTTCTGACTTCTAATTCTTCTGCTCCTAGTATTTCTCCTCTTGAGCAAAATTATGTTGTCAATTTGTCTTCTCACTCTCTTACTGATTCTCAGCGTGATGTTCTCTCACTTGGCTTGAATTTTTCGTGCATTTCTAAGCCTTCTATTCCGAACTTAATTGCTCCCATTGAACATTCTTTCAAAAACAGTAAAATTTCTTCTGGTCAACTTGATTCTCTTCGCTACCTTTTGGCTAATGTCATTTCTTCTAATAAATCTTTTAATAAGTCTAATCTTTCTTCTTCTCAGAAATCTGCTCTCAGTGAACTTAATTCCGTTCCTAACCTTCTTATTACCAAGGCTGATAAAGGCGGTCAAACAGTTCTTCTCAATAAATCTGATTATATTTCCCACGTTGAATCTATGTTAAACTCTGGTCCATATTCCAAATTAAAAAAGGATCCTTCTACTAAGCATTTATCTGACATCAAGCATGTCATTAAAAATTCTGTCTTTCTTAATGATAACACTAAACGTTTGGTCACCCCTACTATCGCTAATTGTGCTCGTTTCTATGCTCTTCCTAAGGTCCATAAACCTACTCTTTCCTTTCGCCCTATCGTTTCCAATATTGGTACTGCTTCTTATAAACTTGCCAAGTTCCTTTCTAAGTTACTCGCTCCTTTATCTTCCACTAACTTTCATACCGTGAAAAACTCTTTTGACTTTGTTGATAAAATTAAACGCCTTTCTCCTTGCAATTATATAATGGTTTCCTTAGATGTTAAATCCCTTTTCACTAACGTGCCTGTTCAAGGGGCAATTGATTGTTTGGAAAGAAGGTTGCGCGAATTTCATTACTCTTCCATTGAGATTGATGAAATCCTGCATTTAGTTAGTATTTGTGTCAGGCAAACTGCTTTTCAGTTTAACAATTCTTTCTATTCTCAAACTGAGGGTCTGGCCATGGGTAATCCATTGTCTCCTCTTTTATGTGATATTTATATGCATTTTGTTGAAGAAAAACTCTTCAGTTTATATAAATTTCCTTTCTGGTTTAGGTATGTTGATGACACTTTCATTTTAATTCCATCTGACCTTGATCTTTCTAATCTCCTTTCTCTTGTTAATTCTGTTGATCCTTGTATTCAATTTACTCTCGAAGTCGAAGAGAACAATTCTCTTCCTTTCCTTGACGTCTTGGTTTCAAAACTCCCAGATCGGTTCTCTACCTCCGTTTATAGAAAACCTTTCACTGTCTCCCTTCCCCCTCATGCCCTTTCAAATCATCCTCCTCAACAAAAAGTGGCGTCCTTTTATACTTTTGTTTTTAGGGCGTTACGCATTTGTTCTGACTCTTCTGCTCTGAATAATGAAATTAATTATCTGAAATCTCTTGCCCTTGCTCGTGGTTATAATCCCTCTTTAATTGATAAAGCTTTGTATAAATTTAATAAGCCTAAACGTCCTTTTTCTGATTCAAATAATCCTCCTAATTTTAATTCTATAATAGTTCTGCCCTTTTATTCTCCTCTGTGTTTCAAAATTGCTAAAATACTTTCTCGTTTTAACTTTAAAGTTATCTTCAAACCTAAGAATAAAATTAAATTCTCTTCTCTAAAAGATCCTGTTCCTACTGAGAACCGGTGGGGTGTTTATTTCATTCCTTGCTCTTGCAATTTAGGTTATATTGGTCAAACAAAGAGAGCTTTAAAATTCAGATTAGGCGAGCATCAGAGATATATTGCAAATCAAGAAATCTCTAAATCTTCGATTGCTTCTCACTGTTGGTCTTCCAGTCATTGTTTCAATTTCTCCATGGCCAAAATTATTTCTTCCCCTGCCTCTCCCTCTCACTTGGATTTTCATGAAGCATATTTTATTTCTAAAAATTCTGCTAATCTTGTCAATGATCTCCCATCATCTCCTTTCCTATCTCCAGCGTGGAAATTAATTGTGTAATTCTTTTCCCTTTTCTCTTGTTTCTTTTCTTTTTATTTTATAAAAAAAAAAAAAAAAAAAAAAAAAAAAAAAATTAATAATAATAATAATAATAATTTGGATTTTTTCTTGTTCTTTTATAGTTCTTTATTTATTATTTTTATTTATATTTTTAATTTACTTCTTTTATTTTTATTTTTCTTTTATTTCCATTTTTTCCATTTCATTTTCTCTTCTATCTTTTTTCAACACATTTCCCTTTTGCATCTTCCTCTATCAGGTAGCGCCATCTGTCGCATTCTTCGCAACATTCTTTTTCTTCAGTTCATTTTGGAACTTGTCCGTTTTCGGACACGTGTATGCTTAGCTGATGACGAGCTGTTATGTTTCTAGCTCGAAACGCGTCCTGTGTTTTGTTTTAATTTTATGGTGATTTTTTACAAAGTTTTATTATTTTAATTTAAACAGTAAAGTGCTTTATTTTTTTATTGTCATAAAAAATAATGCCATAAAAACAAATAAAACAATTTAGTGTGAACACAATTTATGTGATAGAAGTAACTACAATCAAAACAAAATGAATAAGGGGAAAAATCTAAAATGGCTAAGTACTTCTACAAAGAGAAGGAAATTTTTCATCTAGATAAATCATCTTCAGGGTTAGAGTACCATAGTTGGGATTATTCCAACAGAATGGAAAATGTCTACACCAGAACTCGAACCGGGGTCTTCTGCTTGCCGCAAAAATGCCCTTGGTGCTGTGCTGCCCGGATGATAACATAGCTGTTTGTTATTTCATTTATAATACTTTTTTGTTGGGCATGGCTGTGAAGTATAATACTGTTACCCTATCTACATTATTAAACGTGATAATATTAGCTGCCGAATAGCTATGATTGTTTGTTACAAGAAAACAAAAATTAGGTGATATATCTCCAGATATAGAAGGCCAATGTAATTACTTTCACCATCCTACTTCTATAATTATATCTCGGATGAATAGTTTTGCAGCTCGCAGCCATGTCCAAAAAACAACAATGAATTATGGCGTCTAGAAAATAGTCCGTGTAGCTCAGTGGGAATAGCATTGCAGGGCAAGCCAAGGACATTTGGCCTAGACGTTTTTCGCCCAGTTAGAATAAACACTAACTATGCTAATCCAAACTTGAAGATACTTTTATGAATTGTATATATACGAGAGATTTTTTTCATTCCAATTATAATTCCTAGTACACAGTAGAACCTTGTCAAAAGTTGCATAGAATATAAAGCAGAATATTGAGGTGTGAAACATTTTAATTAGTCTTATCTTCTTAGCTCTCATCATAGAATCTCTAGAGTTTCTTCCATATTTATAGTTTTTCCGAGTTTCTAATTAATACATTTTGGAAAACTTCTTTAAAACATTTCACGCAAATGTAAAGTAATCCAGTCTACAAAATGTCAGCAAATATGCATTCATAAGACAAACAGCATCGAAAAAATATTCAAGTATAAATTAAAATTAATATATTATTTTATCCACAATAGGGGATGAAGAACTGCTATTCGAACAAATTGACAATTACCTTAAAAATACTACCTGAACTAACTAAACTATAACTTAACTTCTGTAAATAGCACACTAGTTACTAAATAAAATCTACTATGTTAACTTTTTTTTAGTTTTTGTCTCTTTTTCGTAACGCATGAGGTCCGGTTCAAGAAACAAACGCATCAATATTTTATAACGAAAGAATTTTCCTGTTATTATGTTTATTTTCTCTATATCTTTTCATGGAAGAAGTTACATAAGAGATGTCTTAACACTCTTATGCAATTGCCATATAAATATATTTCATAACACAATTATATTAAGCGAAATGATTAATAACAATATATATTTTTTTACATTTTTGTAAAATAAAGTCTATATTTCTGAAATTTGCTGTTAATTTAATGTGCATCTAAGTAAACAAATTTTAACAAAATTTACAGAAATAAAGGATTTATTCAATAGACTCTCAGAAATACTTTCGTCAATTGACGGAAATTTTTCAATTTATCGAATTTTTCCGTTATTGATTTAATTGACGAATATCGGTTTCGTTTTTCTTCGTTACAGGAAGTAAAAAATTCGTGAAATAAAAAAAGTGGGGGTAAAAATAAAAGTTGCTATCTATGTGTCATGAGACGAGTACGCTAACCATTGGGGTTACAGTTGCACAGAATTGAAAAATTTTGAAGTACGAGTAAATGTACTTGTGCAGATTATCTAAAATTTCATTTTTAACTAATATCAAATAAAAAAATTTCGATGAATTCAAGTAAAATATATAGTTGTTTCAATAAAATATATATATCAGTGAAAATGGTAGCAACTAACGTTTTAGTAAATGAGAGTGTAAAAAATATATGAAAGGAAATAAAAATGTAGAATTATCGTTTTTGTTTTGTCCAATGGAGCCAGAAATGCATAAAAAAAAAGACTGGTTTTACGAAGACTGTTTTTACGAAAATTCATAATCCCTTATCACTCCCAGATTTTTCAAACGCCCGAGCACTTGATCAGCAATAAAACGTTCCTGCATAAAGTGTCCCCCTTCATTCAATTAGGAAAATTCTGGGAAGGCGTCGTATTCCGCCGTGAAACGTATACAGAACCTTTCTTAGCGGAAAAGTTTAAAGAAAGAATTTGAAGATTTTCTGGATAATCGTGTGTGTCTCTTTGTTCTTTTCATTCCGGAACCAGAAGTCGTCATCTCTTCGCTTCCTATAACTGTCGTAGCCATGTAGATTCCTTTGGCTTTTGCACATAAGTAGTACAAAAGTTTCTACCAAGCGCAAAATTCAACTTTCTGCGTCTCTTAGTGTCACATCTTAATTTATGTCTTCATTGTTCATGTTTAACTTTTCCATTAAGACTTCTACCAAGTGTTCTGTCATCCATCCTGAGCTTTCTTCGCAGATTGTTTTTGGAATCGTTACTAAACTTTGGTACTATGTTTTCTCACAAAGACGTGGTACTTCGAGACATATATGAGAGCTTACATATGAATCATCTTTACGTTTATGTATTCTAGTGATGTTTCACGTCTATCCTGACAAGGAAAACGCGTACTACTTAGTTATCCCGTCGACGAATTTCGCCAAATTATATAAATCGCCAAAATACTAGCCAAATTATACAAGTTGACATAATTTTTATTTTAAATAACGAAAGAACAAATAAATTATTATAACATTAATAAATATACAAATAAAACGTCGAAATAAAAATCACTTGATGACGTAAACACGTGTAACTTGATTAAAGTCAAGTGAATGTGACATTTACGATCAACCATTATTGGCATTTAATTTTATAGTTTGGCGATAGATTTTTAGGTCGACGGGATAACTGAGTAGTACCGGAAAATGCAAAATACATCTTCAACCTTTTGCACTCCGCATCAAAATATCAATCACCTACCAGCAGTTCCATGACATTCGTACATATTTGAAATAATGTGTGGTGAACTCCGTAAAAATATGTTTATTTGTTGTATGTTCATTTTTTGTTTATCGCATGAGTGTCAGTGGATTTGGAGTTAAACTTAGTATGTCACCATATATGTGTCACTGGATTTATGGATAAACTTCTTATATCACCGTATAGATGCCAGTGGAATGCAAGCGCTTAATATTACGAGTACATTTCCATCGAAGTTATTTTGAGTATGCGACGTATTTACAAGGTGCGTCTAAAAAGTTCGGTGAATGGATGGATATCTCATAAACAACGCGTATTAAAAATGCGTCCATGAGCATGCGCAGGTATAGACCAATGGAGAGACGGCACGTAGCAAGAAGAGTAAGGAGCCTATACAGAATAATCTGCTATGGGCAGTCGAATGGTGTATGTTTGAAAACTCGCATCATATTAAAATAAAATAATGAATAAACATAAAGTTTTGCTACAAATTGGGAAAAAACGCCACAGAAACGCATGTAATGATGGTCAAGGTTTACGGAACAGACACAGTGAGCAAAAAATGCCTGTACAACTTTTTAAACGTTTTCGGGAGGGAAAGGAAACCGTGGATGACGAACAACGTTCAAGTCGACCCTCAACAAGTGTGAAGACAGACAACATCGAGCGGGTGCGACAGATGCTGTTAAACAATCACCGACTGTCTTTGATATGGATATCGGAGAAACTGGGAATCAGCAAGGACAGTATTAGCACCATGGTGTGGCATCTATGTTTCGGTCGATCCCAAAAGAGGCCTTAGCTAACTCATTCCAGCAGCTTTATCAACGATGTTATACTTGTATTGTGGTCAACGAATGTTACTTTGAGGGTGATTAAAGGTATTTTATTTCCATGTTTTGTTTTACTAGCGTTATGGCTTTCATTCACCGGACGTTTTAGACGCATCTTGTAAAATTGGGTACTTTTTAGTCAATTTCAAAAACCCGTTTTCTCAGTGAAGTGTCTACCTTTGTATCATGAAAATTACATCTATTGAATAAAGAATAATATTTATTATATGTTTATGAGATATGCTTTTATGTCTTCGAGGTATATGTGTCTAAAGAAAAGGGACACTTTTCTCACCTGACCACCACATAACAGTCACAATATCTAGTCGCCGCATATATCAGTGTTTGACTATTTAAGGCTCTTTTCAAATCCAAAGAGGCAATTTTCTGTCGGACTTGTTAATTAATTTTTGTTCGGAATCGTATGAAATTGGCAGGTTTTCTTATTCAGAAACTACAATATAGAAAAATATTTTCCATTTTTTAGTAAACACAAACGATCTTTAGAAAGTACTATCAGAGTTGGCGTTTTGAACCGAATTTTCACACGTTACAAGGAAGGTATTGAGAAAACATGCCGTCATGTGAAAAAAATTGCCTATAACTCGATAAACGATTTATTTATCAAAAAAAAAAAAAAAGGAAAACCCAATTTTATTCCAAAGAGCGCAGATTTTGTGATGTGATGTCTCACTGTGCACTAGGAGTGGTACATATACAGACGAAAGTTATTATTATATTAAAGTGATTTAGTTTTCTTACTGTGTATGTTAATTGCATTTTTCTGAAGTTGGTATGTACTATATTCACAATAAGCAGAATTATATATAAACTGCTGAAATTTCTTTTTTGAAAATTTGAATAATTCAAATTCTAAGACCTTACGTCGCAATTATTTCAAATGTAGTATCTGAGTTTTATTTTAACCATAGTCGATTTTTTTAATTGCGTATTCTTAATGAAAATGTTAATGCTAGTATGAATTGTAATATGAAGGTCACTAATAACGAATAATTATTGCATTGCATATAGTAGTAGACATTATTCCTAATTGTCTGGATACTGATATGAACTTTTTATGTAACTTTATGGCAGAATTACTTGTTTTATTCCCAGACTTTACCTAGCATAAATATAAATTAACTTTTTCAGGAAAATATAGTAAAAAATCTTTCGTTAAACAGGTGAATATTTCTTTTTCCTAACAGAGTTTTTATACTGAAATGCACACAGAAAAAAAATCTCTCTCCTCCTTTTTACAGCTCTAAGAAAACTTTTTTTTTTTTTTTTTTCATATTGCTACTCTCTGTTATGGCATGACATGTCTTTAAAATCTCGTGAAAAATATTTTTAGACTGCAAACTTAAATTTTAAAATATATCGCTAAGAAGTGTTTTTCTTGTCATTCAAATCCAATATACGGAATATTTTGATGAAATAAATATCAATTAGTTTGCTAATTTTGTGATATTTAGATTTAGTTGTAATACCGTTCAAACTAGCTGGAATTTGAAATATAAATATCAAAGATGAAATATAATAAAGAAAGTAATTATCACTTAATAATCAAGATAAAAGTATTTCGAACTTTTGCCAGACTAATTGATAGTCATTCGTCTGAGAATAACAGGCACCTCTATAATTTTATCTAATGACTTCAATATATTGTGAACCTATTTGCTCGAGAAAATCTTAAAAGTAACCTTAATCGATGATCGATTTAACTCTAAAAGTAAACTTTCTTGCCACATTAATGAGCTCAAAATCTCTTATGTCAATGGTTGTAATGAATATTGCTAATTCGCGTGTTGTCATTAAGTCTTATTTAATTGGCTAAATCTGATGATTACAATTTCTTTGGTAAATTTTCTTTGTGTTTGTTTGTATAAGTAAAAGGAAATATTCAGAAAAAAAGCATTAAAAATGAACGAAACTTCGGATTCCAGCTTAGAATATTAGTTTTATCAGGTTAATTGTTTTCAGAATTCCTTATATTCATTCAATTATCTTTGTAATGGATCATGCATTTTGGTATAATAAAGTAATTTTAAAAATATCAATCATTTGTAATCAAAGTATCATAATCTTTACACATAAAATTACATAATGAGTTGCTTGAATAATTTCTTTATTTGATATAATTTTATTTTTATTTTTATTTTTTTTTCCTTTTTCTTACTTGCATTTAATATATGGTGAATATATATATATATATATATAGTAAAAAAGGCAAAAATCACAAATTTTCCTCTTGTCTCCAGCAAAGATTTTCCAAATATGTATAATAAGGAAAATTACTCATCCTTCCGTTTCTGTGTTCCAAGCTCGATTTTTTCAGGATGGCCATTGTGAAAGGTGCATCATAAAATGTCCAAAGTTTTATTTACTGTTGTAATTATTCCTTTTGTTTAATATTTAATACATGGTTATATATTATTTGTCTTTGGTAGAAAAATAGCCGAGATTACAGTTTTTTCTGGTCTGTAAGCGAAATACTTTACAATAGTTGTAATTATAATAAAGAAAAAAAGGCTACGTACTCCCTTTATACTTTTCAACATAGTAGAACTGTGTGGTTTTTTTTTTTCGCATTTGAGTTTGATTTGTGATGCCGACCTGTCTTTCTGGCCACCTAGCTGCGCTCTAACTCTTGTAAATATCCTCGGATTGTCATATCTTTATATATATTATTAGGACTGATAAGGGAAGATCCCGAGTTTGGAGTTACCAGATGCAGTGAATGTTTCTGTATCGATAGAGTACAGTTAGTACATTAATATATGATAAGACATGAAGCGCAACACCCGACGGGGTGGGGTAAGAAAATAAGTCGCGAAGTTTAGGCTGCAGTTTATAATCGGATAGATATTCTTGTTGAACAAGCGGCTCCGTAGCATGGTTGTCAGCATGCTGAATTTGAGATTTTACTTTGTGAGTTCGAATCCTGCTAGGACTTATTTTTCGAAACGAAAATTTTCATCAATTATTTTTCAACGCATTTGAAAAAAATATGTTTAATAATAAAAATTCATGAAATACACTGCTCAAAAAAATTAGGGGAGCAAGCAAAAAAGTAAAGAGAACAGTGCAAGACAGCCATGTATGGGCATAAAATGGATAGTACACGTGTATCAATGCGCAATACAGAAAAAACACGCAAAAAAAGTTGTAAGGGAGCTTTTATTATTTGATAAGATGAAAAGAACATGAAAAGATGGTTTAGGGCAACAAATTGTTTTCATGTAAATGATAAAAAAATGTATTGTTTAGAAATGATGTAAGATTTTTAATATGACGTGTGGTCTTCTCGAACAGCTAAGACTGCTGCACACCTGTTTTCCATGGATGCGATGAGGTTATCGATAAGACTTTGGGGAATACTGTTCCACTGCTCAAGAATTGCAATGTCCAAGTCCCGGACAGTAAAAGGAGGCTTCGGTCTCGAAGCAATGCATCGCCTGAGTATGTCCCAAACATGCTCGATGAGATTTAGGTCAGGAGAGCATGCTGGTCATTCCATACGCTGTATTGTTTTAGCTTCGAGCATGTTTTCCACAAGACGAACTGTATGAAGTTTGGCATTACCATGCATGTAAAAAAAGAAATCACTAATTTTAGCAACATAAAATACGACATGAGGTCTCAGTATCTCGTCTGTATAACTTCGGATCGTCAAATTGCCATTCCGGATGATATGCAGGTCCGTACGTCCATCTATGCTGATTCCAGCCATTAGCATCAACCCATCTCGTCTGTAATGTGATCTTTCACGAACGAATGTGGGATTATTTTGAGTGCCTCTTTCTCTCCATGCCAAAGCACATCAGATGTCACATCCAGACAGAATCGGGACTCGTCTGTAAGCAGAATTTGACTCTAACAACGTTGCCTCCAAACTCGATGTTCAGTTCCTCAACTTCTTTGGGCCGCACAGTGGCTGGAGGTCAACGGAATACAGACCATTCGCTTACGTGCATAGAGACCACCCTGATGAATTCTATTTCGGACTGTTTGGCTGGACACCCTTCGTCCTGTGGCCAAGAACAACTGTGTTTGCAGCTGAGTAGCATTGTCCGTTCCGTCCCAACGAGCTGTTAACAGGATATATCGGTCATCAGTTTCTGTGTTAGCACAATTTCGACCTTGCACTTGTCGATGACTACCATTCCATGTGTCTTGGAGTCGATTCTACAGACACTCCTACAGATGTTTTCTACAGACGATTCTACAGATCCTACAGATTCCGCATGGACACTTCTTGCGACTCCAACAGCGTCCACTACACTTCATTGTGTTCCCCTAAATTCAACTGTCCCGATAACACACCAAGTCATGGGTTGCGGTAAATCATGTTTTTGTGACATTTTCAAGCCACCTTTTCTCAAAACACAAGCTGAGCTATTGAATTTTACAACTGAGGCAGTGAAACAGACATTTCTGCAAAATCCCGATTTCTGCACTTATCTCCTTCTTCTAGTTTTTGACGTCATATACTTAAATTTACATGTGAAGTTTTCTTTATCTCTTTTCTACAGCACTTTAAATTATGGATGTTTTATTTTACGTTACTTATCGGTGTAAATGTTTGCGTAATTTCGTTAAAACCACGTGTTCCTCTAATTCTTTTGAGCAGTGTATATAAAATAAATGTATGTTTTGTAGTATATAAGTGCATTTTTAATTACGAAGTTTTGCATATTTAAATATATAATGGAAATTTTTAAAAAAAGGCTCATTTATATGTCTATAGACCCAAATTTATTTTTTTTTGTTATTTAAAATTATTTACAGTTATTTTAATGAATATCTACTATTTTCATCAGAGAAATAAATTGAAATACGTGAACACATTTAATTTTCATTTTCGTTCCTCATGCAAATACTTCAAATATTTCATGGTTTATAAAAAAATATAGTTTTAGATTTTTAATATGATTTTTTAAAGTTTGATATTCTTGGTTTTCAATTTGAATAAGTGTCTACGTAATAATTGTTTTAGCTACTCATATTTTTTGTTATTTTATACGTTTATATAATACAGTTTAACTATACAGATACAATTTTAACTGTGAAATATGCTTGTTTATTAGGGTGGTCACAAGCAACATGGGAAAAAAAAATAACCTTTCTCTTCTGGGGGAACCCAGATAAAAGTTGCCAATTAGTTAGAAAAAGAGATTGACAAAGTTTTAACTTAATTGAGTAAATTAACCCGTGCCTCATCGAGGTTGAAGTCTTGAAATTTTGCAATTTTTGGCGAAAAATTGTTGCTTTTCTTTCTTTAAGTGAAAACTATTTGTCTTCGAAACCTGATTCTTGTTTCATTTCATATAAACAGTTGTTTCCTTGAACTTTTACTCCCATCAAAACTTATATAATGAACATTTAGTACATTTCTGGGCAACTCGTGAACCATACTCTCAAACTCTTCATTTTTGAAAAAAAAGTGAAAAATGACAAATTATTAATTTTATTACTTTTGATAGTTTTTTTTTTTATATTATTTGACTTAATAAAGAAAAATAATTGAACAACTTTTCTAACTTAAAAAAATATTTCCCGAATTATAATTAATTATTAGTTATCTAGTTCTGTGTTTAGAAAGAAAGAGCTTTTCGATTTGTATTGCAGTTGAAGGCATTTCACATGAACCTATGAATTTCTCCTTTAGGTAGCTTTCATTACAATGGGCTACGTATTGCAGCCGTTCGGAGGAAAACGATTCCGAAAAATGTTGGTGTATTTTCACCGATCATGTCCCCTACACCCCGAAACCACCCTCCGTTCAAAATTGATATATATATATATATTTATTTATATATATCCATATAGATATATATATATATATATGATCTTTGTCATACTGTAACTCTCGTATTTATGAACTGATTTGAAACGGCCTGATTTTTGTCACGCGATAACAGGCGTATTTATGAATCGATTTAGATGTACCTTAGTGTATACATAATACGTACCAATATCTCAACAGAGTTCGTTGGCCAGCTTCATCCGCCATCTTGTTTCAAAAGGGCGTCCATTTAAAGAAATTTAAAAAAAAATAAATTTAAAATGAGGCACAAAAAAATTAGACATTGAAAAAGATTTTTTCCTTATGTGTTTGGGCTTGATACAAAGATTCTGGAGCATTTTTTGTTTCGTCTATATCTTAAAAAATGGCTGAGTTATAGCACTTTGAATTTCTAGCATGGCTGACATTTTGAAACGATCTGATTTTTGTCACGTGATAATACACGTATTTATGAACCGATTTGGATGTGACAAGGCATGTGCATAGTACATAGCAATGTATCGACCGAGTTCGTTGGCCAGCCTCATCCGCCATTTTGTTTCAAAATGGCGGCCATTTAAAAAATTAAAAACAAAAAAAAAAAATTTAAATGAGGCACAAAAAAATTAGACATTGAAAAAGATTTTTTTCTTATGTGTTTGGGCTTGATACAAAGATTCTGGAGCATTTTTTGTTTCGTCTATATCTTAAAAAATGGCTGAGTTATAGCACTTTGAATTTCTAGCATGGCTGACATTTTGAAACGATCTGATTTTTGTCACGTGATAATACACGTATTTATGAACCGATTTGGATGTGACAAGGCATGTGCATAGTACATAGCAATGTATCGACCGAGTTCGTTGGCCAGCTTCATACGCCATCTTGTTTCAAAATGTCGGAAATTTAAATTTAAAAAAGAAATTAAAATGAAGTACAAAAAAATTATAAATCGAAAAAGATTTTTTTCTTATGTGTTTGAGCTTGATACGAAGATTCCGGAGAATTTTTTATTTCGTCTGTATCTTAAAAAACGGTTGAGTTATAGCACTTTGAAATTCTAGCGTGGCTGATATTTTGAAACGATCTGATTTTTGTCACTCGATAACACGCGTATTTATGAACCGATTAGGATGTGACAATGCATGTGCTTGTACATAGTACACAGTAATCTCCCGACCAAGTTCGTTTGCTAACTTCATCCGCCATCTTGTTTCAAAATGGCGGCCATTTAAAAATTAAAAAAAAAATAATTTAAAATGAGATACAAAAAAATTAGAAATTGAAAAAGATTTTTTTTCTTATGTGTTTCAGCTTGTTACAAAGATTCCGGATCATTTTTTGTTTTGCCTTTATCTAAAAAAAAGGCCGAGATATAGCAGTTTGAATTTTGAATGTGTGTGACATTTTGAAAAATCTGATTTTTTGCCTGCAACAGCACTCGTATATATCAACCGATTTAGATATGAGTAAGCATGTGCACAGGAATGACTAAGGTCTCGACCTAGTTCATTGGTGAGCTTTGTTGCACCCATTATGTTGTTTTAAAATGGCGGTCTATCACCGATAATTCGGGTTCATATAATTACTAATATAATTCGGGATATCACCAAATTTGGCGACAAAATATAAATCACTTTAATAAAACCATCATTGATAACGCTGACTAATTTGGCGAAATTCTCATTCATATTCAATATTGACAAAAATTAGTATTTAATCTTCTATAATCGGGTTCCACTAATTTGAGCTCCATGTGTTTGAATAATATAAGCTGGCTTTTAAAAAATAAGGAATATGAAAGCTACCTCTTTCTCCCGGCAGTGACCGGAAGGACTTTTTATTACAAGGCTGTTTTTGTTACCTGCTATGATTGTCTAGTTTTAGAATTGACGAAACATTCCGGAAAACCCTTCCCCATTTCGATATGATGGCAGAAATGTCAGATTTATTTATTTATTTATTTTTTTTTTATTGGCCACATGTCTTATCAAATCATCGACAGTAAGTTACCAAGCATAATGCTCAAGTTTTACGTATTTTATTTTACAATATTCGCCAAGTAAAATTGAACGCCAGAGAAGTTGTTAGACTTAGAGTGCATGCACCAGTAAACACCGCAGTGGGAACTGCAGTAAACACTCTTACCTCCAAGAAACCTGCATTTTTCCTATAGAAGTTGTTAAGGGGACTGATCACTCAGCCTCCGATATCCCCCCCCCACTAATGTAAAGTCTATGGGCACTTGTTGCATTCGTATATTTAAAACATCTCCTCGGGAAATTAATATTTTCAACTTCTATTTTTCTGTACACTTCCTAAAAGATGTCTCCTTTTTTCTTAGTTCTCAAAATATTTCTAAATTATAGACTTAATTTTATATGAAGCGTTAAAATCTTACTCACAGTTGGCCCACTTTTAGCACATAAAATATTAAATTCAGCATAGATTTTAAAAATATTTTGAAAAGTAAAAAAAAAAAAAAAAAAAAAAAAAAAAAAAGAGACATCTTTAAGAAGAGTACACAGAAAAAAAATGTTAGAAATATGAATTTCCCGAAAATATATGTTAAATATATGAATGCATCAAAAGTCCATAGACTTATCATTACGGGGGAGAATTCCGAAGCTGAGTGACCTGCCCCCTCAAAGGAAAAATCTTCTGTATTTACCATGCCGCCACCATAATTTAGAAATTATCCTAAAAGCTATTTTTATGGTAAAGTGTGCACAATCACTGCCCCTTGATCAGATATTTAAAAAAAAGTTTGATTGGGTTGTCTAAATTAAACCAGACTAAGAATAAAAATGCTATTGAAGATGAAATACTAGATATAAATAGTTAACTCAGAAGAATTTTCAAGTTTTCTTACAGAACCTTCAAAAAATTAACAGTCCAGGGATGATTAGAAAGAATTCATCTAACTTTGTGTAATTTTTATATGATGTCTTCCTCCAAAAGACATTTTTTTTCAGAGAACCTGGTTGCTTTTAATCATATCAGATGGATGACACAGGCCATTTATTGTCTGAAAATACATCGTTTCGGGGATCATCTCTCAATAAAACATTTAGAAAAGGAAGGAATAATAAAGGCCTTTGCTTATTTCTAATCAGTATTTACTTAAAAGCGTGCTTCAATACTCCCACGCCCATTTTGCCCTCCCCCTAACCCAAGATTTGCAATTATTGAAATCATTTGTTGACACCAGAAAAATTGATAAATATGTTGCAAACAAAACACTAGATGATAACAAAATGATAAACCGCCTTTGTTATCTTAACTTGTATCAAGTTGCATTTTAATTTTAAAGTCGACATAAGCATGGCAGTAAAATTAATGTCATTTGAAGAAGAAAATGAAGATCATGATACGAATGTAAGAGCAACAAAAGGTGTCAACGAAGTGGATTATTTATTAAACAATGAAGTCAATTTTTTGTTTCATCTCAAACTGTAATTTTTTTAAGAGTTTTTATTTTAATAGGCAATTTTTAAATACTGATCTCAATGTTTGCTGTGAAAATAAACCTTATTTGGAAGAGAAAAAAAAAAGTGAATGGTTTTAAAGTTGTCAATGGCACAGCTGAAATGGGATTAAAATTAACCCGTTATTTCAATTCCTGTTTAACAAAAGGCGAACAACAAAAACAGTATATGCTAAAAGCTGTATCTGAAAGTAGAAAAACTTTCCAAGGCTCTTGAAAAGCTACATTTTCTAAGCCGTTACCAACTTAAACCTTTCTGGCGCAGTGGTCCCACCTCGGGACCACCTAATTTTAATTCTAAACGGCACCAATGCTATTTTACTAAATTTTTGCTTTTACATTGAAAGTTGAAAGTAACGTGTTTTTAGTTTCTAAAAAAGCCGTTTGTAAATTCCGATGTTAGTCAATCATTTCAACATTTTACGAACAGAATTTTTCTGTGCCGGAAAGTGTTAACGTGACAATTGTAAGAGATAATAATTACTTTTCCTTATTACGCTTCCTTTTGTTTTAGCACAACTTTACTAATAAAAAATTCATTTCAGCATTACATGTTCTAATTTTTATACTTTCTCCCGTCCCCCCCCCCCTTTTTTTATTCTTTCAGTTTAAAATTCAATTTTTTTCATTTTCTTTGGAATTTTTTTATTAATTAAACCATTTATTATGTATAAAATGAAAAAAAAAAGAAAATCAAAAGGTGGAATGCAGATCAAATTGGATTTTATAATATTTTTTCGCATTTTCAAACAAAGTCAATTTTTAGGATTCCGAAGAAATCTAATCCTGAAAAATGCGCATATTTTTAAATCTATCCATTAAAAAAAAAAAAAAAAAAAAGTGCGGTTTTTGAAGACGAAACTTTTTTTTTTTTTTTTTTTTTTTTTTTTTTTTTTTTTTTATGAGACCTGCATTATGTTTCTAGGTTCAATTGTATTTATTTCTTGAAGGGAAAACAGAATTTTTTTGCGAAAAATCAAGTTTTTTTCCCAATTTAAACCTCAATGAGGTACGGGTTAATATTATCCAAACGAGCTGAAACTTTGCCAATCTCATTTTATAGTCAATTGACAATTTTTTTTTTTTTTTGGGGGGGGGGGGGTCCCCCAGAAAAAATTCGAAAATTGATTTCTTGTGACCACCCTGTTGTTTATATATTTAATAAAAAGTAACGATAAAATAAGTAAATAATAACTATAATAAACTAAAGAAAAGTCAACTGGAACTTTTGTAGATTATAAAATTGTTCTAATTTTAAATTTATTTACTGTTATTTACATAAATAATCTACTATTTTTCACAGTGAAATAATCTAAAATACGTTATATTAAAATTATAATATGCTGCTTTGTTTTTTAAATTGTAATTTTTCGATTATCGCAATAATGTATAAATATATGGCTTTTTTAACAACTAGCTTTTTACCCGACTGAAATGAAGGGTTATGTGTTTCACGCGTATCTGTGTGTGTCGATTTTTTTATACACTCGAAACATCCTAACGACTGGATGGATTTTAATAAATGAGGTCTCTATCAATTCTTCTTAACGGCCCGATGGTTATAAGCTAGGTTTTGTTTTTTATAAATTGAAAATGGCGGTAGAGTCGAAAAAAAAATTACGCACCCTATTGAGTGGAATATCATTGGATAGGTCTTTCAAAATGAAGACGATGTTTCATTGACTATTTTACAGTCTGAAGCTCCGTTAAAATATTATACAACCTGGATGTTGTGTATGTAGGATCTCTAGCTTTACTGCAACTCTAACCATCATAGACATCTATAGACCTCATCAAAACAGTGTTTATAGATAGGAACTAACAATTAAACACAACTTAAAAGTCATCAATACAAGTAAATAAAAAAAATAGGTGAGCAATATAAACAAGTGATATAAAAAATATTTTAAGTCAATTCCTACTTATGTCAATGACAGAATTTTTTCCCATTCTTCTTTCCTCTTGAGTGACGCTTAAAATTCCTTGATCAAGAAGAGGGCTCTCTCGGTCTTAAAATACATTGATCAAGAAGAGGGCTCTTTCGATTATTGAAAATTAATTAATTTAATTTAATTAATGAATTAATATTTTAAAAAAACTGGATTAACATCAAGTGTCATTCACTACAAGTTTTAAAAAAATTATTTGAGCTTGATTGGATGAATAATATGTATTTTCTTAATGATTGAAAATTTGAACTAGATTTTATATAGCGAGACTGTGAGCTAATAGTAGTAAAAAAATAGTTTCACATTGATGAGAAATAATTAATTAGTTCGCTTTTTACGTAGTCGGATTTTTTGATTTTTTTAATTTAATTGTTTATTAACTTTTGAATTTTTTAAACTTCTGATTGTTATGCTTATAGTTAGAATAACTATCTATGTACTTAAAAATAAGTTCTAGAAAGATACCGAATTTGTTAAAAATAGTTATTAAGTAGGCAGTAACTACAAAATCAAGAATTAAAAAAAAATATTTTAAAATTTTAAAACTATATTTACAGAATCATGAAATATTCGAAATATTTCCATAATGAAACAAAATTAAAATAAAAAAAAATTCACACATTAACATCACTTATTTTTATTTATTTCTCTAAGAGAAATAGTAAAATATACATTGAAATAACTCTAAACAATTTTAAATAACAACAAAAAATGTCTGGTCTTTAGACATAAATTGACCTACTTTTGTTTCTTTTACTTTTCATTAAATTTTTTAACATGCAAAATTTTATAGTTAACAATGCGCTTATATGCTCCAAAAAACACGTTTAATTTATATTTTTCGTAAATTTCAATTATTATACATATTTTTTTCAATTACGGTTCGAAAATATTTGACGAAACTTTTCGTTCCGAAAAATAAGTCCAAGCGTGATTTGAAATCACAAAGAAAAAACTCAAATCCAGCATGCTGCCAACCATACTACGAGGCCGCTTGACAAAGGTGGAAATTTATTCGATTATAAATTGTACCGTAAACTTTGACCGGGGTGACATCCCCCCCCCCCCCGGATGTTGCACTTTATGACAGTCATATACTTATATACTAACGATTCGATACACAAACGTTCACCGCATTCGGTGACCACAACATCGAGAGCTTCCCTTGTAAGTATAGCATGTTCGGTATTAAAAATTAAATCTGTATAGAATATATATTTCGTTTTACCAAATTTACCAAATCTCTTGCCAGTGTGGCCTTTCTTATATTGGCCAGACTAAACGTGCTCTTAGATTTCGTTTAAAAGAGCATAGAGGTTATTTTAAAAATCAGGAGCTCAAACGTTCTTCTATCGCTCAACATTCTTGGTCTTCTCAACATAGGTTCGATTTTTCCTCAGCCATCATTATCCAAAAATGTTCTTCTAACCTCGATCTTAATTTCTGGGAAGCTTACCACATCATTAAAAATTCTCACTCTTTAGTCAATGACTTAACTAGTACTCCTGATTTTCCAAGTATTTGGAAAGCATTAACTAATGTCCCATTTTTTGGTTTCTTTTTCTCTTCTTCTCCGGTAGAAGTCGCTACTTGTCCACTCAGTCGTTTCCACTGCTTCTCTCTCATTGTTTTTTTTTTTTTTTGGCGCCTTTTCTACTCGCATCGGTTATATAAGGCTGTGCGTCTCTGTCTATCATTCTGCTCAGCCTTGCTTTTTCTAGCACGCTGTTCCTTTTTCCCTATCTTGCGCTGAAGAAGAATCTCGCTAGTAGATTCGAAACAGCTGTTTGCTGCTTTTCATGTATTATTTGTGCATTTTTAAACGTTGGTTTTTCTGCTTTTTAATTTTGAATAAATATATTAATTTAATTCGATAATTAGCTTTAGGAAGATTGATTTTTATTTCTTCTTTTTTTTCTTAATATGATATTATAATTTTTATTTTTTAATTTGTGTTCTTATAAAAAACAGAATTATTAGCCTTTTTCCTTGAAAAAAAATCACTTAAGTGAAAAAAGATTAAAACCAGCTAAAAGATTCAATGCATTAGGAAGAGAAAATCTGTACAGTATAATAATTATTTTTCATTAAGAAAAACGATATGCGTTTTATTCCATTAAATATTTTATGTAGATTTCATATGAAATACTACCTATTACTTTCTCCCGTATTTTGGAATTCCGGAAAATTTTTTGCAGTTCTACACCGATCATGCCCACTAGAACCCAAAACCACCCTCAGTAAAAAACTTTATATATATATATATATTATATATATCACTTTTTTATGGACACGATAACTTCCGTAATTCTGCACAAACCTCTTCCAAACTGATACATAAAATCAAGGGACATAAAATCGGTCAAGTTCGTTAATGTCCAAAAATACGGAAACGAAAAATATTGTACTACTAAGAAAATAATTGTTCATAAATCAAGTTTTAATTAATTGAACAAAAAATAAATACAGAGGTCGCTTATAAACCTCTTCAAAAATCACGTCAGCAATTTTGATACATTTTCTTTTTAAAACGAATCTGAAAATTTCCAATTGTTGAGCATGTAAAAGTATTTTTTTTTTTAATACCGCCTTAACATGAGATTCTAATAAAATTATCTCTTATATAAAAAATGAAATAAAAACTCGTCAAACGCGGCCAGTTAAAATTGTTAAAGTGGGTTTATCTCTAATCATGATTTAGTTTATGTTGTTGAAATTTGCACTTAACTTCGAAATCTACCTGCGCCTGTAGGCCGAGTCGGCGGGGATTTTTTATTAACTATATGTTTGAAAATAATTTTTTTTTCTGTTTTTTGTGGTACATTTATAGTTTTATTCTAAGATAACAGCATTAGATGTATTTATCATTATATTTATGTTTAAAAAAGTATTTTTCACATGACATTTAAAATTTAATTAGCACGTTTTAGTGAGTAATGATACAGGTACTGAATAATATATAATTGATAAGTGTGATTTCTTTTACCTGCAATACAAAAACATCCTATAAAATAAGATCTTGGATAACAACATAATTTATTATTTGATTTCTAATAATAAGTAAATTAAATAAATCGGTTTTTTATATAAATAAATATGAGTTCCAAATTTTCACAAATGTCATTATACATGTAAAAAAGTTTATAAAAAAAGCTTTTAAATTAATTAATATAATATTTTTGTGTTTAAGAAATAAACATTTTAAAAATGACCATAAGCTACTGGTGCTGGTAAAATATTTTGTGATATTGTTATATCGTTTTTCTATAAATAGATTTAAAAAAATCTATAGTCGAAAACTATCTGTTAGAAACTATCATTGTATCCAAATGCATTGATTTTTTTTCGTTCTTACTTTTTTCTTAAATACGCATAGTTTCTACTTATATAGCGTGGTATAGAACTATATGTCAAAAAAGTAAAGGCAGGTAGGTGGGAAATTAGTATAGGTATGTGGGTGCAGAAATGCAGCGTTGAGGCAGTAGAGGGTGCTGTTAAGTTCGGTGGATAAAAGCGCTTCGCTAGCTTGAATCGTCATTCCCTTCTGGATTTAGAGCAACATACTTCGTTATACTAATGCGAAGCTTGCCGACATGCATTTTATGTATGGGGCTTGGCAAGGAATTGATTCACAGCCAACGCACGTCCAACAGTTTTTGAGCTTGTCGAATGACTATCCTGTACTGTGGGTAATACTGCTTCTTCCACTGCAGGGATACTGCGATGTTTTACAGTGCACTTATCACTCCTGGAAGCATGAAACGATGTACTCGCGCAAAACTCCTAATGAAAATGGTCAAATGTTCAGGAATCCTGCATATCATACACGGGAATCGTTCAACCTAAATACTTTGAGCATCCAACCATTTCTTTGCACAATCCCATACATGAAATGCATGCTGACAAACTCCGCATTAATGTAATAATCCATGTTCCTCGAAATCCGTGCGGGAAATGATGATTCAAGCCCGCGAAGAGCATTCATCCGCCCCATTCAACAGCGTCCTCTACTGCCTCAGTATTGCATTTCCGCACCGACAGTCCTATATGAAATCTCCTTATTTAGGTGCCATCTACATTTACACCCCTTTACATTTTTGACATATAGTTCTGAACCACACCGTATAAAAATATTTCTACAGAAAAAAAAAAAAAAAATTTCAAGCTTTTTACACACATTCGTTACTATTTTTTTTCTGTACATGATTTCTAAATTGTTGTGGCCCATCAAACTTTAAAAATAAATCTTTTAATAAGTTCTTCTCTAAATTTTAGCGAACGCTTTAAAAAATAATCGAATATTTTTCGCAGCTTGTATTTTAAAATATGAAACAAAAATAAATAAAAAAGAAATAACTATTTCTGTAACTTTTAATATTTCCATAAATAAGAATGAAAACACAAATCAAAATATTAAAGCTTTATTTAAAAACAGATACTGCATAGTACATAATATAAAATATTACAATGTTATATATTTTAAATAATTTTTGATAAAATAATTATTAAATATATTTATAATTATAATTAAAAAATTGAGCATATTTTTGTAATTAAATAACAATTATTAATTGGCAATCAATAATTTTAATAATATTTATTAACCACTTATTTAATTTGCCACGGGACTAATTATCATGGCATACATAAAAAATTAATTATTTTAAGTTTCACAATTTAGATTCCTTTGCCATAGTTGTTCAACTTTTCTTGATTTGCATTCGTAATTAATTAAATAAAAACTCTGAAATAGGTTATTTGTTATAGATTCTTGAATATGTCTTCCTGTCTTGTGTCTATGGGCATTCATTTCCCTTTCGATCCCAGAGAACCTTTTCATGAACAGTCTTGTTCACTTCCTTTCGATTATCTGTTAGAAATCGAATACTTTACAATAAATTATAATTCACAAACAATGGAAGACATTCCACTTTCCCATTATAATGGTGAACAAAGAGGAAAATTCTTGGAGTACATTTATTTAATGTCATTAAATTTCCTTAACTACACAAAACATGCTGAATCTTCTAGAAATTTAGTATAGATCTTGCAAATAAATAATTGTGTAGGCTGTTAGACTATTAACAATTAGTTGTATTAGTTATGTTAACTTTTTTTTTCACTTATTCACAAAAAGGGTCTTTTTTCTTTTTTATTTCAAATATTAATAATTTAAATATTTACCGTAGAGCTAATACTTAAAGATCTCGTTGAGATTGTCAACTTATTCCATACCACAATAATATTTATTAAATACTATGATTCATTCTAATATTTTATGAAATTACTGCACACTGTCATTAAATTAAATTATATTGTTTGTTTTATAATTAACAGCAAATTTGTTACCAAAATATTTATTTGAACATTTTTCTTCTGTGAAAATATTTTTTTTTTTTTTTTTGGTTTTTGTTTTTGTGTTTTCTCTTAAAAAATTGAATGCATGTCCGACATCAAAATATAAAAATCCCACACTTCACTTTTATTGAATTTTCATTTGTATACCTCATGTAGCTTGTGTTGTAACTAATTTTGATTCAATTTTTTTTTTTTTTTTTTTTTTGTAATTTACTTTTGAAAAAATATAATATATTTAGTTTTTATAAAACTTCTTCACAAATGATTTGGTTATTCACTATTAAGTGTTAAAATACATTTTAATGTGTTTTAAGTACTTATCTTTCGTGTGTATAAATAATAAAAATAATAAAAATATACTTTGACTATGCTGATTTAAGAGGCTCGTTTAAAACGCTTTAAAATTATATTCTACCACTAATATTTACATTGCAACATTATCTGTTAAACGCATAACACAGATTTTATTTCGACATACAAGAGCTACAAGACATTAAAATTTTATGACAAAAAATACTGTAAAATTGAACTGTTTATTAGCCGCCAAAAAACCACAGATTAGGAACCTTTTTAATCAGAGAAGGCAAAATTATTTTCTAGATTTTTGCATCCCGGGTTTTCTTCCCTGATTACACCCTTGGAATCAAATCGCTTATTACCACCCAGACGTCAAATCGGCACATACTCCTAAAAATTTGCTATTTCTACACTGTTAAAAATTTCCAGCTTTAGCCGCATAGTCACTCCACCGCTTTTATAGACAACGATTACGTGACACTACTATGGAGTATTCTCAAGAGATGCATAAATAGGTAGGATAAATAAGGATTTAAATAGGTGATACATAACTCTGAAGTAAAGTTTTTAAGGTCTATTCTCTCTTTATAACCCGACTGAAAAGAAGGGTTGTATGCTTCACGCGTATCTGTATATGTGGATTTCTTTATACCCTCTAAACATCTCAACGGCTGGATAGATTTTAATGAATGAGGTCTCTATCGATTCGTCTTAACCGTCCGATGGTTATAGGATAGGTTTTGTTTTTATAAATTCAAAATGGCGGCCGTAAACTACAAAATGGCGGTAGAGACGAAACATTTTTTTACATACCCAATTTTGAGTGACATATCATTGGATATGTCTTTCAAAATGAAGACGATGTTTCATTGACCATTTTGCAGTCAGAAGCTCCGTTTAAATATTACACAACCTGGAAGTTGTGTACGTTGGATCTATAACTTTACTGTAACTGTAACCTTCATAATAGACATCTATGGGCCTCATAAAAACAGTGTTTGTAAATAGGAGCTAATAATTAAACACAACTTAAAAGTCATCAATACAAGTAAATAAAAAAAGGTAAGTAATATAAAAAATAGTTTCATATTCATGAGAAATAATTAATTAGTTCGCTTTTTACGCAGTCGGGCTTTTTGATTTTTTAAATTTAATATATTTATTACATAAATGTATATATGTAATGTTTGAAATTCTAAATTTATCTTATAACGTTTCTTAAGGAATGAAAACTATTTAAAAACAGCTTCAAATTTTATTTTAGTAGAAAATTAATTTTACGCATTTTTCTATCAAACTTGAATAAACAGTTTTCAAATGATGGTGATATTAAATCAAATAAAATTTTTAATAATGTGATTTGCATCAAATTTTGAAATTCATTGGAACGACTTTTACGCAATATACTGAAATCGGTCTTGGTATATTTATTTGCATTCTGTAACGTCTATTTAAACTGTTATAAAGAAAGGAAATGTTCATGCAAATATATTACTAAATTTACTGTTGAAACTAACGAAATATACATTTATAGAGACCAGAATAGAGGTATTCTATAAAATAGGATAGAGTGGCTATGCAGCTAAAGCTGCAAATTTTTAACAGTGTATGGGAATATTAAGGGAGTTGATTTTTTTTTTTAAATGTTATTGTAAAAAAACTTCAAAATGTTATTATGGTAACACGGAAACTTTAAAAGTTTTACAGGAGATAGTTTTACAATAGAGATAGGGGTGGTAATCCAGTGTTAAACAACATAATTTGTTCCTAGTTCTCTGCATATGACCGCTGTGTATTTCAACTGGAAGGATCAATAAGGCATTCAACATTAAGATATTTTAATCTCTATTTAATCCTATAATATCGAACCAGGGATTCCTGGGTTACAAAAAAATGAACATCATGTTTTTATTGAACACCTTCATTGATTAGAGATAATTTTTAAAAAAGTTTGAAAATTATTTTTAAAACTGTAACATAACATTACATTGAGATAGTTTTTCATTAAATTGCATTTGAAAGGGCATTTTGTTTCATATTTGACAGTGTAAAAATTAGAATTTGTAATGTTTAGAAGCTACAAGAATTTCAGTGAAATAAAACTATATCTATTAGTGAGGTTTTGCTACTGTCAATACGACGTCAGCGTCTCTCACGGAATTATTTTTGCTTCATAATATAGATTAAATATTATACTTAATTTTTTGCAGGTAGGCGGCCTTTTCAGCTTTTTCAAATATGTAGCGCCCAATTACTGCCAATGTGAATCGATTTAATAACTCACCTATATTACTGATGTAAAGGAACTTAATTTTGTAAATAAAAGATTGAGTAATTATAGATATAGATATATATTGATTTAACTAATTACATATAGATTTTCATAGCTAGATGTTAATAAGTCAACAGATTGTTGCTAAATCAGGAGGGATTCTTATTTAGAAATTACAAGTTCTCGCGAGAATCTTTGAATTTGACTTTTATTTTGTAAAATAATTGATATTTCGTAAATAGATTAAAAACAAGTATTTATTAAAAATTTTCTGCTGTGAAATTTGAATTTCTGAATAAAACATACGTCAGATTTACTAACACTTCTTGCCTGCAATTATTTCATTTTCGTCACAATCAGAATTGAAAAATTCATTATGAGTAATATAATACAATAAAATAAACACATTTTTCTATAAAGTCAGAGAATGTAATATGCCACTGCTGTAGACTACACAAGAAAGTTTAGTCTCACTTTTTCATCATTTGTTAAATTGAGAATTCTGATCGCACTTTCTATCCCCAAATTGTGAAAACTACTGCGATTTTATATATATTTTTTAATGCCGTTCATAAATTATACCAACAGTTAAAAGAACCAAATAAAAGCACGTATATTAAACAATTCATGTACATACTGAAATATATGTTAAATTAAATATAAGTGTTTTAATTTAAATTTAAATTCATTTTAATTATTTTATATCAAAGAAATTATTATCAAATGCTTCTAAATCACATAAACGTTCATATCTATCACCCTGGGACGGGATATAAGGTATTTGAATGTATTTCAATAAGTGATTATTTCAATAATTTTAATTAAAATCTCTCTTAAGTTTATAACCTCTTGAGTTTCATATGAATAACCTTTGAGATTCATTGCATTATTAGAATATGAAAATAAATTGACTTTAAAGTTATTTTTTTTAATGTAAAAAATATTTATTTAAAAATATTTTTATGTTTTTGTTGTGTTTATTTTTATATTATGCTTAACCACACCCCTTGTTTATGTGAACAACATTCATAATAACTAATATTGGAGTAAAAAAAGACATAAATGTATATTTCGGTCGACAAAAACAATTGACAAAAGGGTAGTTTGTATTACAATGGAATCTTGTACTATTTATATTTTACTTCATAAAGAGAAAAAAACGAGAGAAGACTGCATTTGAGTTAGTTTAACTAAAGTATTCACTGTTTAAAATATAGTTTACATTTTAAATTATGTAAAGAGCATAAGGTAAAATAAGTTTCTATTAAATCGTATAAAGTTTCACAATTCTCCTTAAAAGTTCGTTTATAAGACAATTTAGCTCGTTTGTCTAGATTTTATTCCCAAAGGTAATTTCTTAAAAGCTAGATTAAAATTATATTATTCTAGGAAAATGCATGTTCTAAAGCTCAAAGGACTTAAATAGGTGATACATTACTCTAAAGTAAAGTTTTAAATGCATGTTCTCTCTTTATTACATAAATGAATATAGTAATGTTTAAAATTCTAAATACATTATATAACGTTGCTTAAGGAATGAAAATTTCTTAAACGGTTTGAATTCAGCTTAATTCAATTTTATTTTCGAAGAAAATTAATTTCACGCATATGCCTTTTTCTGCCAAAAATAAAAAAAAACATTTTTCAAATGATGTTGTTATTAAATCAAATGAAGTTTTAATTAATGTAATTTGCATCAGAATTTGAAATTTATTGGAACGCTTTTTACACATTATACTGAAGTCGGTGTTGGTATATTTATTTGCATTCTGCATCATATAATTTTAACTGTCATGTATTACGCATACGAAATGATGATATTGTGATTATTTTTATTTAATCGTAAATTATTTGTCATAGTAAAATATACACTATGTTTGAAATAAAGTAAAATAAGGGCACATTCATGCATTTTTTCTTTCAATTTACTGTTGAAACGATACATGTATTCACTTTCTTTTTTTTTATACATATACTCGAACTTCAAGAATGTTAAATTTGAAAAGAACACATAACTCTTTTTTTACTGTTAAATACTACAATATATAAAAATATTAATCGTAACGAAGTCACATATTCAATATATGGAATGTTAGTGAAGAATATGTTAGTGAATTCCGCATAGCAACCAAATATAATGTTATTTAATCTAACATTTTAAAACTGCTATTTAAACGTTCTTCAGATTTAACCTCAGATTTGAAAAGTTCTGAAAGAATAAGTTTAAGAATTGAAACAGGATAAAAATTTATTTTAAATATATTGTTTGAAATTGTTAACAAAAATATAAACTAAAGTAGAATAGAAATAATCCTTCCATTTTTTTTCAAATAATTTTAAACGAATTTGTTAACGTAAAACTGAATGTGTGTAGTATACGAAATACATGTGTTTTACGGATCCACAAAAAAAAAAAAGGTTGATGCATTTAAAGCGTTCGGATTTATACGGCTCAGTTTACATTTGCTTTCTGTCTTAATAATTATTTTGATACCTTCGTCTAATATACGTATATCGTTTTAAATAATAAACATACGCTACAGGAATCAATAGTAGAACATAAAAAATTTTCGAAATTTTTTTTTTCTTTTGAACAGATTATTTATAATTTAATAAGGTTATTTGAATACATACAGAATAGTGAATATACAAACTTATTGAAATTCTAATAGATATTTTTAATTGGCATTAAAAGAAGATTAAAAATTGGTCAACTAAAAATAACTGCGCATGAAGCCTACGCAAAGCCCATTCAAATATATATATATATTTTAAAAAACATCTTAAAATGTTTTTTCACAGGCAAATTCAGTTGCCCAGATTAAAAACAACAAAAAAAAATATACGAGAATAATGTGATCTTAAAAAATTAACAATACATAACTATGTAACATTACTCATAATATTATTGTATTATATATTAAATATATTCATCATGTTAGTATGTGTGCAGGTTATACAAAAAGAACTATCTATTTTTGAAATTAAGTATAAGAAACATGGTCGATAAGACGAGGTAAATTCAATTTCAATATTATTGCACAAGTGAGTAAATTTTAAGTGGACAGTTCCCCTTCAACCGGTCAAAAATGCTAAAAAACTGATCCAATTTCTATACCTTATCACAACCTAACCAATAAAGCAAATTCAATGATTTTTTTTTTTTTATATTGTTAAGTATAGCATTACTTGTTATAATAAACAAAACAGATTGATGAAAAATATTTAAATTAATTGGAAAAAAATTAATTAATAGCCGACTGTTTTTTGTTTTCGTAATTACTATATCTCACTGCGCGCATGATATCTCATGTTCATTTCAATTTATTAATTTTAAATAGATTTTAATTTAAAGATAACACTTTGTTTAACATAATGAACTAAAATCTTTTAATTATCTTCATTTATAATATTTATAATTAATAATAAAAATTAAAAAAAAAATCTGTAAAAATTCTCGAATATGTTTTTAATAAAATATTTATTATTTAAGATAATTATAAGATTTTAGTTCATTTTATGCAGAATGATAATATTAATGCCCTCCGAAAATTTCAAGCCATTATCTTTAATAGTTTTTGAGAAATCATGCGCGCAAAGTTAAAAAAACATGTTTTGAGATAAATGCTCTTAAAGTTAAAAATGTGTATAAAACAATAAATTTTCCATAAAAGAGAGAAAGAATTACTTATTTTCAGGTAACTTTAGCTATTCTAATTAATATCTATAAGTTACTATAGTGATAAAGTTTAAATTAATAATGTAATAGCACAAAATGCGGTACAAAATCTCAAATCTGGATGCGTCGAAATTCAGAATTTTCAAAATACAGATGATATCAAATAATTGTGCGCATGATAACTCATGTTCATTTTAATTTAAAGATAACACTTGGCTTAAGATAATGAACTAAAATCTTTTTAATTATCTCTATTTATATTATTTATAATTAATAATTAAAAAAAATCTATAAAAATTCTTGCATGTTTTTTAAATAAAATTTTTAATAAATTTAGATAAGTCTCAGATTTTAGTTCATTTTATGAAAGACGATAATATTAATATATTCAAAACATTTCAAGCCATTATCTTTAATAGATTTTGAGAAATCATGCGCGTAAATTCAAAAAATCATAATTTGATATAAATGCTCACAAAGTTAAAAATTTCTAATAAAGCAATAAATTTTCTGTAAAAGAAATAAGTTTACTTATTTTCAGGTAACTTTAGCTATTCTAATTTATAGCTATAGGTAGCTATAGTGATAAAGCTTAAATTAGTAATGTAATAGTAGAAAATGTCAAACCTCGAGGTTCGAAATTTGGATTTCTCAAAATCCCAACTTTTCGGTCATTTTCTTTTTTTACATGCACAGCTCACAATGGGTCACTTTTCTTTTATACATCTTTTAGTCTATATATCAGATTTTGTCTCTTTTCCTTCTTTCTGACCACTGAGACAGTTAATGTTTATTGGCAACTTGAAACTTTTATGTATAAAGCGAGCGGCCGAAGTTTAGAATATTTATGAAACTTTGTTATGGGACAGGAGTTGATATTTATTTGTAACCGTTATTATTCTGCTAATGAGTATTGAAATTTTTGAGAAAAATGTTTTATACAGTATAAAGTCCGAAATCCGGAATCCTCCAAATCGCTAGGATTCTGAATTTTGGATCATTTGCACTTTTCTTTGTATAAAAAGAAAAAAAAAAGAAAGGAAGACCCGACCCCCCCCCCCTCCCATGAAATATTTATGTCAGAAAGGCATTTGCGACACTAAAAAAAGATAATACTAAATCCGATATTGTAATAGCAGAGTAATAATGGATGTAAACAAATATCAACTCGAATCACACAAAGTTTCGTAAATATTCGAAACTTCAGTCGCTCGCTTTATACATAAAATTTTCAAGTCGCCAATAAAGACAGATTATTTGTCTCAATAGGCAGAAAAAAGCGAGAAAGAATTCTGAATTTTGGATCATTTTCAGTTTTATTTGAAAAAAAAAACCTCCCCCCCCACTTCCATGAAATACTTATGTCAGAAATACATTTGCAATACTAAAAAAAGATAATACAAAATCCTGTACTGTAATAGCAGAGTAATAACAGATGTAAATAAATATCAACTCGAGTCACGCGACGTTTCGTAAATATTCCAAACTTCGGCCGCTCGCTTTATGCATAAAATTTCAAGTCGCCAATAAAGACAGATTATTTTTTTCAATAGGCAGAAAAAAGCGAGAAAGAATTTTTAATTTAGGATAATTGCAGTCAGTTTTATTTGAACACCCCCCCCCCCATTCCATGAAATACTTATGTCAGAAATACATTAGCTATACTAAAAAAAGATAATACAAAATCCGGTACTGTAATAGCAGAGTAATAACAGGAGTAAATAAATATCAACTCGAGTCACGCGAAGATTCGTAAATATTCGAAACTTCGGCCGCTCGCTTTATGCATAAAATTTTCAAGTCGCCAATAAAGACAGATTATTTGTCTCAATAGGCAGAAAAAAGCGAGAAAGAATTCTGAATTTTGGATCATTTGCAGTTTTATTAGTAAAAAAAAGACCCCCCCCCTCCCTTCCATGAAATATTTATGTCAGAAATACATTTGCATTACTTTGTTATAAATCTCAAAAATTTCCTGGTTCATAAACAGTAGCTTCCTGTTCTTGCTCTTCTAATTTGGAGCTGTTCAGCATATGACGAGCACGTCAAATTTTTAAATTTAATTCCGTAGATTTTTTTTTGGCTTCCTGCAATCTTTTTGTATCAATTTTTTTTGCTGCATCGAAGGCATAACGACCAACTTGAAAGCCGAGAAAGTTCATGACTGTCAATCGCCCTTTTCTGCCATTGTTAAATGCTACAACAGCTTCATTTGCAGTAATTTCTGCAACAATTCTGCTGCATCCACTTGTTTTGGGGCAAAATTTCCATACCAGGGAATTGTATGACTCATTCGCATTTTGAGTTCTACCCCCTAAACACCGTCTAAGAAGATCGGGTGAGATAAATCTCTAAAAATCGGTTTTATGCAGTCCAGCACTGCGGCTGGCAACACATTTTTGTGACGATAACTTCCTTCTTTCCCTTCAGCTTTAAATCGTTGATATTCACACCATGATGTTAAACCTATAGGGCAGAAATCATGGAGAACATCATCATCTGTAGAGCGTTTGTGATAATATATAGCCTATATGGCTTTTCGCATGTCTATAAGGGATGATTTGTTGGCTCTAATAGCAATTCCATAATAAACTGTGATTTGTTTTATCAATTTGTCTGTTAGACGTCCTTTACCACCCAATAGCTTGTTATCGTTTAATTTTTTACCCCGCATATTTGATTTCAATTTCCTTAGTCTACTCCCCATCCTCTTTTGCACATGGCCCACACATTCAACTTTACATAACTTGACATCTGGCCTATACGAATGATTTCTCTGCCATTCTAGAAAAGTTATAGTGTCACCATCTCCTACATAGTTCAAAAATTGTGCCTTATGCTTCGTTTCTGAGTGTTGAAAAATTCTCAACATTCCGTCAACTTCCATTTTTCCGGCTGAGCCAGAATGATTTTTTAGGCACACTTTTTTATGCTAATTTTCCCAAAAAGCATATTCAGAACCAGGTTTCAGTTTTTTCCCCTTCTCACACCCCTTGCAAAATGATGACATTACTTTAGTATCAATAACTTTTCCGGTTTCTGCACCTATAACGCTTACTATGCCGATCTGGGAAGAATGTCCACGAGTCTTCCAAGAACCGTCACCACTAACTGTGATTTTGGCATGCCCCGTTTCTCGAATTTCCTGCTCTGCAGCTTCTCTCATTGAAGAATTTGTAGCTCTCGAAACGTGATGAGATATATCTTTCAGTAGCCTAGTATAAGCTGTCTTCTGAAGAGGCGGGGGATATCCATTATGCTACAGAATGTATTCATGCCAGCCCACCCTTGCCCGAGATATCTCATGGCATATGTAAATCTTCTGTTTACCTCTGCACAATCTCTTTTATCATTCAGACTTTTTGTACTATAAAAGGATGAAAGTTTATCACAGTTTATACAGGAAATTGAAAATTTTGATGCTAGGCCATTTGTAAGTGTCTCTTTCATCTCTGACACCACCACAAATTTTGCAGCACAAATTATTTGACAGTTCATTAAATAATATAATTAAATCTATCAACCTATATCCAAGAAATTCATTATCGATTATGACATCATCCAAAGAGGTATTTTCTAATTTCTTTCTAGAAGAACTTTCAGGTGTTGAAACAGGAATATTCATTTCTTTAGAATCAGGTATTGACACATTACTGGCTTGGTACCGATTTCCCTGAAACTTTCGCTTTTTATAACGTTGGCCAGATCCACGTTTATTTTCAACTTTCATAACAGAAGTTGACATCTTGATAAAATAATCTAATAATTAGGTATAAATAAAATCTAGTTCTGAAAAAAACTTTTTTTTTTTTTTTGAATCAAGGGATGATTAAAGAAAACGCTAACAAAAATAAAGTCACGTTATTGAAAAGCAACAAACAAGTGTAAATAAAAACGAACTAGCAGATGAGTTAGTAGATCTTAGCCTACTTAATATCCTCTGTAAAAATCATAGTATTAAATCCATGGAGTAAACATATTACAGTCTGTTGACTGCATCATCAGAGCCTCAGAATCGCCAAGGACAATTAAACCGTATGTAAACAAACGGGGTGATATGGCGGTTGTAGGGCATTTAATAAAATTCAATGTTTGGATGTTCACAATCACTTTAATAACTTCTGATCTAATTATCATAGAATAAAAAGAGTGGTAACAAATTGTTCAGAATAAAATTTACTTTCAATTAATATATTTAAAAAAAGTCGAAATTTTGACCATTTTTAAAGGAACTGTCCCCTTAATAAAAGACCTAATAAAAAATTTATTTATATAATTTTTTGTCAGAGGTAAGGCGTCATTTGTCATGTTTTATGAAAAAAAATCTTCCATTTTTTAATTATTTTTTGGTTTTTTTTAGAAAGTATTTTGTAAGTGTACTCAAACGGAATGTATATTTTGCATTTGAATGTGTTTAACTTCAAACATGACAAAGTACCACAAAATACAAACACATAACATTCTGACAAAGATTTAAATATGTATATTAATTTCACACACTTAATTCTGCCTGTGGTTTCGGAAAACAGAAGACCTACCGGAAAACATAAAACAAGGAATTGACAGGAATTTGCTGTGGAAAATGAAAAATGCAATTTTAGAATGATGCCAGATATTGAAATTTGCATAAATAATGAGGTTTTTGCTTTGTGAATTTGTGCAATATATCCACTGTTATGAACGAACGTGACATGTTGGTCGCGAGGAACCCCCCCCCCCTCCCCCCCACAAAGAAGAGATAGGTGTAAAGATCGTTAAACATTTAATAAAATTTTTAAATCTTATTGCCTCAAAAGGGGAAAAAAATTTAGGCGCTTTTTTAAGGAAGTGTTTGGCAGATAATTTTGAAAAGTTTACTTTTAGGAATAGCGTTACTTAAATGTTATAAAATTTTAGAATTCTCCATTCATGCACTTATTCTATCGCAAAATAAATCAGGAGATACAAAAACAGAATTAGCCGGGAAATGCTTTTATGCAACCAAACTATCATTATTTCCCAGGTACGATCTTTTATTTTTTGTTACATCAAAAGGACGAAAAATTTCTCTGAAGATGTGAGACTCAGCATTCGATTCGGTGTTAGGGTAGAGTCAAGTAACAGTCCTAACATACTGTAGAATATTCATTTTACATGATACTTTAAAATGTTTTATATGTTTAAGTTTTCTGATCTATTTTATGTTAGTCAAATAGAAGAGAACTTATTTGATATAAAATATTTTTTTAAAGCTAAATGAGGATCATCTGCTTGAATTATGACAACATATAGCGTGAATTGCAATTCCTTTATGTAAGAAATCCTCAAGAACAAAATACTACAAGTAGTGAATAGATCACTGATTTAACATTACTAGTAGCACTTTCTTTAGTATGGTGTCCTTAACTAAATTAATACTTCAATAAATAACTTGAACAGAATCTTGAATAACAGAATCCATGCAGTCCAACAAGTGTCAGTTTGCAGCTTAACTAATGTAGATCTTAAACCTACTAATGAAAAGTCTGTGGTCTTCACTTTGAACTTTATTCATATGAATCTAATTTTCCTCTTACCGTAAGGAACCTGACTACTGGGCAAGGCGACTTCAGAATGCCAAAAACATTAAAATAAGGCACTAACATGTAGTCATACTGAAATTCTATCCTCAGAGCATTTAATTTTGGACAGGCAGTTAATTCATTTTGGAATAAGCGTGCAGGGATAGAAAAAAATAAATGCATTTAGACGAGAATAGTAATTTAAAAAATAATAAAATACGGGTTAAAGGAACTATGCAATGTCCACTCATTGAAAACACTCCTATATTTGTTACCATTGAAATAAACACTAGGGAAACTTCGTATTCCATGTAATCGAAAACAATTTGAATTTTTAATTTATTTTTCAATAAACAGAGTGTCATTGTATAAGAAAGGATTGAAACAGAGTACTTTTATATATCATAAAGCAGTGTCCCAAACTAATCATCTCCACTTTCGGTATAAACGATATCGTAGCTCATTGGAGATGAGTCCATAACTTCAAATAATCAATATTGTTGATCCAAAAGATTTCTTAAATATTCTTCGATATATCCTGACAAAAGATTTGAAATCATGCATTGCTCACACTTTACGTTTTGACATCTTATGCGGATCTTTCAAACGTTTCTGATGGTTTCGACATATTCGCATTGGAACAAAATAGCAAATACAGTAAACTCTGTCCAAGGCGAATTGAATCGGGAGCCAGAAAATTTTCCGTAGCAAACAATATTCCGCTTTAGACAAATTTTACTCTATGTCTGTGGATTCGCAGGGACTTGAAAATCTTTCCGAGTGAGGCAGATTTTCGACTTACGCAGGGTCCGCCTTACAGAGAGTTTACTAAATTCAAATTACAAATATTACTTTGCACTTATTGAAATGTAAAATTATTTCTAAATTTTATTTATATGGTTATTTATGTGATTATAATTAAAAAAGGAACTATTTAATGTATTATAAAATACAAAACATTTGAAACCTCCGGAATAGTTTGTAGGTCTTCATAAATGTTTTAGTATTACTTACTGTTAAATGCTACAATTTTATAATCACTTCAAAAAATTATCTTAGTTTTACTTAATCGCAAGAATCTGAGATTAGTTAATGCGATAATTGCTTTTATGAATATGAATACGAATATGACACTAAATCACATTCATGGTCGTTAGTATTTTTCTTGCATGTGGCATATAAGAAATATTATGTCATACATTATATAAGAACGGTCAATTTCTGTTAATATGCCATTTATATTTTATTTTTAAAAAAAATTGACGATAATATAACATAAAGGGGTGACCACCATTAGTAGCTTTGTACTGAGAACTAGTCCTCAGTGTATAACCTTTACGCAGGGGCTCGCAGCATCTGTCCGACTTAACATGTATTCTCGGATATATGGTGCCCAAGCCCCCATGTAAAGGTTAAGTATAATAAGAAATGCCCAATTAAAAAACGAGACCCTATACAGGAATGTCACAGGCGAATATTTTTATATTCTGTTCCTTCCACGTATTTTTCTAATATAAATTTCGAAATGTATTTCTCTCGAAAATGTTGCCAAAGTGTATGTTAAAGATTTATGCTTTGGTAAAGCAATGAGGGTTGGAATGAAAAAATAGTCACCCTGGCAGTCCTGCCTGCATCATATTTAAAAGCGATGTAATTGGGAAGGTTTTTTTAAATTATAATTAAATATACACCATACTTAGACAAAAACAAAATATTTCTTTTTTAGTATAATATTCTCTGATAAGATGCGTTAAAGGATCACCTTTTTAATTTGTAATTTATTAACCATGATAAGACAATATTACTTTAACTAAAAATTGTGAAAAAAATTTAATTAGGATAATTACTTAGCTTACTAAATTTAACATTTTAAGCTTCATTAAAAATTTAATACATTTTTTCTTATAAGTCTTTTAACATTTATTTTAATTACAGGGTCAATTTGGACAGATTTTGATTAAAAAAAATTAACATGCTCTTTTATTTTCGCTGTTGTTAACATGTTATATCATAATTATCTTTGCTACCTGACATTTTTTTTCAAAATGGTTGTTTTGAAGAAGGAATTAATAACAGGATATGCTCATGTTAATTCAAAAAATTATGTGCCTATACTTATATAAATGTTGAAAGGTTTAATATTTCTGTAGTACGTCCTTATATAATGCTGCGATATCTAATATTAATAATAGGAATACAAATATAAATGACGAAATTATTCAAAGAATGACATGAAGTCTGTAAATGTGGTTGCAAGGCCTTTTATTAAATGAAAGACTCCTTATATTTTAAATTTAATAATTTATTATCTTGAATAACTATACTAAGAATGTAAGTGGCATGATTAACAGATAGAGCTTAAGAGCCATTATTTTGAAAATCAGACAAGTGTGATTGTTGTACTTTTTGTTTTGCTTGATTTTTTTTTATGTTGAAGTAGATCACATTTAATGAATAATGTGCAATTTTGAAGACCTGAAAAAATTTTCCCTTCCCTGTAGAAAATGTCAAATTTTAAGGTTGTGACCGTCATTTTTCATGAAAGTGAAATGCGAGTATGTTTGCAGTGCTAAAGCTTGGGAAAGCAACGACATCCCAAAATTCTTTTGTGATGAAATATTAGTATAACACTACCTGTTTAGTAGACTGCATTCGTTTCCATGGAGCAATGTTATTTTACATTGTTATGTTGACTCAAAATGCAATGAAAATGACGTTTTTGTCCGTTTTCCGCACGTATTTTCTTATTTAAGAAATAGTACCCCAATTTTTTTTTCTTATAGAATATCAAGGTGTACTACTAGGACAAGCTAAATAATATAAAACTTTACCGGAATATTGCTGCTGTTAGCAGGAATAGTCTGTTAAATATTCAAAAATTTCAAAATAGGCAGCATTTCAATTAGTCTTTTCTCAAAACAGCATCACGGTTCAATAAAACAAAATATATCACGTAGTAGTTAGAAGTATGTACAAACACATGGAAAAGAAAAAAAAAGTGGGGTCTCGTCATATTTGTATTTAAAAAAAATGTCAAAAGTCACAAAAAAGACTGTCATTATTCATACTTTTTCCCTATCAGAAAACGAAACATCCCGTTTCTCGTTCCACTAGCTATGTTTTTACCCTATGAGAAAATGGAATATCCCCTTTTCTTTCCCTTTCCTTGTTCTAAATGGAAAAAAGGGAAATTTAAACGGGATATTTTGACTGTGAATTTTTGTAAATTTTGATATTTTTAAAAACAAAATATGACGAGGCCCCACTTTTTTTTTCTTTTCCATGTGTTTGTACATACTTCCAACTACTACGTGATATATTTTGTTTTATTGAACCGTGATGCTGTTTTGAGAAAAGACTAATTGAAATGCTGCCTATTTTGAAATTTTTGAATATTTAACAGACTATTCCTGCTAACAGCAGCAATATTCCGGTAAAGTTTTATATCATTTAGCTTGTCCTAGTAGTACACTTTGATATTCTATAAAAAAAATTGGGGTACTATTGCTTAAATAAGAAAATATACGTGCGGAAAACGGACAAAAACGTCATTTTCATTGCATTTTGAGGCAACATAACAGTGTAAAATAACAATGCCCCATGGAAACGAATGCAGTCTACTAAGCAGGTAGTGTTATACTAATATTTCATCACAAAAGAATTTTGGGATGTCGTTGCTTTCCCAAGCTTTAGCACTGCAAATATACTCGCATTTCACTTTTCATGAAAAATGACGGTCACAACCTTGAACTTTGACATTTTCTACAGGGAAGGGAAAAATTTTTCAGGGCTTCAAAATTGCACATTATTCGTTAAATGTGATCTACTTCAACATAAAAAAAAATCAAGCAAAACAAAAAATACAACAATCACACTTGTCTGATTTTCAAAATAATGGCTCTTAATTTTTGCATGGAGTAATTAAAATATAGCTTAAAGGTTTTGCAACAAATAAATATTGAGATACATTTGATAGATTTTTTCATCTTAGATAAGGTATTGCAATGCCATCTATTGAAGAAATTTTGAAGTATTTCTAAAATTAATGTATCCATAAATTGTGAGATACCTGAATAATTATTAACATATTCCATCTTTAAATTTTTACAGTTACTTAATTATTAAAATTTAAATTTAGGAAGTCATTCATAAAATGATCTATAAGATGTAAAATTAATAGAACAAGTCATTTCAGCGACCAGAGAAAAAATTATCACTGTTTTGTATTTTGAATAAAAAGAGAAATTATATTCATCGTCTAATTGAGTTGTTTCAACTGGACCAGTGGTGCATGGACCAGTTGTTGGTGATACGCGAAATACATATTTGTAATGGAAGAAAACATAAAAATAAGCAGATTAAAACGAAGATACACAAACACAGCTCCATGAAAGAGTCTCAGGTATAGATTAAAACATTTAAATAAGCTATTCTGTTACGGTATTTACGACCCAAAAACGACTTCAATTGCTTAAAAAATACTACTGTAAAGATTACATATAGGAGATACCCTAATCATGTGCAAAATTTTTCTGTAAAGATTTTGCTGGATATAATAAAAGATTCGTTTCCTTTTATATTATAATTGTCATTTCTTACATAAATTTTAATTTTTTATGCTATGCTAAAAGTTATCCATCATGATCTCGAAGCTCTAGTCTACTTATTCAATTCCTACTAAGTTCACACTCTCGCTACATTTATTTATATATCGTATTCAAATATTCAATCGTTAATAAAATACTTATTATTCATCCTATCAAGTTGAAATAATTTTTTTTAAACTTGTACTGGATGACAATTGATGTTAATACAGTTTTTTCAAATATTAATTCATTAATTAAATTTTAATTAATTAATTTTAATTTTATATGGGAGACAAAATGGCGACCATTGGTTATTGAGCAGCATTTAATGCATCTTCATATCTATAAGAGGGGTTACCATAGGGGGGACCCTGTTCTGTCGCCCTGTTCGTCCCAGCTTGGCGATATATCGCCAAATTTGGCGACTAAAATGAGTCACCAAAAGTGACGCCAACTTGGCGATATCTCTAATATTTCGCCAAATTCCCATAAACTTCCATTGTAAGCCTATAGGGTTTACTTGGTCATAGAAAATAAACAAATTGAGATATTTTAATGCAACAAAAACTAATATTAGCTTAAGGGATTATATTAAATTTTTCATTGATGACCTATGTAGGAATTGACTTTAAAAACAAAATTTTTATAATACTTGTTTATTGTTATTCTTATAATGAAAGAAACATTATTGTAATGAACAATTTAAATATGCTACGACGAAAGAATTTAGTAGTAGTTATGAAAATATCAGCGTATTTATTAAGGAAAAATGGTTCCGATTTAAAGAATTTATTGATGTTATCCGGTGAAGGCAATTTAATAAAAATAATGTATCAACCTTACTCTTGATAATCTTTAGAAATATTTAATTAAAAGATAATAGACATTTCCAGAAAACAAGAGAAATTTTAAAACCATGGATACCAATTGTAAAGACTCGCTTTTATTTAAATTTTGTATTAATGTTATAAACATCCATAAGAGAGGAAAATATCTACAAGCATAAAAAATGATGAACTTCATGAGTTGTGAATCTGTTAATTTTTTTAAAAGATCATTGTTTAAACTCTGACACAGGCATTAATGGAATTTCCTCTTTGTTCTTCTTCTGAATGAAACAATTAATTGTTATTTACTCTTATACATTCTGTGTCGTACATGTTTATTATAGATTTTCTATTTGCCATAATTACAAAAGTTAAGTATTTTTGTATTTGATTATATGACAATCTGTTCTATTTGCCGCTTTTCCAGTCAGTTATATACCGGGAGCGGCAGCACAGAACACTCCACCTCATCGAGTTCACGGCTGAAATTCCAAAATTAGTCAAAACTCGATTCCCATATTAAAACGCATTCAATCTACCAAGTCATACATTGGTGGAAAACACCTGAAAATCCGGTTTTAGCGGTTGCCCTATAGGTTTACCATTGTGTTTTCCTGCAAGGTGTGAAAACATGGAGAATTGGGAGCAGGAAAACACAATGGTAAACCTACGAGTCAACTGGAAAAATTGGATTTTCAGTTCTTTTCCACCAAGATATGACTTGGCAGACCGAATGCGTTTTAATATGCGAATCAAGATTTAACTAATTTTGGAATTTCAGCCGTGAGCTCCGTGAGGTGATTGTCTGTGCTGCCGGTTCCCGGCCTATTAGGAAAATTATTTTATTTAACAAAAACATTTTCCTTGACATATAAGAAATAATAACAGTGATTGAAATCTCTGAACTTTTCCAACTTTGTAATCTGTACTCAAGAACTTAGTTTTGGAGGGGAAATCTGTGGTGATAAAAATGACATATTTAAATAATTATTGAATTTATTCAAATTATTCAATTTTCAAATTTATCCTAAATTTCCCTCATTTAATTTTATTATGTTCGTCCTAAAAATGCGAATATTTTTCCTATGTCAAATAAAATTATGATTTTAACGAGTATTATTTTTTAATTGGCAATGCGTCAATAAATTTAGTTTTTTCAATGTTTTCCAATTGGAACATTGTGATCCAAATTCTTTCCTGATTGTTCTAAAAGTTTTTTCACGTGTTTTCGTGAATCTAATTATACCGAAACTGTGCTTCCGCCGTAGATAGCTTAATCGAAACTTTTGACTGGATAAATTCCATATGTACTGCTATTTTCGCTATCGACTTGCAGGAGTTTAAAAGCAGCTGCGCGGTGTTTTTGTTTGTTTGTTTTATGCTTCAAGTAGCAATGCCACCAACAGATATGACTCATAAAATTTTAGAATTTCGCATTTAATATGTTATCATAAAATGTTCAGTTGAATAATTAGAGAGTACTCCAGTTATTGTGTGAAGCATATGTCAGTAAAGAAGTACAATTCAAGCTGTTTGTTTCCTTATCGGACAAACATAAACGGAATTTCGAATTTTAAATCAACTCGATTCACACGGGCATGACTGCACTATTACTAATTAGTGTTGCAAATTTAATAGACTGTACTCTCCTGTGTTTAAGTGATAACTGTACGCGAGCATGGCTGCAAATTAGTACGTTTTACACTCAACATCACTGAATTTGCGTCACTTTAATACTTTTAACTGAATCATACTGATACATAAATATATCATAAAAACTGCCTTTTTAGAGAGGTGTCGACTCAAAGATTTTTTACTTAAATTGTCACAACTCTAATTATTGAGCTAACTGGGATGTGCATGGACAGCCTGAATCTACTCGAGTAATCGTAATGGCAATATGATCTGGTATGTCATGGTAACAGATCAACAAAATACAACGCAGGTAATGGTACTCCATAAAACGATACTTACGTAGATGCATTCTATTACTTATAACTCAATTATACAGATTTCTAAAGATATCATACGTGGTTATTTTTTCTAGCGAAGTGAAAAAATGTTCAGACCAGGAGTTGAACCCAAGCAACGATTCTTACAAGGAGAGGGCCAACCTTGTTAATCATAGATTTTGATTATTTTAATATATGTTGTAGGGTAGAGACCTCTTAGTCTCAGATTCAGCGGATTTTATCCAACGCTCCTTAGTTCTTGAGAAACCGGGGGGGGGGGGGGCGTCTAATAGTAGTACACAACTTAAATACTTACTTTGTAGCTAACGCGATAGGATGGTCGTAGCTGAGTTGGTATGGCGTTTCCAGGCTGATCCGCGGGCTTGGGTTCAATACCGGGGCGCGCTACGGTTGTTTTTCTCATTGTTTAGTTTTATGAATATATTTGTAAGTATACCTTAATAATCTCATTGTCAACTAAAATTTATAATATTGTTTATGAATTATAATTTTAACCTATTTAATTTTTTACTCTTAACTAAATGGTTGTATAAAACATCATAAAACTGTTATTTTTTTCAAACCACTTTTAAAATGTATTTCATATATTCTTTATCGATGCAATGATATTGAGCAATGATGTCAATTCGTGATTTTAAAGGAACATCATTTACGCATTGCTATAACAAAGGAAGTCAATGCTATAATACTATTATTCTGTTTTTAAAGTAACAAGCATAATTATATTAAAAATTAGCATCAGAATTAAATTACAACCGTTTTTTTTATGTTAAAGATTTTTTAATTTGTAATACGTATGCTTGCACTTTCAATTACTTTGCTTTCCCTTTATCTTCTTTCTGCTTTTATTTTTATTTTATTTGAATATTCTTTTATTTTATCATAACTAGATGGCGCCTCAACAGGTTTTTGTCACGATTTTGAAATTTTCATCATTTAATAATAGATCCAATTTCTTTTTAAACCTCTTTAAAGGATGAGAAAAACAAATGTAGCGCGTTCGGGTTCGAACCCGGGCCCGCAAATCTGCAAGCAAACGCCGTACCAACTGAGCTATGACCAACCTATCCTTTTTGTTACAATGAAAGTATTAAAGTTGTGTACTGCTGTTAGACCCCCCGGTTTCTCAAGAACTAAGGAGCATTGGATAAAATCCGTTGAACCTGAGATTAAGGGGTCAGGAAAACGTCACACAAAGCAGGCAAAACAAAGAGAAAAAATCATTCATTGGCTCGTGGATTATTCCGCGAGCCAATGAATGATTTGTTATCTTTGTATTGCCTGCTTTGTGTGACGTTTTCGTGACACGTGTCAAGGCTTTCTCAAATGTCTAGTTGGCGCTGAGCCAAGGTCCTTGATTGAAGTTGCAAACGCGCTAACTATTGACCAAACTGGAACAACAACTGGCGGACATATTTCACTCTGATCATTTTATTGACATTATTATCTGGTAGAGAGCTGACCAGGAGATACGTCAGTTAATGGAAGTCCATTGAAATTTGGATACGTAGATGCTCTTTATTATTTTTAACTCATTGCATCAATAATACTCATTGCTATAAATATTCTACGAACTGTATTTTTGCATCTGAGTGAAGAATGACCTAGTCGATAAGTTGTTTACATGTCAAACCAGATGATATTGCCAATAACATTATCTGACTGAAATTTTTCCTTCGTTTGTAGGCCCAGCTAGCTGAATAGTTAAAGCGTTGGCAATTTTAGTTAAAGGCGCTGAATTACACTCCCGGCCTAGGTATTTTTTCCCTCAGTTAGAAAAATTCAGTTCGTAAAATCTGGGATCGTTTGGAATATTTCATTGCTGCATAACTATTTATGAGGTATTGTGATATATAGGATGTCCAAGCTAAGATGTTACAAACATCGAGGGGATGTAGGATACACCTAGAGGACTCGGAAACTCATAGGAATTCCCTATCGGACACACGTTCCTAATGCGGCAGAGGGCATTGAATAGGCGCTGGTGTTTCGAATGTGCTTATTTTGAAGACATAAAACACAAGGAATTAAGAGAACACTAAATAGTAGACATAAAAGGTGTTTATTACTCGCTGTTTATGAACATAAAAATAAAAGTAACCAAAGGGAAGTACAACTCATATCAAAGGAGCTGTTCGAATTGACGAAAATCCGCATGTGATGCAAGCTTTACATCTTCGCTGCATGGAAGTTCAGACATTCGCAAACATTCCAGGAGTGCCTTGAATTTTGCCGGCAGCTGCAACGATGCGTGCTACAGGGCTCTCGACGCTGTCAGCGGGGATTTCATAGACAAGGGATTTCACATACCCCCAGAAGAAGTAATCCATACACGACAGGTCTGACGATCGGGCAAGAGATTTCACTGGATCACCAAGGTCTATCCATCGTTGGTTGCATTCAAATGTTGCATATGTTGCTTTGAAATGGTTACCTATAGTAGGGTTGAAATGGATGGGGCTCCATCCAGCTGGTACCACAGGGATGGATGAGTCTCAGTAGAAACGTGGACTTTCGGCAATAATTTTGCTAACGCTTGTTCCAAGAACATCAAGTTCTCTGCGCCTTGTCAGGCGATAACGGGATTCCCTACAATGCCGGCCTATAGGTTTACCATAAAAATGTGTCTGTGCATCAACAGAACGAATCAAATTTGGGTTCGCCACAACCCACGTATGGTAGTTATGAGTATGGAAAATACCCTCTGTGATGAAATATACCTCATCTCGGAACAACACGGAGGCTGAGAAAAGGGGATCTGCTGCTCATTTGTGCAAACATCAATGCGAAAAATCCTGACGAGGTTTAAAGTTACGTTCTTCCAGTATGTGCACGCGCAGTAAGTGATATGTATGCATGCCACTGCTATTCAGAATCCTCCATACGCCATTGCGTAAAATCCCAATTTAATTCACGATACCTTGTGAACTTCTACTGGGAGTGCTCTCTTTCAGACCTACCACAGTTTCCTCGTTGGCTGGAATACGTGTCGTTCGATCAGGATTGCGTGCGTTGTTATTGAAAGAATAGACGTCACATTATTGCTAGTGTAGTCGCGCAAACATGGTATGGGCGGGTGTCTGCCTCAACATATAGCTTTGGGCGTCCAACATTCGAATGTCTCGACGATTACTGTCTGCAGTCCGGTATGCCAGAAACATATCTGCTTTACACGAGTTTGTTTAGTCTGCTATCCTACAGCCTTTCTGTCAGCGTGCGAAATGAAGCTACATCTCAGCGCGACTCCTTCTTATTGTGGACTCCCTCTGACCACTAGTTCAACTCTCCATCCAGAAACTTGCATATTCTCCTTTTACTACTCTCTCGAGAAACCTTGCGCCGAGAAAACTGCCAGTGTTATATACTGTCATCACTACCGTAACGGGGTCATTGATCAACTTTGTTTGATCCAGCCTTTTCTTCTTCCTTACTGCGTCAAGAATAGGTCTCCGACCATGCATTCCTATGTGATTCAGAGCCGTTTAGATGTACGCTACCTCCACTCGAAATTTGTAACATCTTAGTTGGGACACACTGTATATATCTACTTGCGCATATTTCTTAGAGATTTCGGTTCTTTGCTACTCATCGTGATACATTATTAAAAAAGAATAACAAAATCAGTAATAATTGAAAGAGCAAACACATGTTGTTAAATTTGATTGAGACTTTTTGATTATTTAGCTAACCTAAGAACATTAGTATCTAAAAAGAAAAATAAAACTAATAATTTAGGAAAAGTTAAATGTGAGAGCAGGTTTATGAATGAAAGGATGGGGTGTCAATACATGAAAAACATAAGGACGTTAAATGAAAATATTGGGAATCTGATGATAAGGTTTCTGAATGCAGAAATTGCAGTAGATTTATAAGTATTCCTATGCAAACAATGAGTAAGCAATACAGAGTTTTCAGTGTTTGCCTCAAAAACGCCTGTGTCACATTTGTATATCGTTTCTCGAAATAAATAATTATTGACTGAAAACGAACTATTTTAACAATACTTTGCGTTTTCTTTTTTTGGTAGAATCCAGGCTACAAGTTCATCCTTCCTATACAAATTTTCTCTCTTCATTACTTTGCAATTTTTAAACTTTTTCTGGAATTTCGATTACCATATATCAATGTCGGGAATGATGTTTGTAGCGATAATTCTGAAATTAATAATCTTGCAAATAGAAATTATATTTTCAAAATTTGTTTAGCTAACATGTTTACAGAATATAAAATATAGTATGTTATGAATTTTAATAAACAACTGTACACTGTGTAAACTCTGAATCTGAATGGGATCAAATCTGGCGAAATAAATGGATTAAAAATTACAAAAACTCTTCTTGTACATAACTTTACCAGTTTTTTAGAGTTTGTCATTATTAAAATATTGCTAACACGTATACAGAGTACATATACAACTATACTCCTTCTAGTTATTAAATAATATAGAACTTTAGTAATATAGATAATAAGTAATGTTTTAACATTATATTCTATTTTTAATTAACATCGTTAGTAAAAAAAATATATATATAAAAAAATGCAAATATATATTTCAGGCTTTAATCGCTTGAAAATCGCATGTAAAATATTTAAATTAAAAAAAATACATAGCCTGTTAAAATCTATTATTTAAAAATCTGCCATTAGGATAAAACGTGCTCACAAAACTAAAAATTTCTGCTTTGTTTCTAATGAATTGTTAGGTACCCAGGGAATGATACAAATGTGATCACACACAAAATTAAAAATTTATGGAGGATTTATTTTTCGTGTTAAAGCTGGAATTAAGTATTTATGATATTGCAATTTGTAAAATTTACAGTTACTGTATTCTATTAACAAAAAGAAAATATTATAAATCTCATACATGAAGATTACTTGATTAAATACTATATTCAAAGAAAAGGTATGGGTTCCCCTCTTTTAATAAGTATGCATAGACAATGTTTACAAAAATTTATTCATACATAAATATAAATAATACAAATATCATTATTCCTGTGTATTTAACAAAGATTTTTGTTTAATTTTCTAAAATATTTTAACGTGATACAGATGATTAAGCTTGATAAAAATTAAATAATTTACGAATTTATGTTGTTTTTTGATAACTTAGTTTAATAAATAGTTTATTTAGTAACTATTATAATAGTTTTCATATGCAAGATGTTTACGTAGTATGTATTGGCCAAAACAAAAATTCTTATTTATGTATTTCATTTGTGCATAGAAAATATTATAAAGATGAATAATTATGGATATTATTTAATAAGGCATTTAAAAAGAATTTAGCTTTAAAACATGCGAGAATGTCATTCTTTTAAGTTTTGAATTATAAATATTTTTCTGGGTTTCGTAATTAATTAAATTAATTCAAGATTTGCCTTCTAATATAAATATATACTTTGTTACGATTTAAATGTTGTTGTTAATTTTAACCAGTCAATGCAGACAGAAATGTTAAAATAAAAGGTTTATTTTAACAAGGATTGCCAGTATAATAATTTTAAATATTATCACATAATGCTATGTATTTATTTCTATCTTTTGCAATTTCAAACCAGTCTGATATTATTTCTTCTGAGTAATGTTTATTTTTTAAAAGATAGATATTTGGATATTTCATTACGGTTTAAATGTATGTTATATAAGTTAAATTACAATACTTGAAGGAATTTCAATCTTCTATTTAAAAAATACATTCTGTTAAACTCAAGAACAAAATTATACCAACGAAATAAAAATGTATAATTATTCATTGTTCGTGTAATATTCGATACTATATTTACAATTTTTTTTTTATATAAATATTTATTTTAATCTATCTCAATAATAGTGTAACATAAATTCTCTTTAAACGCATTGTAGACATCAAATATTTTACAACAAATTATTGTCACGAACACATGATGGCACTTTATTCTTTCCTATTTATCTACAAACACGAGACAGAGATAACATATTTATGCAAAAAAATGCTAAATTTCATAGATTTTTAAATTTATTGTACTGAAAATTTAATCTATAACATACATGTGAGAAATCGAAACTATGAAGATAGATAATGATGTTAGAAGAGACTGTTGCCTCATGGGCAAAGGAGGCTTGCGGAAAAGTCTGTTTTTTTTCAGACATTCCTCAATAGATAGTGTGCAAGCACTTCTTATAATTAATGCCATTTACGTACAATATTCACTACGTGCTAGCAATAAACAGTTAATTTACTAGAAACCTAAAAGAAGTTCCTAATAATAACGAAAGTAATGAGACATAAAAAAAACTTGGACTTACGCTGTCAAAATTTAATAATTAAAAACTCTTATGATACTCATCTGCGTACATATAAATAAAAAGTATATTAAAAAAATATATTACAAATTAATCCCAAAGTTTCATGCTCTTTCTAATGAGCCATCATCAGGAGAGAGAGTTGTCGACCTCCACGAAGCAAAGTTCCAAACAGCACAGTCACTTTCACAACATCAAAACTGAAAACATTTCGTTAACTGATCATTAAACATCCAAAATCAATACTACATCGGATATGGTGCGATTTGTTGGTAGGCTAAAACACTACAATCCGAAACTTGAAAAATCCGAAATAAACATTACGAATGTACTTCTTTTAAAATATTCAACCAAACATTAGAAATCTGAAATGAAATATTGTCATTGCATACTCCGTTTTTTCTCAGACTAATTTCTATCGATTCACGTATAAGGGCTTTAAGTGGGTTGGAATATTTAGAGATAATTTTTACATTGTCAAAATGAACTGCCTTGACGCTGCCTTTAAATGCTAATCGAGATAAAGCTATATATTGCCTATGGAATTCTAAATTTCTTTTATGTTCTTTAATTATTTCAAACAGGCATCGTTTTGTCATTCCAATATATGAAGTTAATAGACCAGTATTGAGTTGAATAGGGATTTCGTAAACACCAGGATAGAAAAAAATTGGTAGAGGATCTTGCTTTCTGGTAATAGCTGCAAACAGATTTTTTTTTAGGAAGAGGCATCAAGAAGAATTCTGAATCTATTAAAAATTCTCCTTAATCTTTCAAACATTGCTGGAATATAAGTAATTTTTTCTATACATAGGACGAGTTAACTGAGCGCTTTGGGTATAACTATTGAACTTCTCGATTAATTTATGGATAACCTGCAGGTTATCCATAACACGTTACCATAAGACAGGATTCATAACAGGTTATCCTAACAGGTTATCCATAAATTAATCGAGAAGTTCAATAGTTATCCCCAAAGCGTTCAGTTAACTCGTCATATATATAGAAAAAATTCTTATATTCCAGCAATGCTTGAAAGATTAAGGAGAATTTTTAATAGATTCAGAATTCTTCTTGTTGCCTCCCCCTCAAAAAATCTGTTTGCAGCTATTACCAGAAAGCAAGATCCTCTTCCAATTTTATTCCATCCTGGTGTTTACGAAATTCATATTCAACTCAATACTGGTCTATTAACTTCATATATTGGAATGACAAAACGATGCCTGTTTGAAAGAATTAAAGAACGTAAAAGAAATTTAAAATTCAATAGACAATCTACAGCTTTATCTAGATTAGCATTTAAAGGCAGTGTCAAGACAGTTCATTTTGACAACGTAAAAATTATCTCTAAATATTCCAACTCTCTTAAGGCACTTATACGTGAATCCATAGAAATTAGTCTGAGAAAAAACGGAGTATGCAATGACAATATTTCATTTCAGATTTTAGGTAGATTTCGTATGAAATACTACCTATTGGGATCGTTCCTATGTTGGAATTTCTGAAAAATTTTTGCAGATCTACACCGATCATGACCCCTAGAACCCAAAACCACCCTCAGTAAAAAACTTTATCTATCTATCTATCTATGTATATATATCACTTTCTTCTGGACACGATAACGTTCGTAATTCTGCACCAATCTCTTCCAAACTGATAGATAAAATCAATGGGCATAAAATCTCGGTTAAGTTCGTTAATGGGCAAAATCGGACCAAGGGGATGGAAATAGAGAGGGGTTTTGTGAAAACAGAAAACCCCCCATAACTTCTTAATATTTGTACATATCAAATCAGTTTAAAGTTTTTATTACTTCTAAAAATAGGGTCAAAATTTTATGTATCACAGATTTTTGATAAAGTTAAAAATGGGCTCAAGGGGCGCAAAAAATAGGGTTTTCGGGAGAAAAAAATTCATAACTTCGTCAATTCTAAAGATATCAATTTCAATTAATTTTATTATAAATCTCCTTAATATTATCTACAACTTTTATATTCACAAGTTTTTGATAGGACCAACTCGTACCGCAAAAAAAAAATTAAAAACGAAAACAAAAAGGGGGTTTGAAGAAGTAAAAAATCCTTAACTCCGTCAATTCAAAAGATATAAAATCTCCATGAATTTATCATACATCTTCTTAATATTGTCTACAACATCTATATAGACAAGTTATGGATAGGGCCAATTCTTACTTCAAAAACAAATTAAAAATACATAGCGGTTGAAGAAAAAAATCATCTAAGTAAGGGTGTATTCAAATCCAAACTGCTTATTTTCTGACTCATTTTACAATTCATTTTTGCTCTCAGAGGCTTTCAATTGGTACGTTTTCTTACTCAGAAATTATATAATGTACCGTAATGGTCAATTTCTTGATAGAGGCGGAATATATTTTTAAAAAATGCTGTTAAAGCGGGCATTTTGAACCGAATTTCCCGATGCGGATTGTGTTGGAAAAATCATTGAATTAAGGATGCACTCAAATCCAAACTGCTTATTTTCTGACTCATTTTTAAATTCATTTTTCCTCTCAAACGCATTTAATTGGTAGATTCACTTATTCAGAAACTATATAATGTACCGCAATGATCGATTTTTTGATAGAGGCAGAATATATTTCAAAAAATTATGTCAAAGTGGGCATTTTGAACAGAATTTCCCGAAACAATTGTGTTATCACTTTCTTCTGGACACGATAACTTCCGCAATTCTGCACAAATCTCTTCCAAACTGATACATAAGATCAAGGGACATAAAATCTCGGTTAAGTTCGTTAATGGGCAATAGCGGACCAAGGGGATGGAAATAGGGAGGGGTTTTGTAAAAACCGAAAAAACCCCATAACTTCTTAATTTTTGTACATATCAAATCAGATTAAAGTTTTTATTACTTCTAAAAATAGCGCCAAAAATTCATGCATCACAGATTTTTGATAAAATTAAAAATAGGCTCAAAGGGCACAAAAATAGGGTTTTTGGGAGAAAAAAATTCCTTACTTCGTCAATTCTCAAGATATCGAATCCAATTAATTTTATTATACATCTCCTTAATATTATCTACAACTTTTATATTCACAAGTTTTTGATAGGACCAATTCGTAAAGCAAAAAAAAAAAAATTAAAAACGAAAACAAAAAAGGCGTTTGAAGAAGAAAAATTTTCATAACTCCGTCAATTCACAAGATATAAAATCTCCATGAATTTATCATATATCTTCTTAATATTGTCTTCAACATTTATATAGACAAGTTTTTGATAGGGAAAATTCTTACAGCAAAAACAAATTAAAAATACATAGCGGTTGAAGAAAAAAGTCATCTTATTAAGGGTGCATTCAAATTCAAACAGTCTATTTTCTTACTCATTTTTAAATTCATTTTTGCTCTCAAACGCATCCAATTGCTAGATTCTCTTATTCAGAAACTATATAATGCACAGTAATGATCGATTTTTTGATAGAGGCAGAATATATTTCAAAAAATGAAGTCAAAGTGGGCATTTTGAACAGAATTTCGCGACACGATTGTGTTAGAAACAAAAAATATTGCCCTACTGAGAAAATAATTGTTTATTAATAAAGTTTTAATTAATTGAAAGGAAAATAACAACACAGGTCGCTTATAAATCTTTTCAAAAATCACGCCAGCATGTTTCATATTTTTTTTTATTAAAAATGAATCTGAAAATGTGCCAGAAAATTTCGAGTTGTTGAGCATTGAAAAATATTTTTTTTTTAAATATCGCCTTAACATGATTCTGATAAAACCAGTTATTTTATAAAAAGGAAATAAAAACTCGTCAAAAGCAGATAGATAAAACTGTTAAAGTTGATTTATATCTAATAATGATTTAGTTTTTGTTGGTGAAATTAGTATACTTAACTTCGAAATCTACCTCTGCCTACCCTCCGGCCGGGCCGGCAGGGATTTTTATCTAATGTTTGGTTGAATATTTTAAAAGAAGTACATTCGTAATGTTTATTTCGGATTTTCCTCGTTTCTGATTATAGTGTTTTAGCCTACCAACAGATGGCGCCATATCCGATGCAGTATTGATTTTGGATGTTTAATGATCAGTTACCGAAATGTTTTCAGTTTTGATGTTGTGAAAGTGTGCTGTTTTGAACTTTGCTTCGTGGAGGTCAAGAACTCTCTCCCCTGATGATGGCTCATTAGAAACAGCATGAAACGTTGGGATTAATTTGTAATGTGTTTTTAATATAGTTTTTATTTATATGTACACTGATGAGTATCATAAGAGTTTTTAATTTATAATGAGACAAATTGGACAAAGGAACATGAAAAGTGATTACGTATAACAGAGTATCTAAAATGTATCTTAAATGATAAACTTTGTGTGCAAAAAAAATAATGTGCTTTATTCTTTTATATCTGTTAAAATTAACATAATTTTATCAAATAAACTTTCAATAAAACTACAACGACATAATAAAAAACTCAGCTTTCCATCTAAAAAAAATCAATTTTAAAAATAAAATTTTGTTTATGGAATTTATAGTAGTGATGATATCTTGAATTCTCAAACTTAGGAAACATTTATGTTTGATTACATTGTTTCATTATTGGATGCAAGGGAGATTCATCAGATCCTGAAATCAGGGTTTAATGAAACATTTTTTTTTTTTAATTTCGTAAATTATGTGTATTTCGATTTCACAAATTAGACTTTGACTAACCTCTTCTGTCCACCAAGAGAAAAACACTTAAGATAACTGCTTGTCGAAAACAAAATTGCAAATTTAATAAATTGCATCATGGAATTTCAAACATATTCCATTGACCCCTTATCGCCTTTAATTATAGATATCATGATTATTCATTTTGTGTACTGAAAAAATCAGTGCTATGAATAATTAAAATATACCTTTGTTTAAGTATTTAAAAAAAATACATTCAACATTTACTTTTAATTTTCTTCACTTTCTCTATCATTTCATAAATATAAAAATAGTAATATTATAAGTAAAAGTGGCACTTTTATCAATTCATAAAAAGTTTTTAAAAAAAATTTCGTGCTGAATATTTTATTTTTTATTTTTTGTGCTAAAGTTGTAGGCACTGACATTCCACACAAAATGGGAAAACACTGTAAATTTACGAAATCCTTTTATTAATTTATGTACTTATTTTTTAAGTAATCGTACATGGATTTCATAAGCATTAAATGATGGGCTTTTGCAATTCTATATTTAAAACTTACTGGGCATTTACACGGGGAAACTAAAGCAATTCCCGAAAGAAGTTAATCCCACTGCGGTAACTTGCCCCAGTTCTTTTCATTACATAGATACGTACATACATACTACAATCTCTTACTCTCATACATTACTCTTCTCTCACATAGAAGTTCACTTCATAGAAATAGTTATGATGAAGATGGGAATCTTGACAGAAATAGTATTGCATATATAAATATAATTTTATCCTTCATCTGCTTTGCGAATGCAATTTAGAACTTTGTGATAATGTACTTATGACTTTTTATAGTACAAATATAAAAGTTCATATTATTCATTATTTACAATTACTATTAAATCCAGTTTTGTATAATAGTTTATAGCAAATATGTGATTAAAAAAATGTTCTTAATGTTGTCTTCTGCATTTAATTAACCAGAAAAAAAGTAGTAAATTAAGTTTATTGTTAATGAAGTACACAAATTCTTTTATAAGATAAGAAACATACCATCAGAAAAGTGCTAGATTAAATTATAAATTGAATAAAATATCTTTAACATATAAGATATTTCGGTATTGTACCGATATTGTATTTCAATGCAAGAATAAAATTTCTACTAATTATAATTCAATACATATCTCTCAGTTCCCTAATTAACCTTTTAAATAGTAATTTCTAATTCTATAATTATTCCAGACAAGCATTTATTTAATACAAAACTGTGTGTATAATTTTTATTTGGGGATAAAACTAATATTCAATTCATATTGAATGTAAGAAAATTTCAAACACTACATCCATTTTCGTTACTTCTTGAATTAAGACGTGATAGTAATCGAGAAGATATATATTAGTTGTAATGTACTAAAAACAAATATAAATTAAGGCAGCGTTTGTTTTTAAGGATTATTACATTTATTTAATTGGTATAAATGTATGGCGATAGAATTGTATTGAACAGAAATAATAGGAATTTCTCTATATTTAACTACAAAAAAAATGGTACTTTATTCTTATTTTATAAGTCACATCGTTTTTCGTATTAAAAAGAGATTGCAGAGAAAATCTGAATTTTCTATGTAAAAGAAAAGAATTCCTTGCCAGGAACTTTAAGTAATGTTATCTAAATTGGGATGTTGTCCCTGATTGACCCCTTTAATTGTGACTCAAACGCAAAATCTAGAATGTTCACCTTCAAGCTGTTAAAGTCGGAAGTAATATAGTTAGGAAGTAATACGATTAATTTTGAATTTACAAGTATTATATAAGTTTTTGTAGCGATCTTTTTGTAACAAATATTATTCTTGGATTATTTTGAATATTTCTGCGATTGTATTACATACTTATTTCCAACAGATAAAAAAATGAAAATGTCCAATCTTTTAGGATACTAAATATTAAAAGGTAATATAATATTTATAATTTTGTGTATAAGGATTTTTTTGCAATAAATTTCTTGTTCTATTGTGCAATTTTACTTAAAAGTTCAAATGGAATCGGAATTAACAAACAGAAAAAAAATAGAATTTTTCATCTGATTTTCTGAAAATTTAATTAAAATTTATTATTGATATTTCAGTGTTTGTGTTGGAATAAACGTAAATCTGCTCTGGTAAAATGATAGAAATAATATATGTTCAATACTAGACAAAAAAATAATCATTCTATACCTATTTTTATTTCAATAAAAGAAATATTCACATTTACGTAAAATCGTGAATCGAAAGCCAATTTCGATTAATGCAATACTTGCGTAAACACTTTTCAGTATAAGTTACTGTTTTTATCTACAGTTTTCAAATTTATCTACACATTTGTAATAAATACGTCCGGTGAATTCCCCTGAGAGCAACCACTTTCAGTGTGAATTCATACCAATGTTCTTGTTCCACAAAAACTACAAATCACCAATTAAATCTTTTCATTTTGCCTATAATTCATCGTTATCTGCCCAATATATATTTAGGTTTTCAAAAAAGACTTTCTAATAATCTACGCAAACCTATTTCAGCTTGTTTTATTTTGGAGAAAAAAAGTTACAAACTTAACACGCATTGCCATCAATTTAAGCACGAAATGTTGGAGTATAATCCAAAAATAGTGATTTTATACAATCTAAAATCTCTTCTTAGTAGTAGTTATATATTAATTCCGAAAGACGCTCCTTAAATGAAAAATAATTACATAAAATCCCAACATAATGAAAACAAAGAAATAAAATCTCTAGATTTTGCCAAAACTTAAAAACATCATAATAAATAAAATAAAAACTCGAAAAAAGTAATGATGGAGTTAATTCATCTACAACATCTAAATTTTTGACAATCTTTCGAGTTAAAATGCCGTTACATAATTATAGATAATAAATCTCTTTACATGTTTCAGTTTCCAAATGATTAAGTGCTTCATCGTTGTGTAAAATACAGGGTATTAGTATTGCTTAGAATGCCCTGTGATTTTGCCATCCTTTTTGATAAATTACTCAGAATATGTTTAGTTGTGTTCGGAACTCTTTTGAAACGTTTACTTGAATGCCAATATTTATAATCTTAAATTTATACGAAAATGTCATACTTATTTATGTCATATTGTTCTCACATACTGCATTCCTAATAATTTCGATAAATCAGTATTCTAAATAAAGTAATCAAATATGTTGAGTGAATACATTTCAAAGTTGAAGTTCATTGACTGCAACACAGTGTCCCCCAAAAGACTGAACGCACTCTAATTGTTTATCTTTTCGAGATATACATTCAATGTAAATTGCAAAAATTATCAAAATAAAATAGGCATTTTGATTGTGATGGTGAAATAGCCCCGCCATAAATTGAAAAGTTGCACTTGAATTTTTGTACGGTTTCATCAATATATATGTTATATTTAAACTTTTTACATGCTTTGAGAAGTACAACAGTAAACATTTTATTTTTGTACGAGTAGAACGTACCTAGTTATGATACTTTACACATTTCACGGTTTTCCGAAAAATCTTTTGTCTCTTTTAGGATACGAAAAACTCTCCTTTGAATGAAAAAACTACTAGAAACAGAGTTTGTTACAAAATAACTTATCCCATTGTGAATAATGACCGATGCCAGTACACACAGCACCGATGCCGAAACTCTTTATAGAGCTGTGCAGCGCAAAGAAAATTACGGCAATTTTCTTTAAGTAAATGCATCAAAATTCATCTTTGAATGTGTTTACAGACATTTTTATTGAATATAAAGAAGTAGATATTAAAAGGCAAGCTGAAAGTATAAAAGCGTTTTAACAATTATAATATCTGAACTTCTACGCAATTTTAAACAACATTATTTTCAAAGTGAATTTATATCATAATTTTCAAAAACACAATTGAAATCTACTCTCCAATTAACCATTTGTTTTAAAATTTGACTAACACTTAACAGATTTTGCCTTTATGTCTTTAGGAAATACTGTGTTATTTTGTTCTACAGCTCCAGTCCATTCACTGAAAACTGAAATATATGAAATTTCGTCACTGATGTGTCTGAAACGTATAGTTTGAAAATGGAGACAGTTTAAAAAAAAAAAAAAAAATCAGACACTTTTCAGCGTCTGAATTTTAGAAATGTCTGACTTGTGGCCATATGTAATCTCGCATTTGTCGTTAATAGGCAGCCATTTCAAGCCACATTTTACAACATATGCAGCTATGCTCGAAGCATTTAATCGTCCTTGATAATAACGAAAATACTTCACTATAAAGCAGTTTCAATTAATACAATACATAAACATTTTTCACGATACATTGCGCTTAAATCCAGTTTTCAAATTTGTCTACATTTTGGTAATATATATGTCCGGCGAATTTCCCTGAAAGCGACAACGTTCAGTGTCAAGTCATACCAATGTTCATGTTGCACAAAAACTACAAACCACCAATTAAATCTTTTCACTTTGCTTATAATTCATAGTTATCTGGGCAATATGTCTTTAGATTTTCAGAAAAAAACTCTTTTTAATAATATATGAAAACTTACTTCAGATTGTTTTATTTTGGAGCAAAAAAAAATTTAACGCAACACTTACTGGCACTAATTTAAGCACGAAATTTGACATTTTAACGTTGGAGTATAATCTAAATACAGCGATTTTATACAATCTAAAAATCTCTTCTTGGAAGTCATTATTAATTCCGAAACACGTTCCTTAAATTAAAAAATAATTACATAAAATCCCAACAAACTGTAAACAAAGAAATAAAATCTCTAGATGTTGCCATAACTTAAAGAAATAATAAATAAAATAGAAAATCGAAAAAAAGTAATGATAGAGTTGATTCATCCACAACATCTAAATTTTGGACAATGCTTCGAGACAAAATGCCGTTACATACTTATAGGAAATAAATCTCTACATGTTTCAATTTACAAATGATTAAGTGCTGCATCATTGTGTAAAATACAGGATATAAGTATTGCCTAGGATGCCAGTGATTTTGCCATAATTTTTGATAAATTGCTCAGAATATGTTTAGTTGTGTTCTGAACTCATTTGAAACGTTTGCTCGAAATCCAATATTTATAATCTTTAATTTATACGAAAATATGTTTATTTATGTCATATTATTCTCACATACTGCATTACTAATAATTTTGATAAATACGTATTCTAAATAAAGTAATCAAATATGTTGAATGAATACATTTCAAAGTGAAAATCCACTGACTGCAGATAAACTGCATCAATATACACAGTGTCCCCTAAACACTGAACGCACTCTAATTGTTTAACTTTTCGCGATGTACATTCAATGTAAATTGCAAAAATTTATCGAATAAGATAAGTATTTTGATTGTAATGATGAAATAGTCATGCCATAAATTAAAATATTGCACTTGAATTTTGTATGTCAACAATATATATATTTAAATTTTTTACATGCTTTGAGAAGTACAACAGAAAACCTCTCAAAAAACTCTCGTTTGAATGAAAAAACTACTAGAAACAGATTTTGTTGCAAAATAACTTGTCCCATTGTGAATAATGACCGATGCCAATATAGCGGCGATGCGGAAACTCCTTATAGAGTTGTGCAGCGCAAACAAAAATCCAGCAATTTTCCTTAAGTAAATGCATCAAAGTGCGTCTTTGGATGTGTTTACAGACATTTTTATTAAATATAATGAAGTAGATAGTAAAAGACAAGCTGAAAGTATAAAAGAGTTTAAACAATTATAATATATAAACTTCTACGCAATTTTAAACAAAGTTATTTTCAAACTGAAGTTATATCATAATTTTCTGAAACACAATTGAAATCTACCCTCAAATTAACCATTTGTTTCAAAATTTGAACAACAACTAATAGGTTTCGCCTTTTTGTCTTTAGAAAATACTGTGTTATTTTGTTCTACACGGTGATTAATTTAAAAGAATGTGTGTTGGTTTTTCTTCTTACCCTTGAAACTGGCGGATGTGTGAATTATTCTAACATTGAAATATAACTGTTTGAACCTTCTTTAAGTGTGGGATATAATTGCCAACACTGTTGGATTGTTGCAATTTTATTTCTGATGTAAAACAGAAATGGATACACAATATTATTTAACCCTGAGATAATTTAACTTTTGAAAAACATAATTTAATTCAAATTATTTACCTTATCATTCTTTACAGTAAATATTGAAAATATTCGCCACAATTTTGAATGCAAACATGAAAAGCTAGAACCAAGTTTTTAGACACACTCCGCAACATTGTTGGTGTTATCGAAGATATTTCTTCAGTTATGATTTGCTTTAATTCATCGTTTTCCATAAGTAAACGTTGAAAGAAGCAGATGATTAACTCAAATAATTTGCACAGAATCAAATTTAAAATTACTAATGATGTTCACGTGAATATTTTTGTCTAAAAAACGAGTTTTCGCATTTTGAAAGTGAAAAAAAAAAAAGATATCCACACATTATACAGGGTGTCCGGGCTAATGGTATCGATAAGTTATGGCTTACTTTTACATAACTACTCATTAGAAGTTTAAAAATATATATATTTAGATAGAAAGACATCCCACTAAGTTTTAATATCAATAGAATTTGATGTGAGGAGACGTTATATTGGGATGTTTGCTAGCCGTGCTTGGGTAGTCGACAATTGGCAAGCAGGTGAGAAAACTTTTCCATGGTTTTCATTAGTAATGATGTGGGCGCCGCAGTAAAAGGTGTAGTGAGGGTTTTGATTAAAGGAATTTAAATCTGTGACACGTGGTCAGCGACGGATGTAAACACAATAGAATATTCAAAATCCATCTACCAATAGAATATGCAAAGGAGGGGGGGGGGGAGAGAACTTTGGTATCTGAAACTGGCAAACATCCAAATTTAAAATCTCCACACATCAGCATCTATTGATATTAAAACTCGGTGAGATCGTCTTTCTATATAAATAATTCTTTTTTTTTTAAATTCTATTGAGATGTTCCGCAAAAATAAGTCATTACTTTTGGAACCTTTAGCCCGGACTCCTTGTACATAGACATATTAAATAAGTAGTGGTGTGGAAAGTCTTGCTACATACATTATAAATGCCGATAATACAAAAAACAAACAGGCACTCTATTAAATTGATCACCCTTTATCTCAATATTTCGATAATTTGAAAATTATTTTTAATATCAAAAACCTCACATGCACTGAAATAGGGAAATTTTTATGTATCATCAACGGTTGTGAAGAAGTGTCTTAACTTATCCATGAAAAAAAACACCTTATCACATGTCCTCTTATCAGCTAAATGTAGATATATATCAATTTAAGATCTATATATATGAGATGAATATGTTTATGAGTTCAGTGCCTGGCATATGCATATAGAAATAAACGTGTGTGTGTGTCTGTTTGTGATAGAAAAACTTCCCCAAAAGGCTGATGCCCACAAAGAAAAAATCCGAATGCGTTCCTGTAAATGAAAAAGTTCGTGTGATCTCTGTAATAAATCTTAAGGAAATGACATGCATAAATTAAGAAATGAAAAAAAATTGTTTATATTAATTTTTACCATGCCATTTTCTTCCAAAGAAAAATTCAATTTTTCAAGTATAATGCATTATTAGTCTTTCAAAATTATTATATAAAATATAATGATATCTCTTTCGCAATATTTCAGTTTTAAATTTAATAGCGCAAATTTTAAAATATCGCTCTCGTATACATGGTAACCAAACTTTTACTAAAAATGTTATTATTATGAACATCAAAAGTAATTTAATTTAATCAGAATTGGAATTTCAGCAATATTTTTGAAGTGAAAATTAATATTAACAACATATGTTTCTCTTGAACAATAAATTCTTTGTACATAAATGAAAAATCAATTATTCAAAATTTTCTGCAATTTTTAAATTCGCTAGAATATCTGCTTTTTTACAAAATATCCTATAAGAATTGAAAATTAAAATATAAATTTATAATAAGTGTCGTTATTTGGAGAAATAAAATTCAAACAACATGAACTGTTTCTTTTATTTTTATAAAATTACATAGTTATACAGAATGTTTAAATTCTGCATTATCGAATTTTATTTCGACATCAAGGATAAATTATTTGGATACTTTTATTTATAACTGTATGTTATTTGAGAAATAATATATTATTCCTTATATATTAGAGATGAACATTTGTAAATATTAAACGCGAGAAAATGTAATCATATAAAATAGATAAATTAACTGCATAATTATTATTAAATTGAAAAATTTTACATAAATCTAATTTTCAGTGTACTAGTTCCCATTATCTACTTAGATTTTGCTTTTGAAAATTATACTTTTAAAAACTGCTTTTCTTTTATAATGACCAAGAGCCTTCACATCATCAAATCACAAAAGCATTCAGAATAGAAAAAAAATTAAACTATTACAATTCCGATTGTATAGTTTACGTAGCTGAAAATTCATAAAATGCAGTGTATTACAATTTAGTTTGTTAAGGATAGTAAAAGTAGGGATTTTTAACAGTTGTTAAAAATCCCTAAGTTGTTGTAGATGTTACATAACGGAAAAGCTGAAAAATAATAAAATTCTGTGTATCGCAATTTAGTTTGTTTACTGTCGTAGAAGAATGGAATTTTTACTGTTTTATTAGTAGAGAATGTAGGAACTAAAATTCTTAAAATTCAAAGCACTACACTTCGGTTTCTTTTGTTCGTATAAGGATGTAATTTTCCCTGTGTGCTTGTTTGAGCATGGAAGAAGCTATTTCTAAATATTACGTATAGAATACAAAAAATGCATAAAAATTAAATTTCCTAACTTCAAAAATAATTATTTTGTAGTAAATGAATTTCCATACGATGAAGAATAACATTTGAAACATTATTGCAGTTCGAATCATACCGGTAAATCGAACACTTAACGAATTGGCTAATTGTAAACAATCAATAGTGAACATTGAAAATTAAAATTTTTAATGTTCGCTAATTAAGAACTTGAAAAAGAGAAAACGTATTCTTTGAATGGTTTTTTATTATTATTATGTCTGATGTAGTTTATGAGCAATAGGCATATATACGTGAAATGAAAAACAAATGTTCTCTAGAACGCCAATAAACCGAAAAATTCAGCAACCTATGTAACTTAAATTTAGTACTTTTCTAAACTATAAATACTAGGTTTATTTTATTCATTTCTTATTTTCTTCTATCTTTACAAGAAGAAAGTACTGGATTCGTGAAAATTTTCGAATTCCAATTTTCGAGGGATTTAAGCGTTTCAGAGATCCGAGAACCCGAAAAAGAGATTTTTACAAAATATCTGTCTGTGAATCTGGGACTCTGACTGCCTGGCTGTCCGTCTGTCAGTCAGTCTGTCTCTCTGTATGAGATACATATTTTGTGAGCTCTCTATCTCAAGAACTAATGAACGGAATTTAATAAAATTTTAGATTCAGATAGTCCTTGATATAATATGGTGCTGATTACTTTTTGGTCTAAATCAACCAACAGGTGGCGCTGCTAAGCTGCATTTTTCACGATTTCTACAATAGATATATGTGAAGAAGTAACTGCATGAATTTTCATCAAACTTCAGATTCAACTGGTCCCGAATATAAATTAATGCTGTTTACTCTTTGGTGTAAATCGCCCAACTGGTGGCGCTGCCAGGCTGCATTCATCATGATTTCTGCAATATCTGTATCTCAAGAATTAATTAATGAATTTTCATCAAACTTCAGATTCGGGTAGTCCCCGATATAAATTGGTCCTGATTACTTTTTGGAGTAAATCGTCCAACTGTTGGCGCTGGTATGCAGAATTTTTTACGATGTCCGCAATAGTTCTATCTCCAAAAATAATGCACGGATTTTCATCAAACTTCTGATTCAATTAGAACTTGACATAAAATGTTTCTTATTAGATTTTGGTGTAAATTGTCTAACCGGTGGCTCTGATATGCTTAATTTTTTCATGAAGTATTATCATGTGTGAGATAGAAAAAAGGTTTGGGATTGACACATCCGACTAGTTTAAAATGTATTCATAAAATACATACAGATATTTGGAAATAAATGCTGCAATTTTCTCGTAGAACTTTCTTTTTCTGTCACCCAAGTGTATATCTTACAGTTTTAAACATTAAATAGTACTGCCTGATTTCTTTATTGATTTTATGCTCGTCGGTTTATGTATTACAGTTTTGGTGAACTGTATTATATTAGAAAAACAATTGTGAAAAATCTTGAAAAATACAATGCACTTTTTATTAACCCGTAATTGGGATTGATAATCTATGTTATTTTTTTTTTAAACATATACATTTTATATTAGATTTTTTTAAGCAATAGCTATTTTATTCAGTTCGTTTACAATTTTTTTAGCCAGTTAAAAATCCAAAATTGTTCGTTTTCAGAATTGTTTTAAACATTGTATAAGACTTTAATTTGTTGCTGTCCCAAGAAATTGAACATCACTTACGACACGTATAATTAAAGTAGAATAATAATAACAATAATATATAATTATTTTTCCAATTAATTTTTCTTTAATTATCATCGGCGACAGAAGATAAACAAGGAAAATAAATATTGCTGTAAGCATCAATTATATTTCTTGTGAGAAATAATATTATTAACTTCATTTAAGAATTTATTTCGAACATCATTTTCTCTTGTATTCAGCAAACGTATTATAATTTTAAGTCAAGATTATACGATAATAAAGTAAAAGAATTACCTTAATTAGGTAGCTTTCTTTACAAAAAGCTACCTATTGCAGCCGTTCGGAGGAAAGCGATTTCAAAAAATTTTGGTATATTTTCATCGATCATGACCCTCAGACACCGAAACCACCCTCCGTTCAAAATTGATATATATATATCAATATATATATATATATATATATATCTGACCTATGTCACACTGTAACTCTCGTATTTATGAACCAATTTGGATGTAATTCGGTTTGTACATAGTACATACCAATGTCTCGACCGAGTTCGTTGGCCAGCTTCATCCGCCATTTTGTTTCAAAATGGCGGCCATTTAAAAAATATTAAAAAATTTAAAATTTAAAATGTGGTACCAAAAAATTGAAAATGGAAAAATATTTTTTTCTTATGTATTTGACCATTATACAAAGACTCCGTAGCAGTTTTTGTTTCGTCTATATCTTAAAAAATGGCTGAGTTATAGCATTTTGAATTTCTAGCGAAGCTGACATTTTGAAACGTCCTGAATTTTGTCACGCGATAAAAGGCGTATTTATGAACCGATTTGGATGTAACTTCGTTTATACATAGTACAGACCAATGTCTCGACCGAGTTCGTTGGCCAGCTTCATCCGCCATCTTGTTTAAAAATCGCGGTCATTTAAAATTTTAAGAAAAATTTTAATTTGAAAAGTGGTACCAAAAAATTAAAAATTGAAAAATTATTTTTTTTTTATGTGTTTGACCTTGATAAAAAGATTCGGGAGCAGTTTTTCTTTCGTCTATATCTTAAAAAATGGCTGAGTTATAGCATTTTGAATTTCTAGCGTGGCTGATATTTTGAAACGTCCTGATTTTTGCCACGTGATAACAGACGTATTTATGAACCGATTTGGATGTACCTTGGTGTGTACATAGTACATACAAATAACTCAACCGAATTCGTTGGCCAGCTTCATCCGCCATCTTGTTTCAAAATGGCGGCCATTTAAAAAAATTAAAAAAAATTTCAACTTAAAATAAGATACTAAAAAATTAGAAAATGAAAAAGATTTTTTTCGTATGTGTTTGACCTTAATACAAAGATTTCGGAACAGGTTTTGTTTCGTCTATATCTAAAAAAATGGCTGGGTTATAACATTTTGAATTTCTATTGTGGCTTACATTTTAAAACGACCTGATTTTTGTCACGCGATAACAGGCGTATTTATGAACCGATTTGAATGTAACTTGGTCTGTACATAGTACATACCAATGTCTCGACAGATTTCGTTGGCCAGCTTCATTCGCCATCTTGTTTCAAAAGGGTTGCCATTTTTAAAAAAAATGTAATTTTAAATTTAAAAGTCCTTCCGGCCAGTGCCGAGAGGAAGAGGTAGCTTTCATATTCCGTATTTTTAAAAAGCAAGCTTATATTATTCAAACACACGAAGCTCAATTTAGTGGAAACCGATTATAGGAGATTCAATCCTAATCTTTATCAATATTAAATCATTATGAATGAGAATTTCGCGAAATTAGTCAGCTTTATCCAAGCGGCTTTTATTTAAAGTAACTTATATTTGGTTGCGAAATTCGGCGATATCTTGAAGTTCCTGCCATTTTAAGACAACATGGTGGATGAGGCTAACGGGTGAACTTGGTCGAGACCTTAGTAATTCCTGTGCACATGCTTACTCACATCGGAATCGGTTTATATATACAAGTTCTCTCGCAGGCAAAAAATCAGATTTTTCAAAATGTCACCCACATTAGAAATTCAAACTGCTATATCTGAGCCATTTTCTAAGATAAAGACAAAACAAAAAATGCTCCGGAATCCTTATATCAGGGTCAAATACTTAAGAAAGAAACCTTTTTCAATTTCTAATTCTTTTGCACTTTACTTTAAATATAATTTTTTATTTAATTTAATGGCCTCCATTTTGAAACAAGATGGCTGATGAAGCTGGCCAGCGAACTTGGTCGAGACATTACGATATACTATCCACATGCCTTCTTACATCGAAATAGGTTAATGAATACGCGTGTTATCACGTGACAAATATCAGATCGTTTCAAAATGTCAGCCATGCTAGAAATTCAAAGTGCTATAATTCAACCATTTTTTAAGATATATACGAAACAAAAACTGCTCCGGAATCTTTGTATCGAGATCAAACACATAAAAAAAATCTTTTCATTTTTCAATTTTTTGATAACTCATTTTAAATTTAAAATTTAATTTAAAAAAAAATGGCAGCCCTTTTGAAACAAGATGGTGAATGAAGCTGACCAACGAACTCGGTCGAGACATTGTTATGTACTATGTACACACCAAGTTACATCCAAATCGGTTCAAAAATACGCCTGTTATCGCGTGACAAAAATCAGGTTGTTTCAAAATGTCAGCCACAATAGAAATTCAAAATGCTATAACTCAGCCATTTTTTAAGATATAGAAGAAACAAAAACTGTTCCGGAATCTTTGTATTAAGGTCAAACACATACAAAAAAATCTTTTTCATTTTCCAATTTTTTTGGTACCTCATTTTAAATTTTAAATTTTTAAAAAAATTTTAAATGGGCGCCATTTTGAAACAAGATCGCGGATGAAGCTGGCGAATGAACTCGGTCGAGAAATTGGTACGTATTATGTATACACTAAGGTACATCCAAATCGGTTCATAAATACGCCTGTTATCGCGGGACAAAAATCAGGTCGTTTCAAAATGTCAGCCACGCTAGAAATTCAAAGTGCTATAAATCAGCCATTTTTTAAGATATAGACGAAACAAAAACTGCTCCAGAATCTTTGTATCAACGTCAAACACATATAAAAAAAATATTTTTCAATTTTCAATTTTTTGGTACCACATTTCAAATTAAAATTTTTTTTAAAAAATTTAAATGGCCGCCATTTTGAAACAAGATGGCGGATGAAGCTGGGCAACGAACTCGGTCGAGACATTGGTACGTATTATGTATACACCAAGGTACATCCAAATCGATTCATAAATACGCCTGTTATCGTGTGACAAAAATCAGGTCGTTTCAAGATATCAGTCAAGCTGGAAATTCAAAGTGCTATAACTCAGCCATTTTTAAGATATAGACAAAACAAAAAATGCTCCGGAATCTTTGTATCAAGGTCAAACACATAAGAAAAAAATATTTTTCAATTTTAAATTTTTTGGTACCACATTTCAAATTTTAAATTTTTAAAATTTTTTTAAATGGCCGCCATTTTGAAACAAGATGGCGGATGAAGCTGGCCAACGAACTCGGTCGAGATATTTGTATGTACTATTTACACACCGAGTTTCATCCAAATCGGTTCATAAATACGAGAGTTACAGTATGACAAAGATCAGATATATATATATATATATATATATATATATATATATATGGATATATATATATATATATATATATATATATATATCAACTTTTGAACGGAGGGTGGTTTCGGGGTCTGGGGGTCATGATCGATGAAAATATACCAAAATTTTTTGAAATCGCTTTCCTCCGAACGGCTGCAATAGGTAGCTTTTTGTAATGAAAGCTACCTAAAATGAGGTATTAAAAAATTGGAAAATGAAAAAGATTTTTTTATGTGTTTGGCCTTGATACAAAGATTCTGGAGCAGTTTTTGTTTCTGAAAATTTGTTCTTTTGTTTATATCTTAAAAAGTGGTTGAATTATAGCACTTTGAATTTCTATCATGGCTAACACTTTGAAACGATCTTGTATTTGTCACGCGATGCCACACGTATTCGCCTATTTCGATGGAAGAAGGCATGTGGATAGTATACATCAATATCTCGACCAAGTTCGCTGGCCAGCTTCATCAGCCATCTTGTTACAAAATGGCGGCCATTAAATAAAAAAAATATATTTAAAGTGAGATGCAAAAAAATTAGAAATTGAAAAAGGTTTCTTTCTTAAGTATTTGACCTTGATATAAGGATTCAGGAGCATTTTTTGTTTGTCTTTATCTTAAAAAATGGCTCAGATATAGCAGTTGCAATTTCTAACGTGGGTGACATTTTGAAAAATCTGATTTTTTGCCTGCGACAGCAATCGTACATATCAACCGATTCTGATGTGACTGAGCATGTGCACAGCAATTACTAAGGTCTCGACCAAGTTCACTGGTTAGCCTCATCCACCATGTTGTCTTAAAATGGCAGGCACTTTAAGAACTCGCCGAATTTGGCAGCCAAATATAAGTTACTTTAAATAAAAGCAGCTTGGATACAGCTGACTAATTTCGCGAAATTCTCATTCATAATGATTTAGTATTGATAAAAATTAGTATTGAATCTCCTACATTCGGTTTCCACTTAATTGAGCTTCGTGTGTTTGAATAATATAAGTTGGTTTTTTTAAAATAAGGAATATGAAAGCTACCTCTTCCTCCCGGCACTGGCCGGAAGGACTTTTTACTATTCATTTTTAATACCCAATTCTTTGAAAATTTATTTAGGAAGCTAATATTTGATTTGTACGACTACTTGAAATAAAATAAAATTATCCAATAAGTTTGATAATAAAGCTTTTAGATCTACAAAATCTAAATTTTCTCTGGAGCAACTGACTCTTTGAGAAAATTCGAAGAAAAGAGGACATTGTAATACTTGTAGAAAAATTATTTAAATTGTGTTACTTTTTATACAATACTAGTTATCTAACATCAGATATAGTGATAAATTACAAATAATCAGTAGACTTTAAATCTAAGATCAGCAATTTATATAATAGGCTGGACCTAATTTGTACGACTACTGGAAATAAAATAAAATTATCAATAAATTAGGTAATAAAGCTTTTAGATCTATAAAATCTAAATTTTCTCTGGACCAACTGACTCTTTGAGAAAATTTAAACAAAAGAGAACATTGTAATACTTATTGAAAAATTACTTAAATTATGTTACTTTTTATACAAAACTATTTATATAACGTTAGATACAGTGGTCAATTTCAGATAATCAGTAGATTTTAAGTCTAAGATTTGCAATATATATACTAGGATGGACCGATTGTTTTAAAGCATCAATTAATTAGTACGAAACGACATTTGGTTCACAATAAATCGTCGCCTGCATACCCAAAAATGTCCGAAATCGATGAGCGACGATTCTACTTCGACTATTCATATTCCGGAAATGTAGCAGTGCACAGTTACAGATTTTGACATTGTACTGTGCTGTAATGTCTGTAAAGATTTAATTTCTAATGCATTTAAAATTTTAAAATAACCTTCTCAGGGCCAGAAGAATTCTGTTCGTAAACTGGTAAAATAATTGACTAACACCAAAATATTCAAACGAATTTCTCAGAAAACGAAAACTCGCTAATTTGTACTTTTATTACAAAGGCAAAATATTATTAAAATATTGTTGGTGCTATTTGTCAGTTTTGGAATTAAAATTAGGTGGCTAAACCATCTAGCCACCGCCCTTGAAAGGGTTAAATGTATGTCGCCGTATTGAAGAGGCTTGTAATAGACGTTCCATGCTGAGAAATGTGCATGCAGAATTATTCTCACGAATACAAACGTGTATCGTGAGCAATGGCGAAATTTTCGATCATACTGAATATTAATTTTTTATCACTGTGAGACAGTTTGTCTTTTTTTTGTGTGTGATGTTATCAAAATGTATTAAGATAAGCACGTATTTATAGCATAAATTGTGCGTATTTCTTCATACTTCTGACTATTTCATTCAAACATTTACACAAAATGGAGTGCATCGATTTCGGACATTTTGGGGGTAAACAGGCAAAGATTATGTTATCCATGTAAACTAAATGTCGTATTCTACTAATTAATTGATGCTCTAAAACCTTCTAACTGGAAATTTTGCTCTATCTCTTTTCGTTTTCGATTTGCAGTGGCTTCCAAATTTCGCCACTGGGGACGCTGCTGTCGTTTTCATTAAATCGGGCCTAGTCGCTTTACTATACCGTTACCTCTCATGTATAGCTGTAGCTCTCTCCGTTTACAAGTATGATCAGGTTAAAGGGACTTTCCTTTGCACCCTGTATACTAGAAAAGTATAAATGGATATACCATGAAAGTTCAAAGGTATATGGAACCTAAATAATAGCAAATATAGCTATTCTGTATATTTGTTATTCCATATAGGTTTTTAGTTAACCTTTAAAGACATAGTAGGTGTATTGAGAGAGCCACTCAATGGAAACTAGTCGCGAATCCCATAGTATTTATGTGATTAATTCTCATTAAATTAGTCTGTTTTTAACAATTTGATGTTTATTGCATTTATACTGCTACTGGGCATTGCATTACATAAATATATCCTTAAAATTTGTTATCTAGGCTTTAAAAGCCGATGGAGCATAGAGTACGCCGTCCCTGTCATTATGTATGGTCAAACCGTCCGTGTCTTTAAGGGTTAATATCTCGGCTAATGACCGACGATTTTTTTCCCGAAATCCACGTTAAACAATGCTTTTATACTTCTGATACGATAGGCACTCCAGCTCTGCTCAACACTTTTGCTGAAGCTCGTAAATTGAAATTTGAGTGTAACGGAAAAATGCAATTTTCTCAGAAACTATGTGACCTAGGGTAATCGCTATAATTTTCCTGCAAAGTTTAATTTAATGTCTACTAACTCTAATTATTTCATAATTTTAGTTTCAATAGATTCGGAATTAGATGGGGGGAACATATTTTTGCACCACATTTTCCACCATAACTTTGAAAATATAATATTTAAAATTAAATTAAATATAATTTTGATTTCAGCGTTACGAAACCTTTCACACGATACCCCACATGATAAACATAGAACATTTTTTTTAAGTAACTTTATTAGCCCCTGTACATTTTTCCTAAATATATTTATGAATATTTTTAATCTGTAAATATGTGGGTCAATAATCTTTATTACTTCCCCCAATTTGAACTTTCCAAGTTGCATAGTTTACGAGTAAAAGGGCTGTGACGGACAGACAGACACAGACACAGGAGTGATCTTATAATGGTTCCGTTTTTACTTTTTAAGTACGGAACCCAAAAGATCATGTTTAGTTTACCAAATATGTAAAAAAGTTCTAATTATGTATTATTTAAGTGTATGTGTATTTTAGATTAGCCGATTTTTATAGGCGTTTCGGGTATAAGCGGGCAATAGTTGTAAGTATTCTCAGAAATTTCCTTTGAAGCTGGTTGTTCAAATGAATGAGAATTTGAAACAGGGCCTTCAGACACTCTCAAACAAAAATTCCTTTCTCACACAGCGTTCGACAAATTTAGAACTGATGTGTCACAGAGGAAAGTTGCATTAATAGGTTCATTCGTACTTCAAGATGTAGGAATTGTGAAAACAGATAATAAGGATTTCGTAAAAACAAGGTTAGGGGAGAGAAAAATAATCTTGAAAAGAAGATATCGAACGAAGAAAAAATATAAGCAAATTCTTTGGTAGTTTAAAAAATAAAATTATTTTCATAGAAAGACAAGGAACAATTGACACCGTCGAGAAAAAGACGAAAAACATATTACCAGTTAATCTGAATTTGGTTCAAAATATTTAAGTCACTTGTCACGTAGTTATGGTTACTGCGAAAAGATAGCAATATCGTTTTGTAATTTTCTAGCCCAGAAGAAAGAAGATTTTTTAACAGATAAGAGTGGTGTGTGATGGCATCGCTGTTAATACAGGAAAACTCAACCATGCCATTGCATGCCATGAAATAAAATTCAGAAGTGAACTGCGGAACTGATATACTGCGATATAAATATGCGGTATAAATATTCTTCACTAGCTTAGTCTCCGACATCTACTGACTAAACTAGATGGTGGAACTACGGGATCTAACGGGCTGGTACCAAAAGTTCAGAACCAAATAATTTCAAAAGATAAAGTATCTATTTACTTTTTAACAGGCCGCGGCAGCTTCCCGTCTTTCCTTTATAATATCGGCAAAAAAGATGACGACCTTTGTAAATGTGGTGGTCGAGGAGACCCGATGCATTACATTTTCGGCAACTGCAAATTCATGAAATTTAAATTTCACAGAACAGAAACGACAATCCTTCAGGACATCCTAAAAATAATTAATAACCCGGCACAACTTAAAAAAATTTATGCTAACTACGATATTCTCAATAGCCATTATTCTTTTATTCAATATAAATACATTCAATAATTACCTCTTCTGATTGCCTGTGGTGGACATGTCATGGGTCCACGTGGTGTATGGAAGGATGTTTTTGAGATTGTTTTATTTTTAAGAACTTAAATACCACTAGAAATATTGTAAATATGCATAAATATTTTTGTTTAAAAGGGTGAAAAAAAGGAAAAAAAAATATTTCTTATCAAATGTAAAGATGAATGTAAATACTTAAAATTTTTTCAAATAGTACGTAAATTCCAAAACATATAAATCATAATTGTAATATATTTCTAGGCTCGCCCTGAAACAGTAGGGTAGCCAATTGTGATTGGTAAAGAATCGCCATCTTAAATAATAATAAATTTTCACAGGCGGTCCGGGGACACGGCACTTGCCTCTTGTGCTCCTTCGGCGTGTCAGGCGGGTCGTTCTGTAGTCTTCTTTCCCGGAGACTGGGGTTCTGGGCTTGTTTCCGCAGGTAGTAAAACTTTTCCCTGCCCTGGGCTTGGGGGTTACACCTAACCATAAGCCAAAAGCGGGTTCCCAGGGTGGGTGCTTACTTACTTACTTGGAGCTAGGTCAATGGAGTGCGAAAATCTACCTGACGCTTTGCTCAAGCCTATTCTTTTTTCATGGATATCATAAATACAAAACACAGAAGACTTGTGTACACATCAAAAGTATTTATTTGATTTTTGTATAGCGGTTTCAACCGGACAATATTCTAGAGGACTTGAAAACAGAAGGCTAGCACCAAATGTGCAATCGAGATACATCACAACTGCCTAATGAAGCTCTGAAATATTTCGAGCAATAAGTGATAAAAGTTTATGCGCAACTGTGGCTTTCTGTAAGGAAACGGCCAGGTTGCACATACCATAGATAAACAAACAAGATCCCTCATAGCATGCATAGTCACAGTGACGTCATTGTGACGTCACTGTAAGTCACTGTGGTCACGTCACAACTGTGACCAAAATGCCACCACTCAGCGATGTCACACTGTGACTGATATGTGAACTTCTTAGAAAACTTTTATAAATTATAAAAATTCTTCAAAACATGTTACTTACTGTAAAAGATAATTTTGTGTCAATAAAAAAAAAATTGTGACGTCACTGTTATGTCATTACATGTAACGTACGTCTCATTATATGACAAAAAAACCCTACCATATACTCACAGTGTAACTCGCAGTGTAAACTCGCAATAAAACAAAACATATGTTAAGATTAAAAGTTTCCACATCAAACAATAAAAATAATTCAGTGTTTGTTTCCGACTAATATTTCACAACAAAATTAAAAACTTCACCAAAAAATGTACATAAATAAAACACACAAATTTAATAGACATGTAATCAAACTGCTCGCTTAGACTACTAAAACTTTTTGAATAAAAAAAAACTGTTGTAGGTAGTAAAATATTTTACGATATTTACGACTATTAACTCTTGGAATGTTGCTAATATGAAAGTATAGCTATTGAATTTTAAAACTTTATTTGAATACATAATTGATATTTTTCATATAAAAATGTTTTTTGGTGTTATTAGTGGTCAATCTAGAAAAATGTATTAACTGTAGAGATTTCAATAATAAGAAAATGTTTTCTTCCTGTATTCTATAATCCGGGAAAATGGTTTTTATTTATAAATTATTGTATGTATAAATTGTGTGTGGGTATGGGAAGGGACGGAGTTTTGTAATAAAGCAATGCTTTATTATAAGAAATAAAAACACTTGCATATTTTCAGTAATAAATTTTTCTGCTAGTGTTTAATTATTTTAAGTTATTCTTAAAAAATAAATTTGGCTACTTGTTTCACATTTTTTAAATAAATTTAACTTTTTCCGAATATAAAATAAAATACAGTAAAACCACTTTAAAGCGACCACGTTCTGTTCAAATAAAAATTGGTCGCTCCGAGAGGTGGTCTCTTAATAGAGGTCACGTTTAAATCTAGATTTTAATTGTTAAAAAAAGGTAACAATTAATGTTACTAAAATTTATTTTTCACATTTTGAAAAAATATGAAAATTTAGGTTTCAAAACAAAAGTTAATTACATAAGTTAGTTACTGCAGAGTATAAAAAATGAATATATTAACGTTTTTTGTGATTTTACGGTTTTATCTTTTATAGATTTTATTTCCAAGTCCTTTCGAAGTTCAGTAAATAAATGCATTTGTTTTTCTTTTTTTGGACGGGAGCAAATAATGACGATTTCATTAATTTATCTATTTTTTTTAGAGTTTCTTGACAGAATAGTGCACGGCAGTTTATTGAGCGCCATTCTTAATTTGTCATCAGAGTTAAATTCATTGCCTAAAGAGGCACAAAGGTGTTTAAACACTTAAAAGTTATCGGAATAAAATAAATAAAAAAAAAAAAATCTAAACTAACTTTAGAAGTTTGATGAATAATGCGCTCTCAGGAATTAATTTTCTAATAAAACTTTCTTCAAGCGACCAGGAAAAAGCGGAATTTATTTCATTTTCTTCAAAGAAATTAGTCGCTCATGGAGGGAGTTCAACTTAAATGGTCTCTGAATGGAGGTAAAATTAGTATTGAGCCTATGGGAATAAATTTCGTTCTATGACAAAATGGTCATTGAGGGAGGTGGTCGCTTAATGGAGGTGGTTGCACAGGGAGGTTTCACTGTATACAAAATATATGTAAAACTCATGGCGTAATTAATTATTCATATTTTTTTTTTGTTTTGCAAAACTTAAATAGCTGTACAAAACTTAAAACTTGAACTATTTTGAAACACATAAAAAAAAAGTTAAATGCATCAAAAAATTCTTTAAACAAGAAATTTTAATTGGAAGTAAGTTTATAAAAATATTATATCATATAAATGTATAAAAACGGAAAAGCCATCTGTTCTTGCTTTGATAAACAAAACAGTGCTAACCGCAGACGATAAAACTATTAAAAACAACATATTGCGTTTAACCTTTGGAACAGGCAGATGGAGTTTTTTGCTGGACAATAGGTAGCGTTATGAACATGCAGTCTGTCAGATAAAAACATTTAACCTAAAAAATTCATAGGAATAATCATAGGTCATACTTTAGACGAAAATATGAGTTCGAGATATTTACACTAGCTTTGGTGTGGTTTAAATGATTCCCATCATTGCTAGTGTATGTATTATTGACATATTTTCTACTGCCAAAATTTGTTCTTCCTAAAACATGGATTACATCGGAATTTAAAGAATGACGTTAAGGGGAAAAAAAAGGTATGAAAAAATATTTTATTCCAGAGTTTGCTTTTCTTTAAATTATAACGCTTTTAGTATTTTCTTATAAACATTTCATTAACCTAATACAGTTTAGTAGATTTATTATTTAATTTATTGAAATAAATAACTGTCTCAACAATTTTAATCAGATGATTAATATCAATTATATAAATTTATTTTAATCAGATTTGTTTTCTTTTAAAATATTATAGGTTAAAATCACATGTTTTCTCAAACTTTAAAATGACATATAAAAATATTATAATCAAAGTTTAACATAATTATCAAATATTTAAATGTATTTAACGTACTAAATAAAAAGGCCTTTTTATAGAATAAAATTTTTTGATTGTCTCAAACAATTTGCGTTGCACATTTTTATTTAAAAATTAATATATGTTCGGAAGAAAAGAAGATTGTTTATTCTATTTAGAAGAAATAGGAAATTTTTACATAATGGAGAAGTACTATTTAAAGGATATCATACATATGTAGTATTAAGAGTGAAAAATCAGTGTCAATGAGTATTATTCGATGTGAAAAAAGTTATAAAAAATTATAAAGAGATATCCTTAGCTGGTAAGAACTTTTCAGTTAGACATTATGAACGAAAAGCTTTGAAAGTAAACCGGTGTCTTAATTTGTTGACAAATATAGAAATTATGCAACCCAGTGAGAATTTAAATTTGGTTATATTGAAAGATTTTAATTTTTAAAACACATATCCATGTACTTGAATGAATGAAACTAAAATGTAAAATATATTTCATTATTTTTTTTCTATACACTTTTAATATTTTACTTTTTGAATGATTTTATACGCATAAACTTCAAAATATCTATACTATACACTCTATTAGAAAACAGACTGATTAAAGAAGGCTTGTTATTTATGATTATCATCTAATCCTGTAAATAAAATAATAATAGTAATAATGAACCAATGTGTGCTTCTATTTTTTGCTTATGGTTTGAATTTTTATACTTTATTCACATAAAAATGACTAACTATTTTACATTATTTTCATTATTTTTTATTTTACTGTGTCATATAAAAGTAAATATGATTACCTGCATTTGTAACAGACTGTATATATAAAATTTTCACCACACGTTATTCTAAAACCTTTATAACAAATTAAAAACGTCATCAAACTTTGTTCATAAATAAAACACAAATTTAATAAACATGTAATCGAATTGCTCGCTTAAACTACTAAAACTATTAGAATATTAATAATAATTTTAAAAAAACTGCTGTAGGTAGTAAAATCTTTGACGATTTCTTCGACTATTAAGTCTTGGATTGTTGCTTATATGAAAGTATCGCTATTGAATTTCAAAACTTTATTTGAATAAATAATTGATATTTTTCATATAAAAATGCTTTTGGTGTTATTAGTCAAATGCATTAAAAAGAGATGCTAGTTCATAAAAACAGAGCATGATGACAGAGCTTCATGAGTAAATGTAATATAGTAATGTGTTTCGTAATGCTATAAGAAAAAGTACATAATTTGTTAATATGATAAATAAAGTGACATTAATTTTTAAGGATTTTATGAATTACAAATTGAAAAATACAATTAAATAACGACATGATTTAATAATATCTTGTATTTTCTGAAGAAATAAAGTTCTATAATTTTTGCAAGGTCTTGGACACACTGATTTAGGAATACTGTTGTATGAGGTAGTTTTTTAGAAGAAATTTCTGATTGCAACTAAAGGTGAATTTCACTTTAAAAAAAAGGATGTATTACGCCCATTTTAAAAAGAGCAGGGTACTGCAACTTTAAAAAATGGCCTAGATTGAACAGTAAGTAATTGCAGAATTAATAAAAACAGCAAATAAATATAATTTAAGGTTGTATTCCGATCCAAACTGCTTATTTTCTAATTCATTTTAAAATTCATTTTTGCTCTCAAAAGTATAAAACTGGGAAATTCTCTTATTTAGAAACTACATAATGTGCCGTGCTTCTCAATTTTTTGATAAATGCAGAAAATACTGTATTAAACGCTGTCAAAGTTAGCGTTTTGAACCGAATTTTCCGAAGCGTGCAATCTGGGAATGAAAAAAAAGGTCATACTGAGAAAATAATTGTTTAAAAATCAAATTCGAATTAATTGAGCTTAAAATGAAATCACACGGCACGTTAAACATGTCTTCAAAAATCACTCCTAGCAAGTTTCATGTTTTTACTTTTAAAAATGAGTCTGAAAATGTCTCAGAAAATTTCGAGCTGTTGAGGGTGGAAAAACATTTTTTCGAATATACCCTTAATTAGTGGCACAAACAACAAAACAAGCAAATATGGTTTCCAACTCATCTTGCATTTGTACAAAGGAATATTACTATTAATCTCCGACGCTTTGGACGGAAGCAAAGATGACATTTTATGGAATGACGGAGATTCTTCATACACCGATTCATATTACAATAGTGGTACTGCTACCTTCAGTGAAAGTGATTTATTATGAGAATTTTTTGTCAAAATTTTCACAAAGATTATTTGTAAATTTTACGTCTATGAAAATATTACTATAAAAAGAAAAATGGTATTTAATAAACAGCATATAGTTTGGAAACATATGATAAGTTACTAATTTTATTATAATGTGTTTTTTTATACCAGTAATGTTTTAGTATTAGAGTGTACAATATTGTGTAGTAGATTTCCCCGCATAATAGTCGCACTTAGACTTTCACAATGAAAAATTGGCAAAAAAGTGCGACTATTACGCGAGTAAATACTGTAGTTGTTAGCTCCAATTTGCTGTAAATTTCTTATTGCAAAAGCAGAATGAGAAAATAATTACCTAATTATTCTTTTACTCTAAAAAGTTTTTAATACTTGCTGTGATGTTTATAGAAAAAAAAGAATAACTTGATTGATTAAAGATGAATTTCGTAAAAGCATCGCGAAAAAATGCAAATTTCGTCAAAAGATCATGAAAAAAAGCGAATTCAATCTAAGATCAGCAAATTTTGTCAAAATATTGTAGAAAAAACGCGAATTTCGTCAATGGACCGCATAAAAGGCGAAATTTTTAAAATAAATCGCGCAAATAAGGTGAATTTTGTCAAACGATTGCGAAAAAAATTCTAAATTTCTTCAAAAGGTCGTGGAAAAAAACGCGAATTTCATCTAAGAATCGCAATTTCGTCAAGAGATTGAAAAAAAAAACGTGAATTTCGTCAAAGGATCGCGAAAAAATGCAAATTTCGTCAAAAGATCGTGGAAAAAACGAATTTCATCTAAGAATATCAAATTTTGTCAAAAGATTGTAGAAAAAACGCGAATTTCATCAATGGACCGCATAAAAGGCGAAATTTTGTAAATAAATCGCGCAAATAAGGCATATTTTGTCAAATGATCGCGAAAACAATCTAAATATCGTCAAAAGGTGGTGGAAAAAAAAGTAAATTTCATCTAAGAATCGCAATTCCGTCAAGAGATTGAAGAAAAACGTGAGTTTCGTCAAAGGATCGCGAAAAAATGCAAATTTCGTCAAAAGATCGAGGAAAAAAAGCGAATTTCATCTATCAAATTTTGTCAAAAGATTGTACAAAAAATGCGAACTTCATCAATGGACCACATAAAAGGCGAAATTTTGTAAATAAATCGCGCAAAAAAGGTGAATTTTGTCAAACGATCGCAAAAAAAATCTAAATTTCTTGAAATGGTCGTAGAAAAAAACGTGAATTTCATCTAAGAATCGCAATTTCGTCAAGAGATTGAAGAAAAACGTTAATTTTGTGAATTTCAAAGCATAGTGAAAAAAAGCGAATTTCGTCAAATGATAGTGAAAAAACATAAAATTTTGTCACTAAATCGTACAAATAAGGTGAATTTCGCCGAAGTATTTCGAAAAAAAAAACGTAAATTTCAATAAAGTATCGTGAAAAAAACATTCTGAAATTTTTCTGTGAACTTCAGAATTTTTTTTTTACTCATAATCATTCCTGCTTTCATTGCCATGGTGCATTGATTGAACTCGAATAGCGCTTTCATTTTTCAATAAATATATTGCATCTTAACGCTGTCACAACATTGTCATTGTAGTCACATATTCGTCACAAAGTTAATGACAAAATCGTCACAAATTACACAATTTTCACAAAATTGTCACAATGTGACTTCACAACATTGTCACTGTCGTCACAGAATCATCACAGTGTTAATGACAATTTCGTCACAAATGACACATATTTCACAAATTGGTCTCACCGTGACTTCACAAATTGGTCACAATGTGACGTCACAAATGAGCTCTAAAACGGCCATAACGACCTCACATTCTAGTCACTGTGACTTCACATCGACGTCACGTGACGTCACATCGACGGTCACAAAGTCACAGTGTGACTTCACAACGACGTCGCCGTAACGTCACCATGCCTTACGGGATAATATACAAAAGGACAAAATACAAGGACACTTATTTCAATATCTGTAATGGCAACAGTACTAGCGGCACTTGTGACAAGGGGGTATAACTAACAAGTCTCCGAAATTTAAATGGGGATTAATGAAATATGTTTACGTTCTATGTTTTGTATATCTATTTTTTCCTCCACGAGGCAGAAACAGACAATTTTTCTTATTACAATTGATCTTTGGTGTTTTTAAAATTGTATTTTTAAATGATATTGGACTTACTTGATTTACAGTATTAAAGATGACTTATTTAGCTTATTTTTTTTCACTGTACTTGTATCGCTTACCATTAAGTTACATAATAATAATAATAATAATAATAATAATAATAATAATATAAATGAAAAAACCCTGAAAGATTCTGCTGAAAACGTAAACATGTATCTTATGAGACGAATTTGTGAAAAATCAAAACCATGTATTGCGTTAATTTATTCACATCATTTACAATTTTATAAATGAAATACCAGTCTTTCTCTAATGTTTTATTATCGTAAATATTCTTGAACTTATTGTACGTTATTTAAATTAAAACAATCTTTTATTTTCTACATGATAAAATCAAAATGCATAAATGTTAAAAGATGATTGTACTACTGTTTTAATACATTTAACTTCATAAATTCATAAAAACTGCCTAAACATTTCCTATAAAATAGGAATATTTATGAAATTTACTGGAAATTATAGTGTGCAACATTTTGCATATTTTTATATTATACTATTGATTTATGTAGCTTTAAAACCAATTATATCGTATTTGCTTGATATATAACATTCAAGAGGAATTTTTTAGCTTGTTTTTCGCTGCACTTATATAATTCATTCTTCATTTAAGAGAAAAAAAAATCCATGTAAGATTCTATTGAAAACGTAAATATGTAACATAAAAAAATAATAAAGATTACAATAAGGTAGACGCTCAATAACAAAATTATTCCAAGGATGAGAAGTTTCTTCCCCATTGTCAATTATGGCACTGCGATCTTAATCGCATTAGCATTACGCTCTATGAAAGTGTAATTTTATATGTTTATCTATGGCGCAGACCGACCTCTTTATCAGATTGTTCAACTCTCAGCGTTTCTGCTATATCAGACAAATTGATACTATGCTATCCCGCGAATTTACTATTAGCAATGAAAACTGACGAAGACCAAGATATTAAAAGATTGCATGAAAAAAATGCCACAATTCTAAAAAGAACCCCCCCCCCCCCCCCCAACAATTTCGAAAGTTCTAGGTTCGAAATTTGAAGTTTAAGGCAACATTGCATCGATCTATGATTGCATCGACAAGGACTCCACAAAAATCAGCAGGCCTCCAATAATAAAAAACTTTTTTATGAGAAAAAATTGAAGAATTCATAATGCCAGGATCCATCTTAGATTAATCGCTAGTATGCTTTACAAGTAACACCCTGGTGCTCGAAAGTGCTTTAAAATTGTGACATAAGCTTCATCAAATATATTTGGGATATAGTGAGAGATGCCTTCATCAAAGCAAAACTTCAAGCATTTAAAAAAAGGGCCAAAACGCTTTTCGAAGAAGATCTTCGTAACCTAAAAAATGTAAAAATTCTGACTATAACATTTCGTGGGTAGGGTGTGGGTTGAACTCGCCGTGAAGCTACCTACTCTTGCTGAGTTTTAGATTGTTTGGCGTTGGTTCCGAGCAAAACAAGCAAAAAACTTTATATTTTTAGAGCACATAGCACTAAAATAATACTAATCAGAGATTATTTAAACATCTGGCACGCTAAACATGTCTTTTTAAGAAAATGCAACCAAAAAAAATTAACATTTTTAAAAAATTTCCTGAAAAAAGTTCAAAATTCCGCCTTTTAGGAGAAACTCAAGACATTTGAGGCAAATCAAGGAATCAATGTAACCTGCACTTGGCTTAGCCTTGTATGTGAATTTATTAATATTCCACAATCTTTTATAAGTACAGAGAATATAGTTCAGCAGGAAAATGCATAACATAATTAAAAACTAACCTTAAGCAATTCATTCCTATACTGAGTAATACTTACGAATTTATTTGTGTAGTCTTGTGTATGATTAACAGAATTTATAAAATTGAGGTTTTAAACAAAATATTAAGTGTTATAAATGTCGAATTGAAATGTGTCCGTCCCAACTCAAACCAAAATACACTGCTCAAAACAATTAAAGGATATTGCAGTTTTAGGTGGATTTTGTATCTGGTAAACTGTTTAGCTGATTGGTACATGGTCGACAGACATAGTAGGTTATATGAGAATAAATTAAACATGTTTGGCAGAAAAAAATGCATTTTATTGCGCATTTGTGTACTAAAGGAAAAAAACACAATTTGTGCATATGAGAAAAAAAGAATAAGAAAAGGTGTTTTCTTCAAAGAAAATCATTTTCAGTAGGGGATATGGTTTCCACGGGCGGCCAGCAACTTTGAACACCTTTGAGGCATGGACTCAATGAGGCTATTAATGACGAGTTGGGGTATTCTGCCCCACTCTTCCAGAAGAGCTCTTTCCAGTTCTTGGAGAGTTTGTGGGGGTTGTTGGCGGCCAGAAACTCGTCTTCCTAAAGCGTCCCAAACGTGCTCGATTGGATTCATGTCTGGAGAACACGCTGGCCATTCCATTCGAACGATTCCTTCCTCGAAAAGGAAATCCTCCACCAGGTTTGCACGATGTCGCCTGCAGTTATCGTCCATTAAAATGAAGTTATCTCCGATTGCTACAGCGTAAGGGACTACAATAGGTCTATGGATCTCATCCCTATATCGGCGACCAGTCAGAGCTCCATCTCGAATGATGTAGAGGTCAGTGCGCCCGTCTAAGGAGATGCCCCCATCCACCAACACTCCTCCACCGCCAAATCTGACACTTTCGTTCACGAACGCAGGATTATTCCTACTGTCACGGTCCCTCCAGATGAAAATACGCCTATTATCCGGATGCACATAAAAACGGGACTCGTCAGAAAACAGAATATTGCTCCATTCATTTCTCCTCCAGTTGACATGCTCGGTTGCCCACTCCCTGCGGTCGCGACGATGCCTTGATGTTAATCTAACACATACCATCGGTCGGCGAGCATACAGACCTACAGCATGGAGCCGGTTTCGGACAGTCTGAGTTGAAATCGTGGTGCCTGTAGCCGAGCGAAGGTGTTGTTAGAGAAGAGTAGCGTTCATGGTTCGGTTTCTCCGAGCTGTTAACGCTAAATACCGATCTTCATTGGGCGTTGTTGCCCGTCTACGACCTTGCCCTGGTCTTCGGCCTGCACATCCACTCTCCAAAAAACGGTTCCAGATCCTGGAAATGACACTTTGTGACACTCCAATGGCTTGCGCTACTTCGGCTTGAGTTTGGCCCCCTTCTAACCTACCAACAATTCTCAAAGCTTCTGAATCTGTCAAATGACTTCGCTGAGACATCGTACTCATCGAAACAAAGCAATCACTGAATGCTGATCATCCTTGTCTTCATTCTCTTTTATCCAGTTGAAAGTCAAATTTCATTCGCTGCCGCTGAAGCGACATTTTTGACGTCGAACTCAAAATTTGCATACTCCACAGTTTGAAAACCAGAAAAATTTGCATTTGTGATTATCTTCTTCTATTTTCGGCAAAAAAAAAAATTCGTTTATATCTTTATTTTATATAAAACATCAAATATCCTTTAATTGTTTTGAGCAGTGTATTTTACTTTAATTGCCAATGCACTTCTAATTGAGGTATATGGACATCATTCGTGGCAACACATATCACTTATGCAACCGTTTAATAATGAATATTAAAGATCGAACACACAATATAGGTAAAATCACAATAATAATCACAATACGTCTAAATAACACAATAGAGGTCCTTACCAAATGGTCGACTGAGTGTATGAAGGGATATCGTCAAGATACCTCAATTAGAAACACATTGGCAATTAAAGCCAAATGTTCATGTACCAGACTGGGCACATTTTCAGTGAGTTGGAAAAATTTTACTTACATAAATTGTTTTTCGGAGAGAAATAATCATAAAATTTATTTTGGAAACAAATGAATATAGTTTTTTAATTTAACGTTATTAAAATGGAACTAGGTAAAGCAAATGATCGAAATAGCTATTTTTAAAATACTAAATTTATATGTACATACATATTTGGAAATGTGTTTTGTTAATCCCGAAAGAAAGTTCGTTAATATTTTTTTTTTCTATACCATTTCAAAACTGCTGTTGTTCGCTAAACATTAAAAAGAAATATTTTTGCAAATTCTTATCAGGGATATGATTTCCAACTTTTTGTACACCTGTATAATCTTAGAGAAAATGTTATTTCATTTAATGGGACCATTTTTGTGATATAAAAGAACAACATTTTCTCTAAGATTTCCTGCTATGCAAAAGGTTGAAACTCTCATCCCTGTCTTATTCAAATTTTCGCGAAAGCTCTTTAAAAATAATACCATCGTGTTTTGCATATTTTAATTTCCAATTAAGAAATTAAAATACATAAAAGAATGTAAATTTTTGTGGGTTTTTTAAAACCTCCAAAACATGAATGATAGCACAAAACAACTTTATTCAAATAAAATGCATATTATATATTGTAATTTATTACGATAACATATATTTTATTATAAAATCATTTAATATGTCATGGGCCTATTTATCATAGCATACATAATAAATTGATTATTGCAAGTTACACATTTTAGATGCTTTTGCCATTGTCATCAAACTTTTATTGATTTGCATTAGTAATTTAGAAAAAAAAAATCGATAAATAACATGTCATAGATTCTTGAATATGTCCTTACGTCTTGTGTGTAAGGCCATCAATTTCCCTTTCGATCTCACACAACCTTTTCAAGAACACTGTTGTTCGCTTCCTTTCAAACAGCTGTTAGAAATCGAATACTTTAAAATGAATTATAGTTTACAAACAATGGAAGACATTCCTCTTTCCTTTTATAATGGTGAACAAAAGGTAGTGGAAAATCTTTGCAATATGTTTATTAAATATCATTGTATTTTCTTAACTATACAAAACATTATACAGACATACAAACAATAAATACAATAAACCCAACTGGAGTGAAAAATTAGCCAGAGCCAGGAATCGAACCCGGGACCACAGTATACAAGGCTGCTGCTCTAACCACTGAGCTACTCCGGCCGATGCCTGAGTCTGCAATTTCTCACTAATAAACCATGTTGGGGAAGTCACCAGCGATCTATACGACAGCCTTGGATAACCGGACAACGATGAATAGGTTTTACTATTACATCGATCTACGATAATTATAATAAAACACTCATGCTACAATATATATTAAAACACACATACACACATAAATAACGCCTGCATTCAACAATTAAAGGTATATATAAATATTATACAGACATACAAACAATAAATACAATAAACCCAACTGGAGTAAAAAATTAGCCAGAGCCAGGAATCGAACCCGGGACCACAGTATACAAGACTGCTGCTCTAACCACTGGGCTACTCCGGCCGATGCCTGAGTCTGCAATTTCTCACTAATAAACCATGTTGGGGAAGTCACCAGCGATCTATACGACAACCTTGGATGACCGGACAACGATGAATAGGTTTTACTATTACATCGATCTACGATAATTATAATAAAACACTCATGCTACAATATATATTAAAACACACATACACACATAAATAACGCCTGCATTCAACAATTAAAGGTATATATAAATATTATACAGACATACAAACAATAAATACAATAAACCCAACTGGAGTGAAAAATTAGCCAGAGCCAGGAATCGAACCCGGGACCACAGTATACAAGACTGCTGCTCTAACCACTGAGTGCACCGCAACATGGTTTATTAGTGAGAAATTGCAGACTCAGGCATCGGCCGGAGTAGCTCAGTGGTTAGAGCAGAAGTCTTGTATACTGTGGTCCCGGGTTCGATTCCTGGCTCTGGCTAATTTTTCACTCCAGTTGGGTTTATTGTATTTATTGTTTGTATGTCTGTATAATATTTATATATACCTTTAATTGTTGAATGCAGGCATTATTTATGTGTGTATGTGTGTTTTAATATATATTGTAGCATGAGTGTTTTATTATAATTATCGTAGATCGATGTAATAGTAAAACCTATTCATCGTTGTCCGGTCATCCAAGGCTGTCGTATAGATCGCTGGTGACTTCACCAACATGGTTTATTAGTGAGAAATTGCAGACTCAAGCGTCGGCCGGAGTAGCTCAGTGGTTAGAGCAGCACTCTTGTATACTGTGGTCCGGGTTCGATTCCTGGCTCTGGCTAATTTTTCACTCCAGTTGGATTTATTGTATTTATTGTTTGTATGTCTGTATAATATTTATATATACCTTTAATTGTTGAATGCAGGCGTTATTTATGTGTATATGTGTGTTTTAATATATATTGTAGCATGAGTGTTTTATTATACAAAACATGTTGAATCTTCTAGAAACTTAGTGTAGTTCTTAACAATAAATAGTTGTTTAGACTGTTAGACTAATAACAAAAATATATGTTAACATTTCTTTTTCACTAATTAAATGAAAAAAATATATATTTTTTCTTTTCATGTCGAAATTGCCAATAGTTTAAATCTTTAACTTACAGTCCAGATAAGTATTTAAAATTTCGTCAAAATGACTGGGCTTTTAAAAACTTTCATAAGCAAGAATGATAGCACAAAACAAGATATTAAATCTTTATTTAAATAAAATGCATATTACAGATTGTAAATTATTACGATAACATATATTTTATTATCCAACATTATTTAACATGATTTAATATGCCATGGGCCTAGTTATCAGTGCATACGTAATAAATTACTTATTGTAAGTTGCACATTTTAGAAGTTTTTGCCATAGATGTCAAACTTTCATTGATTTTAATTAGCAATTAAGAAATAAAAAATTCTACAATAGATAATGTGTCATAGATTCTTGAATACGTCTTTCCGTCTTGTGTCTAAAGCCATTAATTTCCCTTTCGATCACAGAGAACCTTTTCAAGAATCCTCTTGTTCACTTCCTTTCAAACAGCTGTTAGAAATCGAATACTTTAAAATGAATTATAGTTCACAAACAATGGAAGACATCCCTCTTTCCATTTATAATGGTGAACAAAAGGTAGTGGAAAATCCGTGCAATACGTTTATTAAATGTGATTATCTTTCCTTAACTGTACAAAACATGTTGAATCTTCTGGAAAAACAATAAATAGTTGTTTAGACTATTAGAATAATAAAAAATATATGTTAACATTTCTTTTTCACTAATTAAATGAAAAAAAAAAATATTTTCTTCTTTTCATGTTCAAATGGTCAATACTTTAAATATTTAACTTTAACAGTGCAGATAAGTATTTAAAGATTTTACAACGTATTCCATATCGCAATAATATTTATTAACATTTATAACATTTATTTTGCTCCATCTTAATATTTAATGAAATCACTGCACACCATCATGGAGTTTCCTTATTATCTTTGTTTTATTATTAAAAGCAAATTTGTTTCCGGAATATTTTTTAAAATATTTTTTGTAAGAAAAATATTTTTTTTCTCTCTCACTTTACTGTATTTTGCATGTTATAGATTTCAAGGAAATATATTATAAAATTGCGCATGCCGAATTGGAATATATTTTGTCCGACCAATCGGCGGAAAAATAAAAGTTTCACGTTTCAAATTTAACGAAATATATTATACGACTAATTTATTTTGCGTAACTTTTTGGTAACTAATTTTGATTTTTTTTAAATTTATGTACTGATGTATTTATTTTATAATTTAATTTCGAAAAAATACAGTATATAAAGTTTGCATGCACACTTAAAATTTTGCAGCACACTGAATAGTCATTTGACAGTTTTCATAGAAAACGGTTAAGTAACCGTAATTTCCCAGCAAAGAAAGAAACAGTGGGCCATCAGCTGGAAAAAAGATGGCAGCCAGCACTGCCATCAGCGGTAAAGTGCAATTGTGACATTACTTAAACCTGTACAAAAGTGTCCGTGCAGAATGCAGCTGGCCCATCATTGATGGCCAACAAATGACCAGCATTGGTATGCCATCACATTACTTCAATCCGGCACTTTTCCTGCAGTGCTAACACCGATCCTTCTGCTATTCCTTTGCTGGCCCGGCACTTTCCCTTACAAAAATTCCTTATAGAATTCTATAAAAAAAAAACAAAGTATTATAGCCCTTTTTTCTATAAGCTAGTTTCATCAAGAGCTATAAGTGTATATAACAGAAATGACTATAGAAATATTTGAACTTGCAGTGGTTTCCATGTGGTCACCCTCCCAAGTACCAACTGCGCCCGGTGCTGTTTGGTTTTCGTGATCGGACATGAACAAGTATTTTCAGCGTATTCTTCGAGCGCTCGTAGCTTTCAAGCTCTCATTACACTATTCGAAGTTTGTTTCTTTTGTAATTTACATTCCCAATCATTGAACTGGTATAGAAATTATTCTATTGTATATAAATCCTATATATTTCATACGCTTTTTTTTATTGATTCTCAACTGTGTAAATTATGAAAACCGAAATCCTCTGTAACTTAGTTAAACCAGATTTAAGGAGAAAAAAAAGTGCGTTCAAATAAAGAATTTATTTATTTATCCATTTACTTATTTATTTTGTTGGTGGCAGTGGTGCTATATTATTTACAGTTTAAAAAAAATTACCTTCACAGCTTAAATTGTGTTAAGATATTAATTTCAGATTTGTATTCAAATATTCAATGTCTTCAATATTCACACCGTCACCTAGCGTAAGGGTTCCCAGCAATAATACTGCAAAAATTCGTGCACTTCCATATAGTGGTGGGCCAGTGCATGAGTTAAAACGGAAGGCCACCAGATTTTTATCTGATGATTTCCAACAGCAAAGTTGACTGAAGCTGTCCAGCAGTGCTCGTGCAGTGGTAGACCATTAGACAGCACTTCCCCATCATTGACAGCACCTATCTTGCTGCTGGCCTGCAATTTTCTATTTGCTGGGTTAACTCGAATCTGACGATAATATGAGCAATAATATAGTCAGAATACAGTTAAATTACAGTTATTTAAATGTTTTCTGAAAAAAAAAAAATTCGAATGACCGGACAGTTCGCCGCAAATTTTTAACAGTGTAGAAATTCCTAACGTATGCTATGATTATTCATCTATTAGGTGTTAAAATATATTTTAAGCATTAAAATAAAAACGTACATATAAATGATAAAATATAAAAAGAACAAAAATACTGTAATTTTTATGACTTGCGTTTAAAACGCCTTAAAACTTATTTCTGCACTTAATATTTAAAATTCAACAGTATCTATTAAAATTTAAAAATAGATTTTTTTCTATATGCAAAAACTAAAAATCGTAAAAATATGAAAATAAGAAATGCTGTAAAACTAAACTCATTTTTATCTGCTGAAAAATCATAACCCAAAAAATACATAATAATATAATTCCAGACATCGATAAATTATGGGGACCTTGGACCATGACTTAAAGTCTTGAAAATCCCACATAATTACCGGCCATAAATCTTTTTACCTTGTAGTACGATTCGGGTAGCTAAGTATTGGGCTTCGCGTAAAATACAACGGAAACGATTTGCTGCATGTCCAGTTCTTTTGTCATCATTTTCGATAATATAATAAGAACCTATATGTGAGACATGTATTTAAAACTGAGACATTTTTATTTTAGATGGTGCAATCAGTTTTTTAAAATACGAATGCTAACCTTTTTAAGAAATTCGCGAACGCAAATCACTTCGCGAATCCCGGTGAAGGTCCTTTGTCCACGTTTAAAGTAACTAAACGTCGGTAATTCGAAAGTCTTTTTACAGTATCTTGGCAGACCGAATTTATATCGCCTACAAAAAATTTTAAATGTTCGGACGAGAAGTATTTTAAATAAATAAATAAATTTTGAGATATTTTTTCATGAGAACGCAAAAAATTGAGGCGTATTGGGCATAGCTGCGCTCGATTTCGGCTGATGTTCAAACTACTAAATGTGCACATTTTTTTCATATTCATTTAAATAAGGTTTGAATAGAGTTATACTTATAGCAAATATATTTAAGAGAGTTCGGACGATAATAATTTTTTCTTGTTTATTCTAAAGGAACCGACTCGAAAACGAAGTATAAATACACACATACACACACACTCACACGCATATATATATATATATATATATATATATATATATATGACTGTTCAGGGACATGTGTGACTGTTCAGGGTTTGCGTGCACGATTGCTTGAGGTTTCACGCTCAGTTGTTGGTTTTCGATGGGTCTAGGCAGCTCATTCGATTTGTTAGTTTTTTCTTTTTGGTCTTGACAGGTTGTTGGGGGGAGCGTTGTGCACATAAAAACTGGTTTTAACCCCGCAGTTGCATGTCGCAAGTGCATGCCGCCTGTCTCCATAGATTCAATTTCTTCTGGTTTTAGTTTGAATGTTTTTCAAAGTTTGCCGTTTTTAAAGTATGTTGTTTTTGAAGTTAGTTGTTTTTAGTTATTTTGTTGTTGTCATTTGGTTTAGTTTATTTATTGTTGGATCAGTTCCGTAGTTTCGAATTTTTGGTTTGGTTTTTGGATACATACATACATACATATATATATATATATATATATATATATATATATGTATATGTATATGTATGCATATATATATAAACAGATTGTCCTGAAAATTAACGTTCTGACGGCATATGTATTTATTATTCACAAGACAAAAAAATCTTAATACGATTACTTTTATGCTAATGATAAAATGCACTTTTAACATCACGTAGGAAAAATACTGTACTTACATTTATAATAAATGTTCAAAATGTCCACCCCTTTCTAGGAGGCAAAGCTGAACTCATTTGCGTAGAAAAATGGCCGGGATGCTTAAACAGTGGATCGAGGTGTCTAAAAAAGTTTTCAAAGGAGTCTATCTCCAAAAAAGTCTCAAGCACATGCATGCTTTCATCCCTTGTATGGCATGCAGAAAGGCTGGTGTAACAACTTTCGGCCGTCCATTCTTGTCCTTGTCTTCACACAGAAACAGTATTACGAAAGCGTCGAACGAACCGACAGAGCGTATCTTTACTCAGTATTGCATCATTTGGATATTTAAATCTCCAAACGTCGTTGCACCTTTCAAACGATTTACATTCAAAAGAAGTTTCGATCAGCGCACTTCTCTGAATACGTGATAAATTAATTTCACTATGGAGAACAAAATAACGCACCAATTAAGCGCGAAAAGAACCAAACGATAAAAATACAAGAATGGATGTCATGATAAGCAGATGATAAAATTTAATATTTCAAGAAAAATCCCGGACAATGAGTTTTTTAATTTGGAGTACGGGAACTTTTAGAACACACGGTATATTACAAAACAATCTGTTGTGAAATTAAGCCTAGTAACATGCATTTTTATTGACGATCTCATATAATTTAATTATGTATAAATGTATTTATGATTTCAGCTATTATCTAGGTATTCTAAAATCATATTTTTGTTTCAAAGTGTAGAATTGCATAATATTTTTTTAAAAGTGCGTAAGTGTGATCACAGATCGCACAGAGAGTTTCGTTTAATATTTCCTTCAGAACACTTTATTCTTTTACAAAATCTGTTACTTCCACATTTCGCAACAAGGGTACACTGTATTCTAAACAAGCCTCTATCCGAACGGAACTCCGTTTTACAAACTATCCGTAGATATATTAGTCGAGGGGATTGGAACCATAACACCTGAGATAGGTATGCGCCCCCTGGTGGTAAACATTGGAACTAAAATATGTACGGCTATCGTGCATAATATGAAAGAGTGGTTAAAGGAGTGTCGTCAAAAGTTAGAAAAGTGCACTTCGGTGAAAAGTGTGGAGGTAAGAAAAATTGTTAAAAATACAGAAGTTAGAGCCCGGAAGGGTAAATAATATAAGACTTTTAAAAATTTTTATGATATGTCTTTTGATGTGAGGTGTTCAGCTATAAGTATCCAGATTTTCAAGTCTTCAACTTAATTAGGAGCTCACTTAGAAAAAATAAAACTTAAAATACATAAGTTAGAGCCCAGAGGGGGTAAATATAAGACTTTTTCAAAATTTTATGTTTTGTCGTTTGATGTGAGGTGTTCAGCTACAAGAAACCAAAATTTCAAGTTTCGATCATATATAGTTTCTGAGAACGGGCTCTAAGACAAACAGACAGACGGACGGACGGACAGACAGGCGGACAGACAGAGGAGTGAGATGAATAGGGTTTTGTCAGATGAACGAAAACCTAAAAACACACTACTAATACAGATAAATGGAAATAATACTGTTTTTACTCTCTATTAATTTAGTAGGCTGGGATTTTGTATAAAATGAAGAAATTTTATAATCGATTTTTCACTTAATTCTTTATATTTTAAAATTATCAAAATTTGGTTGTGTGGTGTGTTTCCTATTATAGCACAACATTTTAATAATTTTAGTTATTATAAGTTAAAACAAAATAAGGCACTTTTCGTTAGGCGACTACAGGTGATAAATCACCAAATATTATTTATGTTTGCATCTAAAACACGAGTTACAACAACAGTGGATTTAATTATGTCCTTAACCAGGCTCGCCATAAAGGGACAACTGACTGTGAAACGTCACTAAACTTTAAAATTGAAAAGTAAATCCAAAATTAAAAAGGAAATAAAAAATAAATAGTTTAATGCATATATATATATATATCTTTAAAATAATCTTTAATTAGTTGTTTTATGTTAAATAAATTGTGATTATGCGTTTCGAAATCTTAAAGTTGTTATTTAAATAATGTTTATTTTTTTCTGTTGCCATATGTTAAAAAAGAAGCAGACAGAAATTATAGTTTCTTTATTAAATTCACAAGCTTGCGCTTTTTTACCAAACTTAAATTTAATCCTGTAACGTGTTTCCATACTTAAGATAGCTGCCTTCCCAGAATTACTGTATTGATTTTTTGGGGGGAAATAATGCACTGTAGTTAAGAAATTAGATGTAACTTCGAGGATAAACATTAAATGCTTATAAAAGAGTACATATATATTTAAAATATATTTACAAAAAATATTTTCGTATGGGTTAACATTTTAAATAATAAATAACACTGCTTAAAATAGACATATAATTTTACAAAGACAATACTGTAGTTACATTCATTTAAAAGAGAAAAATCGTTAACCTATCTACAGATATCAAGTTCCTGCTTGGCATGAGAAGAAGATTCAGAAAAATAATGACGCCTATTAAGTGAATTAATTTGTACTCTGCCCTTCAGCTAAACTAATTAATAGTCATTCTTTCAGAACTCAATGAAAACTTATTTGTTTTCATCTAATTAACGCCATAAATTGTCAAATATTTACCCATTCTAAGCCTTGAGGTGATCGGAATCGATTGCCCATATTCCTCAGGAAATTAATTTTTGCAGTTTTTTAATAACTTTTAAGTTTACTTACTTCAATTGAGGTAAGGAATATTCGTGCTAAAGACTGTTAACCCTTTAACAGTCGCATTAAATTACGGTTAAAAAATTGAAATTGCTTATTGTCACCACTTTTTTGAAAAAAAGAAATATTCACCTTATTTAACGGCAGAAATATGATACCAGCCAATTACACTATTTTATAAATTTGGTGGGAATCAAACAATCTGAATAAAAGAGACAGCCCGTGAATATCACGTGAGAGAGGATTAAGGGGTTTAAATCGTTGTTTTAAATTCATTCATTTCAATAATATTTAGATATTTCATTCTAGAGAGCTACTTTTATTGACTAAAGGATAAAAATTAAAGTTTGGAACCAATATATATATAAAAAAGATTAGTAAAATTCAAAGATTATTTCATATTTTCTGATGGCCCGATATACTACTTCTAACCAAACATAACATTTCCGAAAATTTAATGAAAAAAAAAACAGACATATTTTATATTTTTTATTAATCATTTATATATATATATATATAAGTATTAAAATATTTTCCTCTTTAAAACTAGTCTTTCAATATTTGACTTAAAAAATGAATAAAAGACACATGTAAAAGAAAAATTAATCCGTAGCAAGTTCCACCAACAGAAAGACATAAACAATATTCCAATATATGTTTTTAATGAAAATAATTTTGTTGACATATTAGAAATGAGTATTAAATAATATTAAAGAAAAATTAGAATGACACAGAGATTTACATTATATACTGAAATATTCCAGTAACGTGTATTTTTTAAAGTATTAAAATTGATAGTTAAATTGGAATTTAATAAGTGATGCCAAATGCAATACAATATTAAACAATTTCTTCTTGATTCTAACAACAAATTAATACTAAATTTATCATAGTTATTTTATTTTAATATTGTTCTTTATAGTATATTTTTAAATTAATATACAGTTGATTTGTAAAATTGATTTTCTTTAACTATATCGCAAATGACTAATTTGTTCCAGTTATGCTACATATAATTAAATAGGAAAATGTCAAACAATAATATAATGCTTCCATTTCTTTGATAATGTATTTGTATTTTCATAAAATACGTGAATCGCAATTTCAGGAAGAAAAAGAAAAGTGTTAATTGTGCATTTATTTGAAAACATTTTTATTCACAAAATAAGTAAATAAATAAACACGAGAATTTGAATTTATAGTTTGTATAATGTATTTCGTTTCCTTCGATAACCTAGACGTGTAATATGAGAAGTTAGAACGTAAAATTAAAGGATTTTTAATTGTATTCCTCCAGATTTTGTGAAAGCTTGTGTTTTATTCATTTACTTTGTTCATTTACTTTGTTCATTTTTATGTAGTTGTTTATAATGGGTGTTCCAAAGCTATATTTACAATTTCATTTCTCCATAAACCAGTAGTTGCTGGCGCCGTTTCGGCAACTTATGCATCGTAGACGGCGATAACCCGAATTATTTTGATGCCGTGCGAATGTACAGTCGTGAGAAAAAAAAAAGTAAACACCCCCTACTAACTCCTTAACAAATTATCGTAGAAGAAAGTTTCTGGTACCGAACGATTGGAAATAAAGTCTACTTTTAAATGAAGTATATAAAATTGGTTTAGAGTGCCATCTACATATTAAAACGAACCCAAACTTCATTTTTTTCATTGGCAATACCCAATTTTAACAAGATATTTCGAATCTTCGTATCAAACCATACCTAGACTTCAAATTTCAAGTCATTTGAATGATAAGTTTTTGAATTATGAACATTCAAAATTTAGTGTTTCTAATGTTAAATTATATTTTCACATTTTTGTTAATATCTCCTGAAATTATGCTCCTAATGTGCTAATTTTTTGTGTAGCAATAATACTAATATACCCAAACATAAATACGCTTAATTTGTAATATTTATAATTTTATGATATGAACTATGAATTATGAAATTAATATTCGAAAAAAGTATGAATTGCAACCTACAATTTTTTTGGTGGATTTAGATTTATTAAGTCCTGCTTTATGGAAATCCAAAATTTCACATTTTTCTTCCAAGTAGTTTTCAAATTACGCTTAAAACTGACAAAATGATGGTTTAAGGAGCCTTCTATGATAGAAGTGAACGGTTATTTTGAAATTTCTTCTGCTATCCTGTAATCCTTCTGCTATCCTTGAGTAGCGCTTAAGATGCCTTGATCAAGAAGGGAGCTCTCTCGGCCAACAACCAAGTACCGAACTTCAATTCGGATACATCCCCTAAAATACGATCGTTTTAAAGTAATTAATTTCTAGGAAAGTTATAGGAGTTCATTTATGCTGTCAGAATTGTGTACTGCTGTTGAAAAAAACAAAGTTATGGTTCGTTTTAATATGTATATGCCCCCCTCAGCAAATTTTATATACATCATTTAAAAGTAAACTTTATTACCAATCGTATGGTACCAGTAACTTTCTTCTACGATAATTTTTTGCACAGTTAGTAGGGGGAGTTTACTTTTTTTTTCCACGACTGTACTTTGTTGAAATTCCTTGAAAAATTTAGACGAACACGTTCCGAATTCTCTTGAATTGTGGTTCGCCGGACCGTACCATTTTATGCAGCACACAATTGGTCCCCATACACTTCTTGGGTCGCTCGCGTATTAAGAATCTGGATCGTACACCATGACCGCATTTTGTTCGAATTTCTCCGCTTTGAACCAGGCCTTTTCCCGAGGATTAGCCATCAGCAGTACTGGGTCATATTGAATCGTACCTGAAAGAAACAAACAACCGTTTTAGTAACAATAAAAAAATTCTGATTTTTTTATTACGTATACTCAAAAACGACTTTATTATCTTATTTCATTTATGTTTTATGGAGATAGGGTAGGAGGAGGTGGGTATTAAGTGTTTAATTTGTGAATTAAATTTCTGAAAATCCTGCACCATTCATCTAGTCATTATGTAGGTAGGCATTTTTTTATTCATGAACAAAAATACAACAAATTCATGTACATGTAAGTTAGTACAATTGCAATTAATAGTTTAAAATATATTTTAATAAATTCCTCAACGCATATTGCTATAAAAGGGGAAAAAATCCATTACCAATATTGAAATATTTGTAAAACTCTTACGACTGGGTACTAAGTATAAGTTTAATATTATTTTAAGAATATCCCTTTAAGACCTGACCTTCACAAATCTGTAAGTGATGCTAAAGAACAAGACGAATATTTTCCTAATTTTGTGCGATTTAAAGTCCAGCATTCATCCCAGAATTGTACAAATGCTCCCTTGGTATAGCCTGACCCCGGATATATTTTTAAATATATTTTTCAATCATATATGATCCTATAAATTAGGAGAAACCCCGAACTTTTCATTTCAACCAAAAAACTTTCGGTTTTAAAGGGATATATATTTATTTTTTTAACAAATGTGTTTAAAATACTAACTGAATATTTTTAACCATAAATTCATAATACAAAGTGCACTTATGTTAAAATAATTGTCCATGAAACAAGCATTATGTTCAATATATCGCAATCATGCAGTATATAATGTGAAACCTTCACAAATTGTTGCAACATTAATTTTAATTTTAAAAAAGCAACAACACACATTATTTATGAATATTTTATTAAAAATATATATATTCAATGGCGCAACAAAAGACGGGATGTAAGTGTTAAAATTTATCTTACACAAATTCCTGTCAAATAAGAATGCTACATAATCTCTTATGTTAGATTAATAATTTTTGAAATGACTTGTTATTTTATTTCCGAGAACGTGTGAAAAGTTAGTTAGAAAGTCTGGAAGTTCAGATAGCAATACGATCGTTTTAAATCCGTCAGATCTGTGATTTATTATTAATATATTTTTTTATTTGTGCGTTTGAATTTTAGTTGTCTTACAGCCTCTAATTTGATAAATTATGTGTAACAGGCATGTCGACTTTTGTGTAATTCTTCACAACTATACAAAGGAAATACTGTTGCATGTTTTCAATCATGCGAATAATGAATATTTATTGTTTGCCACCGGCTGACAACAGTTCTTGCCCGATGAAAGGTGGACAGTGCTGTTTTTATAATAATTTTAGAATAGATATAGCACATTCGAAATCAGCAATTAGTCTCCATAGACCGACAAAACTTTTCTTTGCAACCTTGCATATCAGGAATAGCTTTGTACATATGTTACATATTCAGTCCAGTTAGAAAATGCATATCAATATAGAAAAGTCACATTCTGCATATACAAAAGTCTACAGCAGATGGAAATGTAGTTACATTTCATTCTATAATCCTGTTTATTATATACAGATTTTTATGTTAACTACATTTTCAGCTAAAATTTAATTCAGGTAAAAAGCGCACTTTTAAGAACTACAACCTATAAACGGCAATTTTACAGTTCTTCGTGTAACACTGTATATCGATTTATTTAAAGTCTATATGTATCTTTAAGCGAAAGAATTACGTTATTAAGATTCTTAAAAATGTATAAAATTTTTATTATGATAGATGCTTGTAAGGCTGAATACAAAATGAATTATAAATTTTCTCTTTCGATTTCCATTGTTAGTTTACTAGAGGCAAAAGGAAAAGATACGTGTAACGCAAAAGTCAGCTAAATAGAACACTTATTTTACGTTGGACTAATTGTTATCTGTTCTAGAAATTACTGCTCAAAAATGTATATCGTCGTTTAACCGGGGGGAGTCGCGTGGGGTAGAACATACCCAGGGTGCGTACAGAATTGTCACCACTATTTTTCGAAAAGTAATCTTTGTCGCATGATTTGTAACAATTGTCTCTCATTAAATAAGGTTACGATAATTATTTTCATTTATTGGACAAAGTAAAAATCGTTCATAGCCAGTTTATGCGCGACTTACCCCGGAGTAAAGCGTGCTTCCAGAAATTACCATCTATAGATGGTAATTTTCCAGTTCTTTGCGTAGAAAATGTGACTTACAAAATTAATTATAAATTTTTTCTTTCAATTTCTGAGAGTTAGTTTGCCAGGAGCAAAATGAAAAGAAAAGTGTAACACAAAAGTCAACTAAGTAGAACTCATATTTCTTGTTGAGCTTATTGTTGTCTATTCTAGAGTTTATTGCTGCAGAAATTATGTATAACTAGAAGATAGCCCGTCAGAATGACGTGTTTGTATTTTCAAAAGAATGATACAGCATTGCATTATAAAAAGAATTATGAAGTCATAAATTTTATCTTATCTGACTAATAGGGTCAGGTGGGATAAAATAGTTATAAAAACAGCCAATTTTTCATTCAAACTTAATTTGCAAGAAAATTATTAATTGAATTGGTAAAATAATCACATAGAATATGTAAATGACCTTCATTTACAAAATTTGAAAAACTATTTCAGAAAAAACTTGCAAATTAGTCTAATAATGCTATTTTAAAACATATTGTCAATTAACTTTCGTCTTCGATCATTGCATTTAAAAAAAAGCAATAGCCTCCAATTTCTTATAAATCAGAAGAAAAAAAAATAAGAGTCCTTCTCGGCTATGAACAAAAAATTAACACAGCCCGAATATAAAAATTCTAACAATATTGCATATAATACACACCTTCGTTTGGCTTAAATTGGCATTTTTAAAGAAAATTTTAATACATGGAGTGTGTTCATATCGCTACATTGTCGATGAGTTCCATGATCTATATTTTAATCAATATAAAAGAAATGCATCGGTAACATTCATAATTAAACATTGTTTTTCAATTCAGCTTTATCGAAAAAATTAAATGTCTGAAAAACAAAATAAATTGTTTGAAAACGAATAGCTTTAACGAAAGATTATCGGGATCCGGATGAGTTCACTCTGGAAGTGTTTTACACTTTATATAATATAATACAAACAATGTTGATAACATGCAGAATAAAGCACTATTTCAACAGAAAGTTTATTTGTTTTTATTAATTGCCAATAGCTGGCACCAAAAATAATAATTATATAATTAAATTTATAAAAGTTTAGCCCAGATTAAATCCTTATTTTTTAAAACATTCATAAAGAAACATGTAATAAATTTTGATAACAAAAAATGATATTTTATCATTTAAAAATATTGCAACTATTAATTACGTTAACAGATTTTTTTCTATATTTTCTTGTATTAAATTACAAATTTATTTTACCTACAAAATACAAATTTTTATTTGCATTGATATATATATACATACAATATATGGCCAAAGGTGACCGATTACTTGCGATTTTAGACGTTTTGTTAAATATCTAGAAAAATACATGAGGAATTAACCTGAAACTGCAGGTGTGTAAACCGTATAGTATAGGTCATATATTTCCGCGAATATTTTTTTCCCGAAACCCCATAGGGGACCGTTAACAAATTGGAGAAGAACGGATATCTTTTGGATAACCCTGTAAAAACTAACGTAGTAAAAGCGTTCAAACTCAAGTTTTTTAATAATAGGCTTAGTAATATACTGTGTTCATTTTTATGAGGATAGCGTGTATACTCGTAGAGAAATTAAGGTTTTTATAAAAACAGTCCCAAATTTCGCCAAGGTTTTTACTTATAATTTGCAGCGTTCTTAATATAAAAAAAGTTCTTTTCAGAAAATATGAAAAACAACATGTACATAATACTCTGTAATCAGAATTAAAACATAATAAACATTGGATGAAAAATGAGCAGGTTTACTAAAAAATGTTTCACTGCGCATGTGCGAACGCAATCAAAATATAATATGCATAATGTATTAGCTAAATATATAGAGAACTTTTGTGAAAGTCTCAAAATCATAGCTTGAAAATTTTGAAAAATATCGTCGATAGAATAAGTTCGAAATCCGTTGTTTCCAAAAAGATGAGGGGTTGTATCAAATATCTGTTGATTAGTGCCAAGATAGCATACACAATATTGCACGTACAGAACTGTTTGATACATCTCCTCATCTTTTTGCTTACTTTTGGGAACAACGGATTTCGAGCTTATTCTATCGACGATAATTTTCAGAATGTTCAAGCTATGATTTTGAGACATTCACAATATTTGCTATATATACTTAGCCAATATATTATGCATATTATATTTTGATTGCATTTTCGCATGCGCAGTAAAACATTTTTTAGTAAACCTGCTCATTTTGCATCCAATTATTATTATTTTTTATGTAATGTCTCACTTGTCTAATTTACTTAAATATTACTCTTTTAGTAACCTTCAATTAAATGTCCATTTCTGATCTTTTTTCTTCTAGAATGTTCTTTTAGCAACCATTTTATATTCCCTTCCGAGAATTTTACTTCCCCGCGCATATTCCGGGGTTGTCCTTTTTACCTTCAAATTCATCCACTCGCTCAGTCAGTACTCTTTTCACGGCGTGCTATTCTTAATTATTAATTGTTTGAGAGCGCGACCTACGTCATATTTGCATTATTACGATAGACGATCAAAAAGCCGATGCTCGCTGTGTTTCCGCAGATTTTGGTCGTTTTTACATTTATCATACCGCCCCCTGGTCACCGTTCGATGTATTCTATTATCTCTAACTTTGCTTACCTGCGAATTACTACGATGAAGCGATGGCTGAATATCTCGGTGGAAACTGTGTCGCCTAAATATGTTAAAATATAATCCTGAGTTGACTTTACGTTTTGTTTCAATCATTATGGAGAAACTACACTGGATAAATGCGTACCACGGCCTTCACTCGTTGACAGAGACAACTTTCGAGCAACCATGTTGATCTACTACAGAAAAGTTCTTTTTCAGTTTATCCTAATGCACGCCTTCGGATTGATTATTTAATTACAATTAATTCGAAGTTATCTCTATTTTCGAATCATCATATAACGTCAATGTCGTAACATTTAACACGACAGGATTTCCAGTTTTTCGTTTATATATATATATATATATATATATATATATATATATATAAACTTTTAACAGCTTTTATAAGGTTTATCTAATATAAAAGATTAAGAAAATTTTATTTTCATACAATTTAAACACAAATTTAGTGTTTTGAAACTCCTAAGAGTGAATCTGTAATTTCAGTTCAACGTACGTTTCATTTAAATTTTAATTGTAATCTCCCATGTGACAAAAACACACAGAATTGAAGATGCTATTGCCTTGTATTACTCCGGACTTGTTAACAGAAGTGCGGGAAGAATTAAACTTTTGGTTCGATGTATGCCGTGTAACTAAATTGAATAAATTTGTAAGAAAAACTAGGTTAGAATACCTTCATTTTGATGTATGGTTCGTTATAAATAGTTTAAATTAAATTGTTATATTAGACCTGGAGGCGACAGCGATGACCGCCTCGGGAACTCGCCTTTCGCTTTAGAGTGTTAGTGCAAACACGAGGGTTAGAACTGGAAGGCGACAGCACAGACAATCATCACATTGAGTTCACGCTGAAACTCCAAAATTAGTTAAAACTCCATTCGCAAATTAAAACGCAATCGGTCTGCCAAATCATATCTTGGTGGAAAATACCAGAAAACACGACTTTTCGCGGTTGACTCATTGTGTTTTCCTGCACACGAAGGTATGAAAACATTGAGAATTAGTTGCAGGAAAACACAATGGTAAACCTACGAGTCAATCGCTAAAATCGAGTTTTCCGGTATTTTCTACCACGATGTGACATAGCAGACCGATTGCGTTTTAATATGCGAATCGAGTTTTATCTAATTCTGGAATTTCAGCCATGAACTCTATGAGGTGATTGACTGCGCTGCCGCCCACCGGTGTTTAATGTACCGTTGAAATTGGTACATTCTTTTATGGACATACTGGTACAGTTGTGGAAAAAAAAGTAAACACCCCCTACTAACTCTTCAACAAATTATCGTAGACGGAAGTTACTTGTACCGAACGATTGGAAATATATTCTACTTTTAAATGATGTATATAAAATTTGCTTAGGGGGCCATCTACATATTAAAACGAACCCAAACTTAAATTTTTTTCAATGTCAATACCCAATTTTAACGAGATATTTCAAATCTACGGTTCAAACTATGCCTAGATACCAAATTTCAAGTCATTTGAATAATAAGTTTTTGAATTATAAACATTCAAAATTTAGTGCTTCTAATGTTAAATTACATTTTCATATTTTTATTTATATCTCCTGAAATTATGCTCCTAATGTGCTAATTTTTTGTGTAGCAATAATGCTAATGTGCCCAAACATAAATACGCTGAATTCGCAATTTTTGTAATTTTTTGATATGAATTATGAATTATGAAATTAATATTCGAAAAAATTATGAATTGCAACCTACAATTTTTTTGATGGATTTAGATTTATTAAGTCCTGCTTTATGAAAATCAAAAATTTCACATTTTTCTTCCAAATAGCTTTCAAATTATGCTTAAAAATCGGCAAAATGATGGTTTAAGGGGCCGTCTATGATAGAAGTAAGTAGATATTTTGAAATTTCTCCTGTTGTCCTGTTATCTAACTGGCTTCGTAAGGTGCCTTGATCAAGAAAGCTGCTCTCTCGGTTAACAATTGAGTGAATTGCATAAAAACTTGTTTCTAGGCTAATTGAAGGGTGTAGAGTTCATTTATGCTGTCAAAATTGGGTATTGCCATTGAAAAATAAAGTTATGGTTTGTTTTAATATGTAGATCACCTCTAAGCAAATTTTATATACATAATTTAAAAGTAGACTTTATTTCCAATCGTTTGGTACCAATAACTTTCTTCTACAATAATTTTTTGAGGAGTTAGTAGGGGGTGTTTACTTCTTTTTTTTCCACGACTGTACATTGCGAAATATTATAAAGTACTACTTCAATTTAATTTTTTTTTCAGGAATGTGGCTGTACAAATGTGAAATATGCAAAGTGGGGGGATTCTTAATGCTTATGAATAATTAATTCAAAAACCTAGTTAATGAATTTTTAAGTTTCTTCAAATATTGTTCGTGATCTTATTCAGCGTCATTTACTTGAAAATAGATATACTTGCAAAAATTAAAACATGTGAATTTTAAAATTTCTGTAGGTTATACAAGGTGGGACAAATAACAGTGGACACGATCAGACATGAATGATTGACGTGCACACCACGTGATCGATACCGGTTGAGATCTTAGTGCGGGCTGTGTCAGTGTAAGTGGGATTAGTGTAAAGGTTAAGATCAGGGTGGTTTATGGTCAGGCGAAAAATACAGTAAAAAAAGTGATAGGTCTATTCTCCGGCCGATTTTTACTGACCCCACCCTGTATAAGTTATACGCAGAAAAGCATAATTCCTATTATAGAAAGTAAAGCAATAAGCGCAATAAATACTTCTCTTTATCCAAAAACTTTTCGAGGTATGATATTTTCAAATTTATACATATTCAATGGTTATTGGCACTAAAAAAGAAATATGCTGTATTTAGCGTTCAACTATTAATTAAAAATATAATATAAACAAAATTATAAATATATAAAAAAAATTATAAGCTAAAAATATTATATTTTCGGTATTTTAAGTTTTTGTCGTAAAATGTGAATTGCTTTTCTTGTTACATTACATATTAGACTAGGAGAAATTTTTTTAAATATATGTATGGGCCTATCAATCTTATAATGGCTTCAATTTTGTAACCTTTAAAAACATCAATGCAAATGTTTATAACATCATGAAGAACAATATATGAAATGTATTTGCAATTGGTATTATACTTCTAAAACTAAACAATTATAAATTAAGTGTTGGTCAGTAGAGGTACAGCCCTGTATATCATTCTATAAATGAATCTATCATTTAAGAAGTAAATATAAAATAAATAAACAAATAAACGGAATATTAATAAATCACATTTCAATGGGATTCACAATTAGTAGAGAAAAAGAATACAAGCTATTCATAACATTCAGTTCATTTCCTTCAATCATTAAAAATATAATCATTTACATTTATAGTATGCATTCATAGTATCTACATAGTACTCATTCTCGCATTTATCACTCATAGTACCCGAATAATGATAGAGTATTAGAGTATAATTCGTACGAAGGTTTAAGATTAGCTCAATGAAATGTACTTAATCATATTGATGATGTAACGAGATAAAAAAGATTTATTGCCCGCAATTATCTGACAATTTTTCGACCAAAATTACGTGACAAGATGTTTAATGATATCACCCAGTTAAGCTGTGTTATTAAGTTTGTCTGTGTATTTTATTTTATTTTCCTTATTGTGGAAATAATACTGCATATTTGAATTTACGCTTTGATTATATTTTTAACAATATATGTGTAAACGCATACTAGGAAAATATTAAAAATTATCCTGAAACAATATGTGCAGTGGAAAGATTTTTACTTCATTATTATTTAATTAAAAAATACATTTTTATGACTACAAAAATGTTATATAAGGTATTTTTTAAATCATAGAACTCAGAATGAGTTCAGAGTGGAATGACAAGTTCACCTTGCGTCAAAATAACTAAAATTTAAAACTGTTTACTAAAAAGGTGCATAAATATTTATTAAAATATTCCGTTACATAATGAACTGGTCTTTAAAAACTTAAAAACCATTGATGTTAAAAATCATATGATAACAAAAAAGATGTTTCCTGAGATCTTTTGATCGCAAACGCGATCATTTTCAAAGGATACTTTCACTGGACTGTCGCATTCACTAAGCTATTTATACACCAGTATAGGAAAAAGGATCAGTTTATTATTTGCTGGGGTGTCCATGAAGTTGTTTCGTTCCGATGCTAAAGTGTTAGATATTTTCAAAATATTAAACCAAATATGAGGTATGTCATAGAAGTATGTCGATGATTTTCAACGCATTTTAGAACTTTTTAGGAATATTCAACGGCAAGCTAAACAGAGGACTATTTATAATAAAATAAACAGGTTAAAGTTATCTACTCCTATTAAACCAATTAAGAAACCTGTCTCATACATTAATTTATCAGATAAAGTCATTAATGAGGATGAACATAAAATTTTATGACTTGGGCCAAAATATATGTTTGAGAATAAGGTGAATTTGAAGTCTATAGTTACAAACTGTGAAAAAATTTCGCAAGTTGCCCTACCAGGAAGGAGAGACGAAATTAGACGCCTGATTCATAATAATTTTACAGCATACTTAAGAAAGCCAGTAAATCAACAAGATAAGCATTATAAAATTTTAAAACAGTTAAAATCGAACTCAGATATTATTATCATACAAACAGATAAGTCAAATAAGTTAGCCATTCTAAACACTAAAGATTACATTGGAAAAATGGAAACATGCATCAAAGAGATGAAATGTGTACAACTAAAAAAAGATCCTAATGTCAATACCAGTGCTAAAGTACGGGATTTAATCAAGAATGGTAAATGGCCGGCAGAGATGAAAAATATAGTAAAAATTAATAAAACTGCAGTTACCCCTAGGTTGATTGGTCGTCTACAGGATCACAAAGAGAACTCCCCCCTTAGGCCCATAGTGTCGAAATGCTCAGCCCCCACTTATGGAATTGAAAAAACATTAGTGCCATTTCTGAAAACAATTATTCCGTCCTCCTGTTATGTAGTTGACTCTACAACAGCATTAGTAAAGAAAATCAAAGATATTACAGTAAATCATAATAGTATACTTGCTAGTCTAGATGCAGTTTCTCTTTATCCATCAATAGACATTAAAGAGGTTGTGAAAATAATACAAGAATCAATTGATAATATTCAAGCTTTTAGTAAGGAAACACAGATTACACTAAAATCAGCAATCAATTTAGTCACGCAAAATAATATATTTATTTTTAACGATAAATTCTACACATAAACTGAGGGAGCCCAAATGGGATCGCCCATTTCAGGTTTAATGGCGGAGCTGAAGCTTAGACCTATAGAAAATCAAATAATGGAAAATTTTGAATTAAAACCAACGCTATGGATCCGGTACGTAGGCGATGTGTTTATCGTTTGGGATCATGGCATAGAAACCTTAAATGAGTTTTTAGTGAAAGTTAATGAAATAGACACGAATATTAAATTCACCTTAGAAGTAGAAAATGAGGAGGTTTTACCATACTTGGATACAGAACTAATAAGAAATATGGATGAAGGAAAAATAGGAAGAAGAGTATACGGGAAGCATTGCCGTTCGAATAACACCATCTCTCATGACTGTAACTCCCCTTTCAAATATAAAATTTCTGCTTACAAATTTTACGTAAAACGAGCCTTTGATATTTGCAGTGAAAAGTATCTACAAAATGAATTAAATATAATTAAACACGTTGCAATCGAGAACAGATTTTCCCCTCAGCACATTAATAAATTAATTTATGAAGTAAAGCAGAAAAATCACAAAGAAAGAATAAACATGAGAGAACTTAAATTCTGTAGCTTCGATTACGTACCAAGATTATATGAAAGATTAAAGTACGCCTTAAGGAATTTTGATATCAATTTAATAGCCAATCCTCCTACAAAACTAAAATCTCTAATTCAAAGGAAAATTGATCCCATACTTAATAAGGAAAATGCAGGGGTTTATTCTATCCCATTTCAAACGGAAAATCAGAAGGAGTTAAGCTACATAGGTATGGCCACTCGAAAATTTAAAGAAAGATTAGGGAAGCACATGACAGATATCAAATTAACCGACCATCTACAGCACTTTCCAGATTAAATGAACGCCAAAATTTAAAAGTAGATTTCGAAAACGCAAAAGTTATTATACCTACATCAGATTATTATACTTTGAGAATTAGGGAATCATTGGAGATTTTAAATAAAGAAAATAGTGTATGTAACGATGTTTTATCCTATGACATACCTCATATTTGGTTTAATATTTTAAAAATATCTAACACGTCAGCATCGGAACGAAACAACTTCATGGACACCCCCAGCAAATAATAAACTGATCCTTTTTCCTATACTGGTGTATAAATAGCTCAGTGAATGCGACATTCCAGTGAAAGTATCCTTTGAAAATGATCGCGTTTGCGATCGAAAGATCTCAGGAAACATCTTTTCTGTTATCATATGATTTTTAACATCAATGGTTTTTAAGTTTTTAAAGACCAGTTCATTATGTAACGGAATATTTTAATAAATTTTTATGCACCTTTTTAGTAAACAGTTTTTAATTTTAGTTATGAGGTACTTGTACACAATATGGATAGCACTCTCAATATGGACACCCCATAATATCTTACTAAATTCCCCTACAGGAACAATTTCGATCGAGAGATGTCCATGAAGAAAAGCAGTTGGAAAGATAATTAAGCTTGGAAAGAGCAAAAAAGTGCGTTGTTTGCCATTTGGAAGGAAACTTGTTGTTTTGTGGTGTGCTGATCGTAATTACATGCAAGTTTAAATTCTTATTAGATACGGTAAAATTACTTTAAATATTGAAAAGTGGAGTATTTCAGAAAACTGGTAAAGCATATTTTTGATTGCTATTGCATATATTGCTTAAAATGTTTTTATTGTTTATTTATTACAAGATTAAGTAAAACTATGCCCAATTCCCAATATGGACACGATATGTCTACATTCGAAATACAGCAAGTGAATCCTCATATTCACAAATTTGTAAAATATCTGTTTAATGTCATCTAAACAATCCTCCAAGAAAAAATTCTCCAAAAAGCCCTTGCAAAAAAAAACTGGCAGCTGGGGCGCCAGTTTATAACCGTAAAATAAAGCAGTAATATACCATCATATAAGTGAATTAAACCGTATTTTACTGCTTAATGGTACATTACTTGCTAACTTTACTGTTTATTACTGTTAATTTTTACATTTATGAACTGGCCCCCAGCTGCTAGTATTATATTCTATTTTTTTTTTCAGTAAAGGAGACTTAGAGTCCTATCTCCCGTGTAGCACAGATTACGGTTTGAGAAGTTTAAGAAAGGGGAAGACAATCATCTTAAAAGGAGTATATACACATAGTTCCCATAACTGAGCTTACAGAAGTCAACATAATACCTTCGCTAGATCAGAGAAGATCGTTGGATATGACAACTGTTAAAAATATTGCAGTTATAAGGGCATGCCGCCCACATGTTGGTAACAGAAAAGTAAACACGAGTCGTGTTTGTGTCCCTAGAATTCCGAGACTCCTCATATCTGAACAACAGGACGTTCGCGTTTAATTTGATTGGAATTGAAGGTGGTGTTACATGAGCGAATGATGAATCCCCTAATGTAATAATACTCTAAGCCTGGTGATTTCTTCAGGCGAAAACGAAATTTGCATCAGGCATGAGCATACTTGCTCATTGCGCGTTGACTTCATTGTTCCCGTGGAAGATTCTGAAAATATCTGTACTTTCATGACTGCCACTGACGTACTACTGGAAATAACTTAACAACAAAAACAAAAATAACGCGTATTCATTACACATGAAGCTAACAATGAAACATAAAAGTCAGTTTGTGAGAAATAAAGTATACTAAGGAAAAAATTATGATCATACTTTATTGAGCAGCTCTCGTGCAATCTATCAGTAAATATATTCATACTACATAATCTTTGTTTGGGCATAAAAAAATAAAGGAAGCATTCTACGATACAACTGAACTTCACTATTATTTTTGTAATAGTGTTAAAGCAAAATATATTCTTATTTTTTATCCTTGAACTTTTTTTTTACCTATACAACTGGAGAATATTTTTTAACTTTTATTATTTGCAATTTTTTTTTATATTTAATTTGTCAAAACGTTTATTGGGGATTTGTTAAAACAGCATTTCAGTTAAAAAGGAGTTGCTATTAAACAACTGTTAAGTCATTATAAGGCATTAAAGAAAAACCTCTTTTCAGATCTTTCACTTCATTTCCTTAAGTGTTTGGCAGTATCCGATTTTTTATATCTAACATGACACATATAGAAGCCATCATATAGAACCATCATAATCACATATAAAATCATAGAGAACCATAATTAGCGATTTTCAGGACACAAGTTCCGTACATCGTAAATTATCTATATATATTTATTTTAATTTTTGGAAAATGTGTATTACAAAATCTTTTATAATATTATTCCAGTTAAATATAAATCATTTTCTAACTCGACCCGTCTAAATTAGCATATTTTCTCAAAATTATGACTGTAAAAATATCAATTGTTGTATAATTGTCTTATTGGAAATATTTTTTTTTCTTACGTGTATCTGAAAATAGCATCTAATATCCGGAGATAATAATAAATCACTTCTTAGTAGCATTGGAAATAAGCAATTTTGAAAACGAATGCCTGCAATTCGGAATTTTCACTCCATTTCCTGATAGTGAAGAAAGTAAAAGCATTTGTTTCGATCCAGAGTGACGACATAATCACAGAGTATTTGAACTACTTTTATTCACGAGTCTTACACATAGCACAACGTAAGGTACTTAATCATTCGGATTCTGCAACGGGTTAAAAAGATTTATTTACTGCAATTATCTGTCAACTTTTGGACCTGAATTATGTGACAAGATGCTTAATGTTATAACTGACTTAAGCTGTGTTATTAAGTTTCTGTATGTATTTCATTACTTATTATTTCGTTTATTCTGACAATAATGCCATTTGTTCAGAGATACGATTTCTTTATCTTCTGTTGGAAGACGTAGTGCGATAAAATTTCAAGTAATGTGTTAGTTTATCCGCAGATCAACTTTAAGGGGTTTCTTAAAGCATCTTAAAGTTGGAAAAAATGAACAAAAAAAGACAAATGTTAACATTTAATGTATATGATTTAAAAACACAATTTTTATTGGGATTAAAAGATAAAGGTATGTTCTTTCATTTCATGTTTTTGAAAAAAATTCAAGATGCAAAATTGGTATTTATAGGGGCTCCAAACTATTAGACATTTGTTAAGCAGATAATTGGTATTACAGCTTAGTAGCAGGATAACAGAATATATTTTGCAACTAGAAGGAATTTTTTGTTTCGAATTACACTTCAGATTTTAATAATTACCCTGAACCTAAATAAACTTGTATTTAAAGCATTTTTATATTTTTAATAAAAAGTAGCATTTAGCTAATACAAAATTTTGAAGCTATCAAAAGTCTAATCACCTAAAGAAATATTTTTTTTAACAATAAATATAGAATTTTAGGTTCAGTATATACAAACTAACGTGAAACGTTTCAAAAATTTCTTGCAAAAAGTTTTTAAGATATGGTGCGCGTTATGCTCAAAAACATTATTTGGAGAAAAATGACTTCAAAGTTTCCGAGACGCCGCTTCAGCTATTGAGCGGGTATAATTCTAATACGCATAACCTCTGTTCTAATGGGAATTTCAAGGAAACAATCACATTAAAATGTTCAGAAAAGAAGCAAGATTAACATCTAAAAAAATTAAAATTTCGAAAATTTTGAAAATTTTAGAGTCCAGATACCCCTTAAACAAATTTGATCTGTTTTAATCTTTTATCCCCCAAATTATAAATTCTTGAAATTTTTATCTTTTAAAGCATTTTTCGTGAATTTTTGAAACTACATTAGAATACTTACACAATCATTTAATAAATTTTAGAAGGGTTTTGTCAATTAACATTAATTAATTAAATTTATATTTATAGGGATTTTGTGCAATATTTATAACTTCACACAGATATTTTATTTAAAATATTTTTTTTTAAATATTTTATAAAAATAGGAAATGTTCGGATATAAAGCTCTTACAACAGAAACACAGGAATAATTCCGAGCTGAAACTCTTCATCTAGAATCTTTCAATGTCAAGAAAGCTGAAGAGTTGAAAATGAAAAAGAAATCATCCTTTTATGGGGTCTCAGAACTCTTAAATACCCAAAATTATCGAACATTTTATTTTTTTAAGTGTTAAACTCCTGTCTTTTCTGAATATTTTGATACATAACTATTTCCTTGAAATTCCTATAAGAACAGAAGTTATTGGTTTTAGAATTATACCCGCACATAGTTGAAGTGGCATTTCCGAAACTTCGAAGTCATTTCCTCCAAATAATATTTTTGGGCATAACGCGCAGTAGTACGAGCAATATTGCGTATGCTATATTGGCAGTAATCAATGGATATATGGATACAACACCTCATCTTTATGCTTCATTTCAGGAACAACGGATTTGAGCTTATTCTATAAATCATTATTATCACACTTTTCAAACAATGTTTTTGAGACTTTTTCAAAAGTTTCTCTATACATTTAGCTAACACATTGTGCACATTATATTTTGATTGCAATCGCGCATGCACAGTGAAACATTTTTTGTAAACCTGCTCATTTTTCATCCAATTTTTATTACTTTTTAATTATGTTTGCAGAGTGTTGTGTACAATGTTGTTCGTAATATTTTCTAAAAAGAGCTTTTTTTTATAAAGGGGTCTCAAGACTCTTAAAGCTCTAAAATTTTCGAAATTTTAATTTTTTTAGATGTTAAACTTCTATGTTTTCTGAACATTTCGATATAATTGTTATCTTGAAATTCCAGTTAGAACAGAAGTTATGGCATTTAGAATTATACTCACACAGTAGCTGAAGTGGCATTTCCGAAACTTCGAAGTCATATCCTCCAAATAATATTTTTGGGCATAACGCGCAGAAAATCGCAAAAACTTCTGAATATTTTTTTTCATGAAATTTTCAAAACATATTTTTCATGTTAGCCTGTATAAACTAAACTTAAAATTTCATTGTTCAAAAAAGTATTTTTTAGGTGATTATACTGTTGAAATTTTCAAAACATTTTATGAGCTAAATACATCTTTGTATAAAAAATATAAAATTGCTTTAAATACAAATTTATTTAGGTTCATTTAGGTTCAGGATAAGTATTATAATCTATGTTGTAATTAGGCCCAAGCAATTTCATTCTAGTTGCAAAATGTATTTTTTAAACCTGCGCGTAAGCTGTCATACAAATTTTCTGCTTGAAAAATGTCTGACAGTTTAGAGCGCCCTGTAAATACTAATTCTGCATCTTTCAATTTTTTAAATAAATAAAATAAAAGAACATACTTATATATTTCATTCCAATTACTATTGTGCATCTAAATCATATATATTTTAAGATATTAAGTGTTGAAAATGGTCCTTTTTTTACATTTTTTCCAATTTTAAGAGTTTTGAAGCCTCTTAAAAATATTTTTGTTTTAGTCAACCAATAATGCCCTTTTGGAATAAGATAAAGTAAAGTATCTTTAACTCATTTACTACTAATCGATGTAATAAATGAATTTTATAACAAGTTATTTTAATGTTACTTCTAGGTATCATCAGGACAAAAAGGGTTAAATGAAAAAGAAATATTTAGTCAGTAATATAAATTATGTGAAAAAATGTTATAAGATAATTATATTATATACTATTTCTGGTTAGAAATAAGTATATGTATATGTACCGTAGCACGTATATATGTAGCAGTATAGCAATAAAAAATATATTGGAAGTTATCTTCATCAATAATTTTAAGTGTGTAGAGGGATTTTTTTCAAAGTATTGTTTCTAATAAAATTTTCAAAATATACAAATCTTCAAAGTACAGTCTAACTTCACAATATATTTTAATAGCATTTTCAAAATATATAAATATTCAAAGTATAGTCTAACTTCACAATAGATTTTAATTCAACTTTTGAAACTATTTGTTCTAACTATTGTTCGAAACTATTTGACCACTGGATAGAAAAGACTGCACTATAAAAAAAATTCCGCAACGTTCCTGGGAAAAAATGGGCAGCTGAGTTGCCCATTTTTTCCAAGAAACATTTCTTGAAAATGACTGGAACTTTACTGTATATGTTAAAAAATTTCTACAGAAATGCCAGTAAGTTTCCTGCGAAATACCAGGAATATTTCTGTTGACAGCAAAACATTACTGACATTTCACAGCATGCGGGATCCGCAGTCGATTTTTACATTTCCAGTTGACAATTTTCGCTTTATTATCATTATTTGTTAGAATGAAAAAATATTTTGAAATTGACATCAAAATTATTATTTATAATTTACACGAAAAAATAAATTTTTAGTTAAAATTCAATAAAGTAAATATATATATGATATATTGTTTCTGAACTTTGCTTAAAATATAAAAATATATAAATGTAAATAATAATTAGAAAAAAAAAATCTAGACATAAAATATTTTGGATTTTCGTTAGTAATTATGTTAGTTTACAAGTTAGATAAAATACATATAAATTTTCATGAAAAAAAAAAAAAAAAACTAAACGTAATTGTATATTTTTCCGAAAAAAAAAATCAAATTTGCAGCAATTCAAAGTGTCAAATATATATCAAATTTAAATCAAATTGTAATAAAGTGTTAAAATATAAAATTAATTAAAAAAGAAAAAAAAAAGTCCAGAGGTAGCATCGAACTCGGGCCGTACGGGTGGCATGCGGGCTTTCTGCGTCCACACCACGAAAGACACGTTGAGAACTGCAAACTAATGGGTATTTGAAACGTATGCTAAACCTCGGCATCTAATTTCTGAAAATCTAAGTCCCATTTGAAGAAATCCTTTCACAAGAATAATTAGAGATAAGAACTCTAAAACATACTTTAAATTAATCAAAATAGGTGAGAATCATGTTTGATGGTCCCCTGGTTAATGGAGATCCAAATAATAGGTGTATTTTTTTTTACACGGTCTGCTCCTTAAACATTCCACAGACAAGTACGAGAAATAATCTCTTAGCGATGTCACGGAGGTATTGTATTTTCATCTGAATTGTCTTGACAATAGAGACGTAAAGGATTATGTCGTCTATTGATTTATTTGCATTCCATATTGATTTTTTTACATTCATTTAAGGAATTCTTTTTCGACACTCGCGCGCGAGCAACGGATTATAGCAAAAAAATAGTAAATGGCGGCCGCAGCGTTTTGCTGTTTCCAACTTTTGTTCAGGAACGTTTCAGATAAGAAAACCAGAATTTCACAGGAAAGAGCTAAATTATTCTGAAAACCTGAGAATAGGCAAAACGTTCTTGGATTTTACATGGAACGTTACCATTTTTTTTTACAGTGTGCATAAAATAGTTGATACAGTCATATTATTCCCCTATCATATTATATACTGTTGTTACATGCATATTTGTCTAGGAAATATTATTCGAAATAATTGGCATCTATTATCTTTTTTTTCTAATTATGAAACATCTGTCAAAATACTTAAAATTATTTTATCTTCTTTTATTTCCCACGACTTATTAAGTATTCAAATTCTATGAAATGTATTTCCGTGCATTATACATTACTTCCGAAGTTTTATGTGATTTATTGCTCAAAATTGTATCGGAAGGTCTTTCAAAGATATATTCAAATTTTAATTGAATCAATTTTTAAAATAAATTAAAAATAAAGACATTTCACATTCTATGAAAAGTGTGAAAATGTCAATTATAAAAATAAAAAAAAAATGTCAGTACTTTTATGTTAACCGGGTCCTTCCGCGAATATCGCTTATAGCATTCGTAAGCATAAATAAGAAAAAATGCTTTGGTGTTGAAATAAAGTTTTGTAGTTGTTATGTCTTTTTGTATTTTTAATTATTAAAGACGTGTTTTATATTAAGGTTGCGTATTTTGAATTAAATGAGTGAAAGTACTATGTTTAAAATTAAATTTATGCAATACGATTGATATCCATGGAAACAATAATAACCGATTTATCACCTGCAACGTAAAAGAACTAAATTGCCTGATCTACTTTTAAACGTGAAGCTAAATATTCTAAGAACGGCCTATATAATAAATGACCTCTAAGTTCCAATACAAAAGAGCAATTTCGGAAGAGAATGTCATGCTATTCAGAATTTTCACTTTATTTACTTACGCCATTGACAATATAATATATATATATGTATGTTATATAAAAAATTTTACTTTTACTATTCATTTAAATTATTCTAAATTGCCGGGATATTCATTATTTCCCTTTTTTTTAATACGCTCTATTATTTATTTCTAGTTAAATTCCTATAAATTTAAAACGCTTATCTTAATAATAGATTTATTCCAAAACGCAATATAAACTTTTAATCCCTTCATTAATTGTTATCATCTACCAAACTGTAAAATTCTGAACGCAGTTACTTATTTTTCGAATGTTTATCAAAGCCATTTTTACATTTTTATTCTATTTCATCTCATTTTCCCGCCAGCTGGGAGACAGCCTTTTCACATCGAAATCCTTCTATTAGCGGCGCCGGGATTCTTTTCTGCGACGATTCTCGATCGCTCTCCATTGGCCGAGTGATGGATCGCAGTTTCACTTCGAGTCTCGTTTGTGATTTGGTTTGCCTAGCCTGAAGTTTTCATTTCAATCGGAATTCCCCCGCATATTCTAATAAATAGCTAGAGCATGAGCTCAGTAGTAGATTTTTTGTGCTGTTGGATTGTTTACTTAATTTGTTACCCGGTGTCCTAAGCCATGTAGAATATTCATTTCGTGAATTAACATCTATTTCGCATGAGTATCTAGTTCATGCTCGAGTGGAATGCTCTGATTTCTCATCCTATGGGAATTGTTTAATGTTGGTATGTTCTGATGGAGTAAACAGTTTCCTATGACTACGTTTCCATGTTTTTAATTGGGAAAACCCAGGATTTCTTCATACGCCTTTTTTCACCATTCACGCAGTCTAATCTGCCTTTTCTTCATCATGAATAAATAAGAGTTTGATTGGACTCTACCAATATTATCATCGCTCTGCAGCTGCTAAATTTTCACAGAGTTGATACCTCCACTAGCGATGCTTGTGCTAAGTGGTATGATTGCTATACAACATCACCAGCATCTGATTAATATGTGGTACTAATCCAGTAATATGAAATAAAAAACACGATTTGATTGTTCGACTTAACTCATTAAATTGTCTCGTAATATATATATATATATACAGGTTGTTTCACCACCAGACCGACAAACTTTGATAGGTTATAGTAGACATGAAGACAAATATTATTAAATAGGGAACCATGAGGCGCAAACGTCTTCTGTAGGAGCTTCGTGCCATTAAAGTTTAAAGTCCAAAACTTCAAACGATGATAAAAAACGGAAAAAAGGGTCGTTTACGGTTTTCGCTAAAATCATTCGTTATATCACGATTTTCTTTAAAACTTTTTTTTAAGGTTACGTTCAAAATTTGTCGATAGAGAGCGCTTTAGATTTTAGAGTAACAAACAACTTCTTTTTACCGTTATTTTTTGTATGGGGATAAAATTATTCTAAAGTTTAGACTTTAACTTAAATTTAAAGCCCAAAATCAAAAGCACTGGGATCGAGTAACTAGCAAAAATTGAACTGTGAACAGAGGGGGGGGGGGATTTTAAACGCTCATAAACATTGAACAAACTAATCGATTTTGTTGCAGTTTGCGTGTAGGTCATTCCCTTGGTAATTATTTTATTCAAAATGACGTACAGCTTTGGTGTCCTCTTTTTTTGATAGCGGGCGCTTCCGACACATCTCCGACATTCCAATGACCTTACTCCTTTTTTTTTTACTACGAGACCAACATACTTCCAGGAAGTGTTAGGGATGCAAAGACGAATCGGAATCACATAGGAATGTAACGTTGTAAATGCCTTTTTTTGCGAATTATGGTTAAAAGAAGTAGAGAAAAAAGCAAGAGAAAGAAGCAGAGAAACAACAACACGTTAATGTGACAGAAAACAGTTTATTTATAGGTTTTATTAGAAAACGTGCTCGTAATTACGACCAGAAGTAGTCCGGCAAACTTGGCAGCGGCGTCACATGGAATTCCTCTCGCTCTGGAAGATTTCTGGCATCTTTGGTAGCTTTCTGGCAGCTGCAGAAATACGAGCAGCAAGGTCGCCAACTGAAGGTACCGGAGTCTCATATACCCAACTTTTCATTTGACCTTTAGTAATAAACCCTTAAAATAAACTGTTTTCTGTCACATTAACGTGTTTCTGTTTCTCTGCTTCTTTATGTTCCCCTTTTCTCTGCATCTTTTAACCATAACTCGCAAAAAAGGCATTTCCAACATTACATTACTATGTGATTCCGAGTCTTCTTTGCATCCCTAACAATTCCTGGAAGTATGTTTGTCTGGTAGTGAAACACCCAGGAGTAATGCCATTGAAATTTTGGAGATGTGTCGGAAGAGCCCTCTATCAAAAAATAAGGACACCAAAGCTGTATGCCATTTTTAAAAATAATTAACAAGTGAATGACTTACACGCAAACCGCAACAAAATCGATTAGTTTGTTCAATGTTTATGAACGCTTAAAATCCCCCCCCCCCCCTCTCTATTCACAGTTCAATTATCGCTAGTTACCCGATCCCAGTGTTTTCGATTTTGGGCTTTAAATTTAAGATAAAGTCTAAACTTTAGAATAATTTTAACCCCATACAAAAAATAACGGTAAAAAATAGTTGTTCGTTACTCTAAAGTCTAAAGCGCCCTCTATCGACAAATTTTGAACGCAACCTTTAAAATAGTTTTTAAGAAAATCGTGATATAAAGAATGATTTTAGCGAAAACCGCAAACGAATAGACCCTTTTTTCCGATTTTTATAATCGTCTGAAGTTTTGGACCTTAAACTTTAATGGTCCATAACTCCTACAGAAGACGTTTGCGCCCCATGGTTTCCTATTTAATAATGTTTGTCTTCATGTCTACTATAACTCCTCAAAGTTTGTCGGTCTGGTAGTGAAACACCCTGTAGATATATATTAATCTAGTATGACAACTTGATAACATATTATTTGTTTATTGTCAATTTGCCGGAATACTGAATTTGTGACCGAACTACTGAAATTGGGTTACTTAATCATTTGGATGCTACAACTAGTTTAAAATATTTTTTATTTCAATTTATCTTACAACTTTTGGAGTTCTGTTATGCGACAAGGGATTTGATGTCATAAAGGACTGAGCGTTTTTATTAGGGGTCTATATGTATCAGGTTGTAACGAAAGTTTCACGCCACAGCTAACACTGTCTCCGCAAATAGTTCGCGTTGTCACCTCTATTGTGAAATTTTGTAAAAAATATATTGTTATCATTATGTAAATGCTCTCTGAAACGGAACTATCTCTTTACCAGATTAGAACCATCATTTACTTCCAGTTCTGTTGCAAAATGTCATCCAACAATTTGTACAGCTTTAGGTACTACTGTTGTATCGTATCACACTATGAAGGTTTGGTGGAATAATCGTTATATATAATATTACAATATGTATATATAGTATGATCATTATGTAAGGGTGATTTGACGGAAAACTTTCGTTACAACCTAATACATTACTTCTTATTTCTGTTATTTTACCAATATATGCTATATGATACACAGATGCGCTTTCATATTGTTTTTTTTAAATATATGTAAAAAGACGTAATATTAAAAATATAATTAAAAATTATCTGTAATAAGATATTTAAATGTATATTGGAAGGGTTTTCAAAGTGCGTTTTATTTACCCATCATGCGTAGTATAGAGTAAGTTTTAAAATCGAAAAAAAAACGTATGATGGATTTACACGTTTCAGACACTGGAGATTCCGAAAAACATATTTTTAGAAAAGAAAAAATATTGCTGTCCGTCTGTCTGTGTGTTGTGTGTATGCGCCTGTAAACGCTCTTTCTCTCGAATGAATTGAGATAGGGTCTTGAAAATTGGTACGTACTTAGTATGTAACAGTGAGAAAAAGCCTATTGATTTTCAGAAGCCTCGATCATACGGAACTATTTTCTTCGGACTCTCGAATTATTCGTTCTGATAAAATATACATAAAAATTGCCGAAATTGTTTATTTTAAGGAGTGAATATAAAAGACAATAAAAAAAAAAAAAACATAAATTTTGCATAGCGAATGAAGTCGATCGGATAATTAGTTGCCGAGATATTTGCAATCCTATTTTTCACTCTCTTCGATTTTTCATGACTCTGTATTTCATTCAAATATCAATTCAAAGATATATTATAATTGGAAATGGGAAATTTAATCCGACGCAGTAACCTGTTAGTTAATATGGTTATCATTTTGTGAATTATAAGGATGTCTCTTTTACGCACTTCGGTAATAGAGCATTTAAAGTTTATGACGTCAACAAGCCACGATTTTAAGCACTCTATCTACCGAACGAATTGACAACAAGTACGCTTAAATTTTATTTTGGAACTGCAATGGATTTTATAAATAGTTTACACATGTTTTTTATTTTCCTATTTTATGTTATGCATATTCATATGGGTAAATATTACAGTGGCCTCCAACGACTAATTTTCTTCGGCTTTATTTTAATATTATTTTTCTAAATATTTTTATTATTACCATGGTAAGTAGAACACATGGTAGGGTTCACGAAAAGATGCGCAGTAGTACGTGACGTCACTGGCACCATACGTCCAGCACTTACACTATTTAGACATTTATTTATATTCCTCTCTTATCTGTTTCTGTTTTCGCGATGAGGAGTGTTATTTTTTTTTGGTTAGAATAATCATTTTATATCTTATGCTATATTTACTATTTCTTGCAAGCGGTGTTTAATTAATTAAAATAATGAGATATGCATTATTGTGCCGTTTCTGGTTGTACCAATTATACTAGAAATTCCATAAGCCGGAATCTGCCTAACGCAGAAACAGATATATTTTTAAGGTTCCACCAAAAACAATCTTTTGCATAAGACGGGAAAAAATTATATTTTTAAAATGAAAAGTATTCGGTATATGAAACTTTAAAACTGGTAGATAAATCAAATACAGATGAAATATAAATATAAATAAAAACATGTTTTTATGCATTCATTTGTTTACAGAGAGTTAATTATTAAATTTTGCACATTTATCGATTTAATGAAAAAAAATGAGGAGAGGGGGATGCGCAATGTGTATTTCTTGAATCACAACATTTTCTTTATTTGCAATATTTTACACGAACAAATTTCTGTTTTTCTACGATACATAAATTTAAAATATCCTATTTTAGCTCATAATGAAGAGAACGAAATTTTTTCAACTGAATAAGTCATATTCAATGGCTGGAGTAGCACAGTTGAGATTTTTTTTTCCAACAGAGTGAACTTTCATGAGTTGATACAGAGATGCGCTGCGAATTGCAGCGCATGTCCAACAAATAAGAGTGAATTATGTCAGCCAGGTATCGTACAGATAGCTTAACAGGTAAAAGCATTGGCACGGCAAGCCAAGTATCCTGGTTCAATTCCTGTTCTGGACATTTTCACTCTGTAGGAAAAAAAAATCTCAACTGTGTTACTCCAGCCATTGAATATCGTATTTTATTTTTTCAATTTCCCTAATAATTGAAAAAGATTACAGAAGGCTATTATAATAGTAAAAATAAGATTCAGACATTTTTGTTTAAGCCAAAATTTAAAAAGAATTTTTTTTAAACCCTGATTTTCTTTTAAAGTTTACTGGGATAATTGAAAAAAAAATTAAAATAGAACAACTCACTCCAAAAATATTTATGTTAAATAATATTTCAATATAAAAAACGGTACTAAAGATTACAAAGGGGAGATATGTGTGACAGTCGCTTATTTTATTTTATTTTATTTATTTATTTATCTTTTTACCGATTTCCATGAGGCTAAAAATTGCCTACGACGGAAATTTTTCTCGGTGCCGATCGAGTACGCCTTAGACAGAGTTTACTGTACTTTTTAAATTGTATAGTAAGTATATAGTAAATATAGTTTTAAAGTAGATACTAATGTTTTGAAAAATTACGACATTGAAAAACGTTATTACATGAGTTTTGTGTTTTTTTTAAATGTTAAATCACGAGTTTGTAAATATATAAATATATAAAATTTCATAATATATATTAATTTATGAATAAATAATATATATATTTGAAAATATATAACATAATGATAAGCGCATTTTTCGCAAAGATTTATGAATTTAAGCGAAAGTTTTCCGATTTTTCTCAAAGTATTTTGAATTGAAGCTAAATTTTAATATATTATATTGAAAAGATGAAAAGATTGTATTTAAAATAATGAAATAGAACTTAGAAAGTAGGAAAACTTTTGCTTTTTGCGCAAACATGTTTAAATAAATTATTAATAATAAGTCGAAAGTTAATACTAAATGTAAACAGAAGATTGACCCTTTAAAAATTTTTAAATAATAAAAACATATAAATATACTAACTCTAATTTGAAAATGTTCCGGTAGTAGATGTTCCAAATATCATTCAACTCAGTAATAACATATACCGGATATTAAATAAATATATAATACCTTTTTATGAACGGAAAGCTTTATGCAAAGCGAAAAGTGCGTTACCCAAGACTGGAGATAGGTTCCAGTGACGTCGTAGGAGAAAACGAAACCTGCGCGTGAACCCCACCGTGGGTTCTACTTACCGTGATTATTACTGCATTGCCATATAAAAAATTAGTAGAAATAGACATATTATTTTCCTAATTTCTACATAAGGCTGTACACATGAAATCTAGGAAGTATCCTGAGAATCATGGCTTGTCTATAATTTTGTAATGATGTAATATCTAACATAACCATTGAAATATTTTGCCCTCTTTGTTCCTGGTGATTGATCAAGACTTTAAAATTAATGGCAAATAGTTCCGAACAGCATATTTTTGGAAGCACAATTATATATATAATTTAGGCAAAAAATATATTGGGAAGTTTAAAAGAACTATTGCACTTCTTAAGGAGACTTTTAAGCTGGGATAGTCAAAATCACTTTAAATTTTCTGAAAAGTGTGCGTAACAAATTTAAAAAAAAAAATTCTCCTTTCAATGATCAAATTTTTATAAAGGGAATTTTAAGGGTAGTTTCTGAACTCCAGATAAGAAAATCCGAGGGCGTCCCTGAATTTAGGTACAGTAGTTCCCATAGTTCTTGCAATTTTTGACTAAAACACTTATTAAAGCTTAGCCCTTTCGAATAGAGGGGTAGCTATACGTGCACCGCAAATGTATATCCAATATATAAGCCATGCAAAATCCTCGTGACAACTTTACAACGCACATTTCGTACTTTATTTAATTTGTGTATTTAAGGGAACAAAAAACAGATTTTCCTTCTTTTAATATTACATGGAAGTCTGTTTAATTGTGAATATTTGGACACCTCATTTTTATCCATGCGGTAGTTATAACACGATATATTGTAACTTTTATAAATACACTCGGCGCAAATTACCCACACAAATTAAAATTTTAAATGGCTTTTTCTCTATGTTCACATTTTCTTCACTTTCATGTTTTAAAATGCTAATGTTTTTTCGTGTTTTAGATGGAGATTTAAACTTAAATCTTCTATAAATCTTCTTCATTGTACATTTGATAAATCTGCGCATGAAATTAGCCTTCAGGTTTTTTTGTTATTAAAAAAAAAGTACATAAAGGTGTGTTAGATTTCATCGTTTTACACTATACAGGGTGATTCATAAAAGATGGGCAGAACTTTAAGGGGTTATAGTACACTTAAAGACAAATAATATTAAATAGGAGACTAAGGGTCCCAGACGTATTCCCAAGGAGATAGGGGGCATTAAAGTTTAGGGTCCAAAATTTCAAATGATTATAAAACATGGAAAAATTGGTCGATTCGTTTGCGGTTTTTGCAAAAAATTTTCTTTATGCCAGTATTTTCTTGAAATAAAATTTTAAAGTTCAATTTCAAAAAATGCCGGTAGGGGGCGCTTTAGACTTTGGAGTAACAAACAACTATTTTTTAACGTTATTTTTTGTATTTCTTTAAATGATTTCGAAAGCTTAGACTTAAAATTAAATTTTGATCTAAAAATCTGAGTCCTAACGAGTAGTTAAGTAGCATAAACTGAAATTTGAAATTTGAAACCCTTCTCCCCCCAGAACAAAAATTAGTTATTCCCGATCTTTGTGTCGTAGATTAGGCTCTAACTACTGCCGCGTTTTGATAAAATTATTCTTTATGTCAGTATTTTCTTGAAAATAAATTTTAAAGAAAATTTTCAAAAAATTCCGATAGAAGGCGCTTTAGACTTTGGAGTAACGAACAACTATTTTATACCGTTATTTTTTGTGTCTCATTAAATGCTTTCTAAAACTTAGACTTAAATTTTCAGCCCAAAATCTGAATCGTTAGACGTGGTTAAGTTTCTGGGGAGAGGGGTTTGAAATTTCTACTCCTGAGCACAGTTCAGTTTACCATGTCCACACATTGTGTGCTGTGATACGAGGTAAAAAGACACAAATTAGGATTATGTTACCAAAGCATATTTACTAACATGTAATTACAATAAATGTTCAAAATTGTGACCACCAGAGGTTATGCACGCAGAACAACGGCGAAGAATGGAACGGCGAACATTCGCGAAAACATCAGGCTTTTCGAGCACTTCCCCTACAGCGGCGGAAAGTCTGGCGACCAGTTCCTCGGGGGATTCAATGGGTGTCTCATACATAAGAGCCTTCAATCGTCCCCAAAAAAAGAAATCGAGGGGTGAAAGATCTGGCGAGCGAGCAGGCCAAGCAACAGGACCACCTCGACCAATCCATCTGTTCGGAAATGTGATGTCCAGATAGTTGCGGACGTCTCGTACGTAATGGTCTGGCGCTCCATCATGCTGGAACCACATGACCCGCCGGATGCGTGGAGGAACAACGTTTAACAGGTCTGGCAGCACATGTTGCAGAAATGTGAGGTATGTTTTACCGTTGAGGCGTTCAGGAAGAAGGTACGGTCCGATTAGGTGGTCTCCGAGCATTCCTGCCCAAACATTGATGGAAAAGCGTCTCTGATGAGCATGTGGATACGTAGCATGTGGATTGACATCCGCCCATACATGTGCATTGTGTGTGTTAAATGTACCTTCACGTGTGAAGGTACATTCATCGGTGAAAAGCACAGTTCGTCCAAAATGTGGATTTAGCGTGTTCTGCTGCAGAAACCAGCGGGCGAATTCAATACGATTTGGATAATCCCCTGGAGACAGTTTCTGGACTCGTTGCACATGAAACGGGAGCAAATGTTCATCCTTCAGTACCCTCCAAGTCATGGACTGTGAGGTATCCACCTGCCTAGCCACTGTTCGTGTACTTGTACTTGGCTGCGCCGCTACTACATCCAGAATGGCTTCTGCAACAACTACTGATTCGTCCTTTTTTGCACGACCTGCATTCGACCGGGAAGCGAGAAATGATCCCGTCTCACACAACTGTCTGTGCAAGCGCTCGAAAGTTTTGCGGTTAGGCAACCGCCTGTTGGGAAATCGCTCTCCGTACATTCGTTGTGCCTCTGCACTATTTCCATCTGCCGCTCCGTAAATTAAATGCATCTCAGCCTTTTCCTTATTCGTGAAGGGCACCATCTTCCGATTCATTACTACAGCGACTTACACTTGACTCACCGTTCAGTGGTTTTTATGCCTGAATCGTGTCGAAATTTTGCATACGTGTTCTTCTTCTTCCCCATTTGACATTTGCATACTTTCTGTTTCCTTCTTCACCCGGTGACTAGCGTCAGGAATGGAGCTTTAACGTTTGCATGAGCGACGTTTCCAACTGTGCCAGTGCCTTTATGAGTGAATTCCGACTATGCAGTCCTTGACGAAAGTTGTATTTTTGCCTCGTATCACAGCACAGAATCGTTGGGCATGGTTAAGTAGTGCAAACTGAACTATGTTCAGAAGTTGAAATTTGAACCCCCTCCCCTCGCTACTGAACCACGCTCAGCGATTCAGATTTTGAGCTGAAAATTTAAGTTTAAGTCTAAGCTTTAGAAAGCATTTAATGAGACACAAAAAATAACGGTATAAAATAGTTGTTCGTTACTCCAAATTCTAAAGCGCCCTCTATCGGAATTTTTTGAAAATTTTCTTTAAAATTTATTTTCAAGAAAATACTGACATAAAGAATAATTTTAGCAAAACGCGGCAGTAGTTAGAGCCTAATCTACGACACAAAGATCGGGAATAACTGATTTTTGTTCTGGGGGGAGAAGGGTTTCAAATTTCAAATTTCAGTTTATGCTACTTAACTACTCGTTAGGACTCAGATTTTTAGATCAAAATTTATGTTTAAGTCTAAGCTTTCGAAATCATTTAAAGAAATACAAAAAATAACGTTAAAAAATAGTTGTTTGTTACTCCAAAGTCTAAAGCGCCCCCTATCGGCATTTTTTGAAATTGAACTTTAAAATTTTATTTCAAGAAAATACTGGCATAAAGAAAATTTTTTGCAAAAACCGCAAACGAATCGACCAATTTTTCCATGTTTTATAATCATTTGAAATTTTGGACCCTAAATTTTAATGCCCCCTATCTCCTTGGGAATACGTCTGGGACCCTTAGTCTCCTATTTAATATTATTTGTCTTTAAGTGTACTATAACCCCTTAAAGTTCTGCCCATCTTTTATGAATCACCCTGTATATTTCACGTAAAAAGTATATTAAATGTAACATCAAATGTATTTAAAAATACATGCACAGTCTTGTTTAATACAAATTAAAAAAAAAAAAAAACAGGATAAAATATCAATTTTTTTAAAAGTAGTAGGGATTTTAAATAGTTCAAATTTTTATAAACTTTTTTTTTTAATTAAATATGCCGTTATTTTTTTTTTCAAGTTCAATATTTTTATTTCAACATTGAAATGCAGCGAGTTCACCATTTGAACCATGTTTTTAAAAATAAACACAATTGTTGAAAATGTAAACTGTCCCCTTAAGCAATTAGATAACACGAAAAAAAATTTTTCCAAAAAAGTATTGCTGAATGATTAAAATAAGTTTGAGACGCACGTCGCAAAGGCTTTACGAGTATAATCAATTTTTGAAACAAGATAAAAAAAAATATCTTTAAAAGTGATGAATTTTAAAATTGTGAAAGTTTAAAACAAGTCTATAATTGTACGTCAAACATAACAAATGAGGTGCGTTCGTACTATAACTAGTTTTATAAGTATTGAGATATAGGTGCAATATCTGTTGCTCTCTTTTGCAGAAATTCATGGATACACAATTTATTGTCTCTCTATTCTAAAAAAAAGTAACTACCGCTGTCACCGCCGCCGCCGCCGGTTTTGAATTTTTTGTGACCGGAGGTCTTTCTTCGTTAATATTAAGAAAAATAATGCATACAAAAATATAAAAATCGGTAGTATTATACAGAAATGTTTGATAAACACGCTGATGCAGACAGTTTTCAAATCGAAGAATTATTTTAAGAGATATTTAATGCTAAAATTGGACAAAATCGTTCCACTAAAAAAGTTTTATAGTAGCAAAAACTATACAACGGAATTTAATAATTTTTAGTTCATTTTATACGTTATAATTTCCCGGTGTGCAGAATTGATTTTTTTTTTTTTTTTTTTTTTACTCATTTTTCGAGATTTTTTATCTATTTTTAATTCAAATTTTCAGCATTTCGAGAGATATTTTTTACTTATTTTATAAAATTGTACTAATTTAACCTGTTGCCAACTGTATAAAGAACGGAAACAATAATGTTTGCTTCAAATTAAAAATTTATTTACACGTGACTATTATAAATAGTAAAGATACTTTCAAATTAAAATTAAATAATTGCGTATAAAAAGCAGGAAATTATTGAAAATTACGTCATAAAAAGTATACACGTGAATTTTAAAATGTCTCATTTAAAAGAACTTTCTTTTCGCTTTGTTAAAAAATACCAGGAGACAAAGACTCTGTTTACTTAATTCCTTTTATATTAGCTTATTTTGAAATGTTGTTAGACGTGTCTACGTCGTCAAGTTATTTTTATGTCGACGTTTTATTTGTATTTTTATTACTGTTGTACTAATTTATTTGATCTTTCGTTATTTAAAATAAAAATTATGTCAATTTCTATAATTTGGCGAGTGGTTTGGCGGTTTATATAATTTGGCGAAATTGGTCGACGGGATAATCAAGTAGTACCGCAGCGGATTTGGCGTTAAAATTCCCCAATCAAAGATAAATGAATATAATTTCGCTTATAGGGAGATCGCCACTGTTTTATAAATTATAATTCAATCTTTCGAAATCTTTTTAAAGCCGATCAAATTACCATGCATTTAGAGTCTGCGGTGTCTGGACGGGGGTGGGCGAGCGTAGCTCGTAGGGGGCCGAGCCCCCTAGTGGTTGTATATATTAAATTCAGTAGTACAGAAATAAAATTACTCCAACTAAAATAGGACGTCATCATCATGGCAAACTATAATCATTACTTATCTTGCGATATCATTGAATTAATTATGGATGATAGTATTTAATAGAATGAACAAACCTTTTATTAATATCTTTTTAAGTATTGATTCGGATTTCAAAAATTTGAAATGACTCGACAAAATTCTGCAACGATTATATGCATTAAATTTCAAACCATTCGGTTGGGTACTTTTTGCACTGTTAGACTGGCTGACCAGACGATGACTATAGATGCTGCTTATTTGTTTAATTACGTACGCACCTAAAAAGTTACCAAGTAAAATAAATTCTTGATAGTAGCAATTAAAATATTGTATTTTAAAGTAAGAATACAAGGTTTTTTAGGATTTTCATTTCCTATCTTTTGATTGTTGAAAATAAAAGCATTTATTTCTATCCAGAGCGGCGATATAATTACAGTGTGTCTGGGTGACGTTCATTTGTCGGACTTAAAAGTAACTTAACGTGAGGTAATTAATCATTTGGATGCCTTAATGAGTTAAAAATATTTATTACCTGCAATTATGTGACAACTTTTGAAGCTCTATTATGTGATCCGAGATTTTATGCTATAAATGAATGGAGATGTGATTTTACGTTTATGTATATACTTTACTTCTTACTTCCACTATTTTAGCAAGATTACTAAATGTGGAAATATTTTCTTTCTTTCTCGTCATTAAAATGTATATATAAACGTTTATTATTAAATATGTCATTGAAAATATATTTTATTGTGTATTAAATGGTTTTTTAAAGTGTATTTTTTTTACTCCATCTTTATTTCAATTAGATAGTTTCAAAAAGCTTTCATGATAAGTGGATTGTTACAAAGAATTTCAGTTAATTACATCATATTATTTTCTTTTTTTCTACATATTGTTATACACGTATACTCTTGAAAGCTTTCTGATAACACTGGTCAACAAATTTGAACATTTGCTCTTTCACAAAAACAAAATTAATTTCTTATGCGGTTTTTTAAGCTGATTCCAAATATAGTATTAGATTTAATCAGCAGGTCTTATTTTTTGAGATATTTGCATATGGCGATTTATGCAAATTTAGTAAGTTTGTACAATTGTATGCAAATTTGAGGCATACAGCAACATAACACGAGCTTTTATGTTTTATGTTATGATTACTCTCTAGTTTACTTTACAAAAACTTTGTTTATGAGATTATACTGGCATGTAACCGTGAAATAGTGTGCCTAATTTGCATATTTTCACGTTTCTATAATAATTTTTTTTGACATTCCAAATATTTCTGCCACACGATAACGCTAATACGTTTCTAAACCAGTTTTTTGCGTTGTTTCCAATTGTGGTATTTGTTTTCTTCTATCACGTCTAGTTTTTGGAAAATGTGATTTCTTTTTGTTTTTGGTCAAAAATTACAGGGATTGCTTTTTATGCCACTTTGTGATGAACTTCAGCTAGTCAGGATAGATTCTAATAGTTTTTTTTTTCGATTATATAAATTCTCATTTATGCCCTGTTTGAAATGTGACACTGTTCACTCTTTTGGCTCTGAAGTACACAAGTCTAAAAAACATGTTATATCAAATATGTGTCAATACCATATAAAAAGAGAAATTGATTTTACACAAAAATTGGACATGATATATGGAAATAGATTGCAGATTTAAAATCAGCATAAAAATATAATCTAGAAAAAACATCATGTCAATTCTGTAGCAACTAACTTTAAAGTTGATAGTAATTTAAACATTACACCACGGAAAAATATGCAAAGTAGGCTTATAACTGAGAGATAAATTTTAAAAATAAGCGGATCGTGGAATTTATCTGAAGCAAATAGTCCAGTAGTCATTGTCTAGAAAAGATAATTCAATCTGACGTTTATTGTATCAACAATTTACACAAAATAGCACAAAAAGGTTTAATTTTCATAAATTTAAGAAACTGGACTATTTAGAGGAAAACGGAATGCATATTCGGAATGTGCACAAAAAAACTGGTCTAGAATCAACTAATTTCAGTTGTGTTAAAGAGCCATTGTTGTCCGCTGAAACCCTATTGGGTCAGCTATAATTTCGTAATAAAACTTTTAAAAAAATTCATAATGTTACTAAGAATTTTCCAGGAAACTGGAATTCCTAAAACTTTTTATGTAACGAAAACTACAAAATTCACGTAACAGATACACTTTTTCACCGTAAATAAAAAAATCTATAAGGTTACTAAGTTTTTTTTTTTTTTTTTGGAAACTGAGATACATAATACTTCTTATATAACTGCAACCCGGGTTACAGATGAAATTTTAGTAAGATTACTGCAATTTTAGTAGATTATTTTGTAAAGTTACAGATTTTAGTAGCTTTACAAAAAAAAAAAAAAGTTTTGTATATTTACATCTTTTTTTGTACATTTTACAGATAAAATTTTAGTAAGTATACAGATTTCTGTAACTTTACATCTGTAGAATTACAGATTTTTTTACAGTGTACACAGTAAAAAAAATCAGTAAACATACTAAAATGTTTCAAGGAAACTGGGATTTCTAGAATATTTTATGTAACGTCAACAACAAAAGTTCATGTAACATATACACTTTAGCACCGTAAAAAAAAGATTATTAAGAATTTTTTAGGAAACTGGTATGCCTAGAATTGTTTATGTAACTGCAATTACGGTTACAGATAAAATATTAGTAATATTACCGTAATTTCAGTAGATCCTTTTGTTTTGTAGATTTGCATCTGTAGATATACAAATAAAATTTTAGTAAGTATACAGACTTGTGTAACATTACATCTGTAAAATTAGAGAATCTTTTTGACAGTGTATTGTTTGGAACTTTTTGTCTCCTTCTTTATCTCTAATTAATCAATTACTTTAGGTTATTTAGTAATAGTTCTGTATACTATATATTAACAACAATTTTTTTATAATAAATTTTGAAAAAACTATGTTGGAAAGTGTTTAGAGAAACCTTGCAAGTTTTAAATGAATTAATTTCAAATTGAAATAGTTAAAATCAGTTTACATATTCATAGTCAGAATTAGAAAAAATTGGGTAAAATTATTCAAAAATTATGTTATGAATGATATTTTTAAAGAAGTTTCATGAGAATATAATATATAGAGATAATACTAAATCCCTTAATGGTAAGGTGACCATACGTCCTGAAATTTTCAGGCCGTGAGCAAATTTGTGGATTCTAGTTCACGCAATTGACATATGTTTATACTTAAAACATTACAGTTAAAAAGGGTAATATTATTTGGGAAACAAACTAAATATAAAGCAGTAAAGTTTTAAGTTTTGAAGTTATGAAAGCTTTTAAAAAGCACCGTTATAAAATTTATCTAGCTTATTAATATTACACTGCTCAAAAAATTAGGGGAGCAAGGAAAAAAAATGAAGAGAACAGTGCAAGACAGCCATGTATGGGCATAAAATGGATAGTACACGCGTATCAATCCGCAATACAGAAAAAAGAAGCAAAAAAATTTGTAAGGGAGCTTTTATTCTTTGAAAAGATGGAAAGAACATGAAAAGATGGTTTGGGACAACAATTTGGTTTCATGTAAATGATTAAAAAAAAGTATTGTTTAGAAATGATACAAGATTTTTAATATGGCGTGTGGTCTCTTCGAACAGCTAAGACTGTTGCGCACATTATAGCACAAAATTAGCACTCGCCACTCGCCAGGCGTCGAGTAACACTTAAAACGTGGCGATTAACTTTATTGTCCTCACTCGCCAAACTCAATGGGCACCACTCGCCAAACGCGATGGTTGAAAGATCGATGCCAGGGAGGAAAGAGGTGAAATTCGTTCGGAATTTACGGCTTCCAAATCGGCGATTCTCACGAACGTAAGAAAAGAAAGTAGCAGGGGTGATTCTGTCTCGAATTTTCCGAAAATTTAAGGCATTCAATTCCGAAAAAAAGGGCATCAGTCTGAAAATTCGGACATAAAAATATCTCTAATTTCGGTATGGTCGCCGAAAAAAATCAATTTCGTCAATCGTCCGTAGAAAAAAATCACCAATTCCGTCAAAGATCGCGAAAAAAACGTGAATTTCGCCCAAGGACCACGTAAAAAACGCGAATTACGTCAAAACATTGCGAAAAAAACGCAAATTTCATGAAAAGATCGCGGAGAAAACGCAAAATTCGTGACAAGATCGTGGTAAAACGCAAATTTCGTCAAAAAATCGCGGAAAAAACAAATTTCGTGAAAAGATCACGGAAAAAACGCAAATTTCGACAAAGAATCGCGAAAAGGAATCACAAAATTCTTCAAAGTATCGCGGAAAAACGCAAATTTCGTGAAAAGATCGCGGAAAACTCTAAATTCGTGAAAAGATCACGGAAAATGCAAATTTCGTGAAAAGATTACGGAAAAAACGCAAAATTCGTCAAAAGATCGCGGATAAAACGCAAAATTCGTGAAAAGATCGCGGGAAAATGCAAATTTCGACAAAGAATCACAAAATTTTTCAAAGTATAGCGGAAAAACGCAAAATTTGTGAAAAAATCGCGGAAAAAACGCAAAATTCGTGAAAACATCGCGGAAAAAATGCAAAATTCGTGAAAAGTTTGCGGAAAAACGCAACTTTCGTGAAAAGATCGCGGAAAAAACGAAACTTTCGTGAAAAGATCGCGGAAAAAACACAAATTTCGACAAAGAATCGTGAAAAAAAATCACAAAATTCTTCAAAGTATCACGGAAAACGCAAAACTCTTGAAAAGATCACGGAATAAACGCAAAATTCGTGAAAAGATCGCGGAAAGACGCAAAACTCGTGAAAAGATCTTGGAAAAACGCAAAATTTGTGAAAAGATCGCGGAGAAAACGCAACTTTCGTGACAAAATCTCGGAAGAAACGCAAATTTCGTCAAAAGATCGCGGAGAATACACAAATTTCAAGTAAAGATCGCGAAAAAATGCAAATTTCGACAAGGAATCGCGAAAAAGAATCGCAAAATTCTTCAAAGTATCGCGGTAAAACACAAATTTCGTGAAAAGATCGCGGATAAAACGCAAATTTCGTGAAAAAAATCGCGGATAAAACGCGAAATTCGTGAACAGATCGCGGAAAAAAGGCAAATTTCGCCAAAAAATCACGGAAAAAACACAAATTTCGAGAAAAGATCGTGGAAAAACACAAATTTCGAGAAAAGATCGCGAAAAAACGCAAATTTCGTGAAAAGATCGTGGAAAAAACGTAAATTTCGTGAAAAGATCGCGAAAAAAACGTAAATTTCGTGAAAAGGTCGCGGAGAAAACGCAACTTTCGTCAAAAGATCGTGGAAAGAACGCAAATTTCGTGAAAAAACCGCGGAAAAAATGCAACTTTCGTCAAAAGATCGTGAAAAAAACGCAAATTTCACGAAAAGATTGCGGAGAAAACACAAATTTCATTAAAAGATCGCGGAAAAAACGCAATATCGTCAAAAGATCGCCTAAAAACGAAAATTTTGTCAAAAAATCTTGGAAAAAAATGAATTTATTTTCAAAGAACTGCAAAACCCCCCAAAATTTCGTTATAAGATTACAAAAAAACGCAATTTTGTCAAAAGATCGTGGAAAAAACGCAGATTTCGTCAACAGATTGCGAAAAAACGCAGATTTTGCAAAAGTTCACGAAAAAACGTGAATTTCGTCAAAAGATCGCGAAAAAAACACGAAATTCGTTAAATGGTCGCAGAAAAATGCATATTAGTTAGTGCCGAGGGGGTCCCCTTCTGCTCTAACCTTTCTGAAAATTTCCTGTGAATTTATTTCATTGCAATTAATAGTAAAAATAAAATTTTTCAGTTGAGTGTAATCATATCGAATGGTAAGTATATATTAGTAAATTACAATGTTGATAGTTAGAAAAAACACAATTTTGTATGGAGCATACACAACTTTATGACTGGCCAGTTGTTAAAAAAAAACTGGAAAGTGAAAAAAATCAGTGTACTGGCCAGTGGCCAGTGGGTAAAAATGTTAATTTTGACCTATAGCGCACATGTTTTCCATGGATGCGATGAGGTTATCGATAAGACTTTGGGGAATACTTTTCCACTGCTCAAGAATTGCAATCTCCTTGTCCCGGACAGTAAAAGAAGACATTGGTCTCGCAGCAATGCGTCCTCTGAGTATGTCCCAAACATGCTCGATCGGATTTAGGTCAGGAGAGCATGCTGCTGCTCATTCCATACGCTGTATTGTTTTAGCTTCAAGCATGTTTTCCACAAGATGAACTGTATAAAGTCTGGCATTATCATGCATGGTGTATGTGAATACTGTGCGTAACTTTAGGAATGAAGACGATTAGGTATCTTTTTCACATTTTTTATAACACACAGCACACAAATGTTACAAACAATCACGAACACTGAAGAACATAGAATGATGAAGTGACGTTGGGGTAATAACCCGCTGTTAGAACAAGTGACGTTCATAAAACATATTTTTGGGGAATACTCCCGCTATAAGAAACAGAATAATTGGGGATAAGACCCGCTATAACATAACGTGCCACAATGGCAGCTCAAGAACAACATACTCTATACTTGGGGATAAGACCCACTAGAATACACAACGTGCCGCAATGGCAGCTAAAGAACAACTCTATACTTGGGGATAAGACCCGCTAGAATACACAACGTGTCGCAATGGCAGCTAAAAACACAACTGAACTGGGTCACATGACCGCAAAGCTGCGGAGCTCGTTCGGCATGCGCACAAGGTCCGAACATGCCGCCCCGCGTTGCAATGTGCGTAGCACATTCAAAATATTAAAATACACTATAAATACAAGAACTAAATAAAATACCAATACCATAAAATAATATTACAATACAAATACAATAATAATAAGTTGCAATAACAAGGACTATACAATACAATAAAATTAAATTCTTTGTTACAAAATTAAGCAATTTTCTAAAAATAGTTCGATGTATTCTTAAGAAAAGTTGAATGTAAAATAACATGTAAATCTTAGGTGCACTTTAAAATAAGTAGACAATGAGAAAAGGTATGTACATTAGGTTTCATTAATGGGCAAGACACACAATCTAGATATGGATCTAAGAAAGATATTTGAGGCTGTTTTAACCTTTGCAACCCTAACATTACCATCCTTTCCTGGTATAACCTCTAAGAATCGTCCTAGCATCCACTTACAGGGAGGTAAATTGTCCTCCTTTATGACTACCATCGCCCCTGGTTTGATGTTTTCCCCCTTTACCTGCCATTTTGAACGATTTTGGAGATGACTCAAGTAATTTAATTGCCAATTTCTCCAAATTAATTGGACGAATTTAGTGATTCTCTGCCACCTAGATAATCTCGATTCTGTGATATCAATCAACTGAGGTTCTGGAATGGCATCGATAGGCCGACCAATTAGGAAATGGCCTGGTGTCAATGCATTAAAATCATTTATATCGGTCGATAACGGAGTTAAGGGACGCGAATTTAGTACCCCTTCGATTTGGGTGGTGACTGTTTGGAATTCTTCCATAGTCAATCTAGCACCTTTTTATGTTCGTTTAAGATAATACTTGAAAGATTTTACACCAGCCTCCCATAAACCACCGAAGTTGGGCGATCTAGGAGGAATGAACTTCCATTCAATAGCTTCTGAAGTAAGGTAATTAGCTAATTTTTCATCCAGTCTACGAACTAACTCATGAAGTTTGTGCAATTCTGATTTAGCACCCCTAAAATTCGTAGCATTGGCTGCCATAATAGAAGCGCATTTTCCTCGCCTTGAAACAAAGCGTTTAAGCGCGGCGATAAACGCATCAGAAGTTAGATCCGTTACTATTTCTAAATGAATAGCCTTTGTTACTAAGCAAACGAAAATCGCGACATAAACCTTATGAAAAATCCCTTTTCTTTGATTTTTATATTTAATCTCAAAAGGGCCGCAAAAATCGGCTCCTGTATGGTTAAACGTAAAGTTTGGAGTTACTCTTTTTGATGGGAGGTCACCCATGATTTGTTTAGCAGTAACTGGGTTGTTCCTAAAACAGACAACGCAATCATGCACTACTTTTCGCGCTAAATTTTTTCCACTTACGGGCCAAAACCGCATACGTACGTAATGGATTAAAGTTTGGGGACCAATATGAAAATACTTCCTGTGAAAATGCTCAAATATGAGTTTTGTGAGCTTATGGCCCTTCGGCAAAATGATTTGATGCTTCTTATCGAAGTTTAAATCTGAATTTTCCAACCTACCGCCAACTCTTAAGATATTATCTTGATCCAAAAAGGGGGATAAACATTTAATTTTACTGGAAGGGGGAACCCTTGATTCCCGTTTTAAACCCTTAATCTCTTCCTGAAATTCTGCATTTTGTACTAATCTAATTAGAGAAACTTCTGAATTTTTTATTTCTGGGGTTGTGAGGCTGCCTCTGCGCCGGTCTGCTAACTTACATTTGCAATTGTGAAAAAACCTGTAAACATATGCCAGTATGCGAAGAATACTATAGTATTTACCAATTATGTTGAGAAAAAAATTTACTTCTTCAGGATTCCTGAAAAGAGAAAGAGAAATATTAGAATTGAAATCATTACAGTTATTTTTATATTTTGATTTAGTCTCTGGAATGTAATCTGTTTCTGGCACAGAAATAGTTTCTTGCTCAGTCACTAAGTCATCAGCTGCTAGGAAGTTTGGTCCCCTAAACCACTTTGGATTCTCTAGAAGGGAATTAACACTAGCACCTCTGGTCAAGAGATCGGCAGGGTTGTCCTTACTGGAGCAGTGATACCAAGAGTTCGAATCTGAAAGTGCATTAATCTCTATGATACGGTTAGCCACAAACTGCTTCCATCGCTTTGATGATCCTTTGATCCAGAATAAGGTTATTTTGGAATCCGTCCAATAGTACACTTTCGATGTGATTTTTTGATCTAGGATGGGTTTTACTTTATTGGTCAGTCTTGCACTTAGTAAGGCTCCGAGAAGTTCTAGCCGAGGCAGAGTTCTCTCCTTTATCGGTGCAACACGACTCTTTGAAGTCACGAGATTGACTTCCACACCACTCTCTCTTTTTATTCTCAGATAAATTGCAGATCCATACGCTATTTTACTAGCATCAGAAAAGGCATGTATGTCTACAGCTATTACTTGATTCAAGCTACCAAGAATTTTCCTCGGAATTTTTAATTCTGCTAAATTTGGAAGTTCTTCGGGCCACTTTAACCATTTTTCGTGCACATTAGTTGGTAACTGTTCATCCCATGCTGTCTTCTTTAGCCATAGTTCTTGGAACAGGCATTTTAATCTAATGGTGAATGGCGTCAGCATGCCTAACGGATCGAAGATTTTACCAACTGCTTGCAATAGTAGACGTTTTGAGCTTTTTTGCGATGACAAGAATTCTATTAAACTTTTGACTTCGAATGTCAGACAATCTTCTTCTGTTTTCCAGGACATTCCTAATACCTTGCTTAGATTGCTTCCTAGGCTTATTGCAGCATGTTCTGCTTGAATATTTAAACCTTCCTTTTGCCAGCACTGCAGTAACTCTTCATCATTGGTTATCCATTTTCGAAGAATCATTCCTGCTTGAGACATTATTTTGTTAGCATTCAGGGAAACATCAAGAGCTTCTTGCAGCGTATCTTCGCCAGATATAAAATCGTCCATATAAATATATTTATCGAGTAGGTGAACAGTTCTTGGGTGTAGGTTCGTAAACCGCTTGATGTGCTCCTTTATGGTAGCAGATAGGAGGAATGGAGAGGCATTGACTCCAAAAATAACACGTTTGAATCTGAAGACCTTGAAAGATTTTAAACCATCATCATACCACAGAAAACGGACAGAGTCCCGATCTTTTTCAGCTAGTGAGATTTGAAAGAACGCCGTCTCGATATCAGAAGAAAAGGCAATTTCGTATAATCTGAAGTGGATTAAAATATCAAATAGAAGTGGATTTAAGTTGGTGCCGGGCCATAAATAATCATTAAGGGACAAATCATTGTTATCGTGAGAGCTGGCATCGAAGACGATTCGGACCTCTGTAGTAAGTTTATCTTCTTTACAGACCGCATGATGGGGCAAATAATAAACTGCCCTGTCTAAAACAGGTTCATTTTCTTGCACCTGCTCTATAATTCCTTGCTTTAAATATTCCGTGATTATTTCAGAATATTGTCGAAAGAGCCGTGGGTTTCGATAAAATTTTCTTTTTACACCTTCCAAACGCTGTTTTGCAACATTAAAATTATCATTTAAATCCTTCCAGTTTTTTTTACACGGTAACTGAACTTTATAACGATCGCCTACAAATTTGACAGTTTTATCGAATATTTGTTGTGCTTGATCAGTTTCCGATATTTTCGGATCATCATGTTTAATGCCTATAGACTCAAGCTCCCAAAATTGTTTTAAATTATTATTTATTTCATCGAAATCTCTAACGAAATTGCACATAGTAATATTGTTTCTTTGCGTGTTCTCCTCTAGCGCCCCAGTTGGGATCCATCCAAAAACAGTGTCTTGCAGAAAAAGTTTATCATTTATCTTAACTGAATTATGCTTTAAAATTCTGTAAAATAATTCAGCGCCAACCAATGCGTGAATTTTTCCCGGTTTGAAAAATGTGGGGTCTGCCAATTCCACAATATTCGGTAAATTAATGTCCGATACATTTAATTGCTTTGATGGAATTACATCCGTGATTTTGGGAACAATTAAGAAATCTATATTCTCCCTGAAAGTGCCATCTTCGTTTGTAATTACACTCGAAATTTTATTTTTTACATTATAAGTATAACCGTTTAATCCTGTAACGGGTACATTAATTATCCTTTTTTTTAAATTTCAGCATGTCAGCGCAATCCTTAGTTAAAATATTGACATTGCTAGCATTATCCAAAATTACTCTAAACTTTCGTATATTTCCGAAATTATCTTCTATAAAAACAAAGCATGTACTCAATAAAATTGATTTTCTTTATTTACTTATATTATTCAAGGTCTTTAAAGATTCATTATTTATCGAAATGTTTTCCGTTTCTCTATTTACCGCACCTGCAAGAGGGGAGGAAATTTGGGGGGAAGCCAATTCATTTTTGGATTTATTTTTTTTTTATCTCGATGAAGCGATGAGCTGTGTCGCAATCCACAGGTATTACAATTATATTTTGAAATGCAAGAATTTACGAAATGAGAATTATTCAAACAATTGGTACACCGTTTATTTTTCTTCACAAAATCGTATCGTTCAGAAACATTCATTTTTAGAAACTGAGAACATTTGTTCAAATTATGAAAAGCCAATTTACACAGAATACAAGTTTTTCCATTCGATTTATCATTCGAATTTAGCATGAAATTTTTTTGTTTGTTCGAAAGAGGAATGTTTTTGTTTAAGGGTTTTGAAGCAGAGTATCTATTTACGCTTTCTAACGTAGAACTGCGGTTTTCCAAAAATGACATTAATTCATTAAATTGCGGGTATTCTGATTTTTTAATCGAATATTCAAATAATTTTCGAGATTCCTTATCTACCTTTTGCAATATAATATTGATAAGGATAGCATCAGACAGATTGTTTTGTTCATATTGTAATACTTTTAAGGCCCTCAAATTTTTATTTACACAATCAATAAAGGATCTCAATTCTTTAGAAGACTCGTAATGTATTTTTTCATGATTAATTATGGCTGATAAATGAGTGTCAATGAGCAAACGTTGATTTTCGAATCTTTCAGGAAGTGCTGTAAACAATGACTCAAAGGAATCGTCTGGGCTCTCTAGTTGTTTTGCTTCATTTTTTAGCGATGCTCGCAAATAAAACAGCTTCTGAGCGTCATTTAACTGGGCATTATTGATAATTAAATTTGTAAATTGTACTTTAAAGATTGACCACTCTTCATATTTACCATTGAATGTTGGTAGTGGGATTTCAGGTAACTTAACTTTAATATTATTCAAACTTATAGATTCAATACTATCAGCATGCACATTTATTTCAGAAACTTTAAGATTTTTAAGAAATAGGTTGAGACTTACCTCAAGTTTCTCGAGACGATCTTGTAGTTCATCTAACTCGTTTTCGATTTCAGGTAAGTCCTTAATATCAGGGATATCATAATATTTATCCTGTATTTCCGATACTTTTGCTTGAAGCTCAGGTAATTTTCGAATCTTTATTTCGAGCTCGGTACTCGAGTAGTTAATTTCGTCTGTATTATCTTTTACGAAATTTTCTAATTTCGTTATAGCACCTTTTAGAGCACCTTTTGTTCTATTTAATTTTTCCATAGCAGCTATTTCGCTCCGGCTCGACGGACCACAAAAATGTATGTGAATACTGTGCGTAACTTTAGGAATGAAGACGATTAGGTTTCTTTTTCACATTTTTTATAACACACAGCACACAAATGTTACAAACAATCACGAACACTGAAGAACATAGAATGATGAAGTGACGTTGGGGTAATAGCCCGCTGTTAGAACAAGTGACGTTCATAAAACATATTTTGGGGGAATACTCCCGCTATAAGAAACAGAATAATTGGGGATAAGACCCGCTATAACATAACGTGCCACAATGGCAGCTCAAGAACAACATACTCTATACTTGGGGATAAGACCCGCTAGAATACACAACGTGCCGCAATGGCAGCTAAAGAACAACTCTATACTTGGGGATAAGACCCGCTAGAATACACAACGTGCCGCAATGGCAGCTAAAAACACAACTGAACTGGGTCACATGACCGCAAAGCTGCGGAGCTCGTTCGGCATGCGCACAAGGTCCGAACACATGGGAAGAAAGAAATCACTAATTACTGCAACATAAAATACGACATGAGGTCCCAGTATCTCGTCTGTATAACTGCAGACCGTCAAAGTGTCATTCCGAATGATATGCCGGCCCGTACGCCCACCTATGTTGATTCCAGCCATAGCATCAACCCACCTCGTCTGTAATGTGATCTTTCACGAATAAATGTGAGATTATGTTGAGTGCCTCTTTCTCTCCATGCCAAAACACATCAGGTGTCACATTGAGACCGAATCGGGACTCTTCTGTAAACAGAATTTGACTCCAACAACATTGCCTCCAAACTCGATGTTCAGTTGCCCACTTTCTTTGGGCCGCACAGTTGTTTGAGATAAACGGAATAAAGACTATTGGCTTACGTGCATAGAGACCACCCTGATTAAGCCCATTTCGGACAGTTTGGCTGAACCCCCTTCGTCCTGAGTCCAAGAACAACTCTATTTGCAGCAGATTAGTATTGCCCGTTCCGTCTCGACGAGCTGTTAACAGGATATATCGGTCATAAGTTTCTGTGGTAACACATGGCAGACCTTACCTTGCAGATGCCTACCATTCCATGTGTATTGGAATCGAATCTACAGCCTTGCGCTGACACTTCTTGCAACTCCAACAGCATCCGCTACACTTCGTTGTGTTTCGACAGATTCAACTATCCCGATAAAACGCCAAGCCGTGGATTTCCTTCAATCACATTGTTGTGACTTTTTCAAGTCATCTGTTCTCAAAACACAAGCTGAGCAATTGAATTTCACAAATGAGACACTGAAACAGACATTTCTGCAAAATCCCGATTTCTGCTCTTATCTCCTTTTTCTACTTTTTGACGTCATAACCTTTAATTTCCCTCTGAAGTTTTTTTATCTCTTTTCTACTACGCTTTAAATTATGCATTTTTTTACGGTACTTATCGGTGTAAATATTTGCGTAATTTTGTTAAAACCTGGTGCTCCCCTAGTTGTTTGAGCAGTGTAGGAATAAAAAAATAGCAATTTCGAGTAATAATGTAAGCTTTTCAGAATTCTAATTGCATTTCCTTATGTTATTGGAAGTATAAGCCTGTATTTCAATCTAGAAAGACGATTTAATCACAGTGTGTCGATTCCCAGAGTTTAAAAGTAATTGAATGCCAGATACTTTATCATTTTAAAGTTAGAGTGAGTTCAAATGATTTATTACCAACAATTTTTTGGCAGTCTTTAAGTTGAATTATGTAACAAGATGCTCAATATTTTAAATAACTTGAGCTGTGTTATTTAGTTTCTGTGTATATTTTTTTACTTATTATTTATTTTTCCTGAATCAGACAATATTGGCATATATTAAAGAAATCGCTGAATTTTACTTTCAGAATTTTAATAAAACATTTTACAGTAGCTTTTTAAAAATTACAATCATATCTAGAGTTGTTCAAAGGTACATATCTAAACGGGACCTGTGGGTGTATTAGATTATGAGGAGCAATAGTTACACAGTAACTGGGGGTCGAAAACGTGATTGTGACGGTGCAATTGCATGCTGACCGTGCGCAAAGAAAATATAATAAATTGTGTAAAAATACTTTTATTTTACAGAAAAATTAATCGAAATACAAAATACAAATGAAAAATGTTACAACTCATAACAAGTGCTCAAAATGTCCCCATGAGGCGTGATACATGCATTACATCGATGCCGCATTAAATCACGAACACGTTCCAATCGGCCTTGTACCGTGGCCACCGCAAACGCCGCATTTAATCCCCTTGGATTTTTACCTCTTGGGATATCTTAAGTGTCTTGTGTACGAGACACCCGTTCCATCGGACATGAACTCATGGCACAGATCGCCGAAGCGGCGGCATGTGTCCGGGAGACTCCTGGCCAATTTGAACGTGTTTGCCCTTCCATATGGCGCCGATATGAAGATGCATCACGGCCAATGGGGGACGAGTTGTAAAATTTTGCATTTGTATTTTGTACTTCGATTAATTTTTTTTGTAAAAAAAAGGTATTTTTACACAGTTGGTTATCTTTTCTTTGCGTCACGGACTCGTTTCCAATCCCCAGTTTATACTGAACTGAAATAATTATTTGAATATGTTTTTATTAACGATATATTTTTTATTAAATTAACATATTTACCTCAAAATTTTAAGGATCTCATTTCCGAAATATATGGAAAGCAAAATAAATACCCATATTTGATAATGAAGAGATATATTTATCAGATAAAGATAATTTTAAAATTTTAATATAGAAAATGTTAGTTTTTATAATTTTTGTCTTCCTCAGAAATACTAAAATTTAAAAGATTTTTTTCTTTGTATTTAATACAGGTACTCGAATTTGAAGTCTTTTCAAATAACTATAATTCATCGAACAGTCGGATTTATTTTAAGAAGCCGTTGTTAAGCAAATAAAATAATTATTGTGATAAATGGCATTGAAACCTGGAAAACTCTTCACCTGGAGAATTCATATTTTGTATTAATTAGTATTGAGGCATACATGAAATATGCTTGAATCAGAGACCTTTTTTCAATTTTCTAACAACAAAATATTTACTTCCTCTTCCAGACAAAGCGATTAGTATCTTAGTTATTTCCAAATTCCTTGTAATCCCAACAGCTCATTATCAGTGATTGGGCAGCTGTGAAACATTATTAAAATCTTTGCTAAGCTTAATTCACCATTAGAAAGAAAGGATTTATAAATATTGTTATTCATAAGATTGAATTTTTTTAAAGTTATATTCGTAATACCAGAATGGAAAAGTGTAATGAATTATAAAAAAAATCTATATTTCACTTATTTTCCCTTCACCCTGCAAACTACAGCATAAAGTAGTTTGACAATAATGATGTTCCCACATTTTTTTGGTCACAAAAACCACTAAATAGCCATCAAATACCTTGGAGAACGTTTATAGTATTACAGCGTACACTATTTACCGAAAAAATGGCCAAATGGTACAAAGCGTTTGTAAAAAGTGTTAATCTTAAAAAGAGACTTAGAGTCATTCTAGAAATAATTCAAGTTGTTCTAAAAGGTTCATTAAAATACAAGAATATCTGATTGAATAGTACCACGAGTTTATACAGAGTATGTATCTGCAAAAGAATGCAAAAAATTACGGGGTGATCGAACGCAGCAATACGATCAAATTTCGTCATAGAGTGCATGATCGGAACGCAAGCGGTCTGAAGTTAAAAGTTAGTTTTCCTCAGTTGCAGCTAAAGAATTAATTACAAAAATAAGAGGAGATACTTTAGAAAACATTTTATTAACAGGGATGTAATTAATGTACATGCTAAAAGCAATTGCTCAAAGATCATCCGCCAGCTGTAATGCACGCTTCACACTTGCGGGATAGGGACTGACGTACATTTGCCGAATATCGCCGGAAACAGCGACAATTCTGGCGACTAGATCCATATCGATTTCAATGGGGCACTCGTAGATTAGGCTTTTCATATGGCGCCACAGGAAAAAGTCCAAACACGAGAGATCCGGCGATATTGGTGGCCAAGTTATGGGACCAGCTCGACCAATCCATCGCCCTGGGACAGGGGAAAACTACCTTTTAACTTCCTGTATGGTTACACATATTGTCAACACACTACCTCACAATATTATGTATTGCGCAACTGTCAGAAGAATCATCAAAAGGGAGAAACAAACAGTTTAAAAACTGTTGCGAAACGTTTTAAGGATATTTAAACATATTGTTTATAATAGAAACATGTATTGAATATTTTTTTAAACTTTAGATCGATATTAAGGTTGTAATAGCCGTAGGCAATTAAAGGAAAGTACCCGTATTTCATAAAATTAGATTTTGAAACAAAACAGTATACAATTTTCCCACAGCAGTCCAGTTTATGAAAGATAATGAATCAGACGAATAAATTAGTATCTAGTGCGAAGAAATAGATTCTGATAATACTAGTACATTTTTAATCTCCATTATATGTTTGTGTAATAAAAAAATTATTTATTTACAGAGTTGCTTTTATCTTAACTTTCATTTTAAAGAAAAATTTCTTTGCTCGGAATTTTACTTCATTTTTATATTTTTGAAAATTTAATAAGATATTCCGTTATTTTTTTGTTAAAAATGTATGTATTTTTACCATACTTTATCATTTGTGTACAAAATGAAAAAGGTTTTAAATATTTTTGTTCTTATTGTTTATATAATACTTATCGGTGCATCGTCTGGGTATTTTTTTCTTTGCCTAGTCGTCATTGAATTTTATATGCAGCTGTGAAAAATTATGTTCTTTAAAACAAATAAAGAAATTTGATACAAGCAATAAAAATCAACATGGACGCGATTCATTGAAAAACTAAATTGCTAAATTTTATTAAAATAATATTTTCTTTATTTGTTTTTTTTAAATAGAAAGCTAAACTTAAAAAAATACATATAAATCTAAATCTTCAATTTTTAAAATTTAAAATGATATCTAAAAACATCTAAGATAATAATAAATCAATTTTCTTTAAAAACAAAATTAAAACTGAGATTTAATACCATGTTTCAGAATTTTCATTTCATTTTCTTTTACTATTGAACATAAAAAAAAAATATTGCTATCCAGAACGACGACATAATCGCAGAGTATCCGAGTGAGCTTCATTCGCTGGGCTTAAATGTAGTACAATGTTAGGTACTTAATAATTCGGATGTTACAGCGCGTTAAAAAGATTTATTATAGGTAATTATCTGACAACTTTAAGACCTGAATTATGTGTCAAATTGCTGAATGTTTCAGCTGACTCGAACTGTGTTATTAAGCTACAGTGTATATTTCCTTATTTATCATTTTCCTAATTCTAATAACTGTATTTATTTTCCAACTTTCGATTTAATGATATTTTAAATTCTGCTGTAGGAAAAATTCTTGAGTATGTATTTTGAAATAATAATGATTATGTACGTACGCATTTTTTTGTTGACAAACTGTACTGTCATTATGCATAATTTCCGTTATTATAATATGTCTGTTTATTTATCGTGCTACAATGATAAAATGTAGCATAAAAGATTTATTCGTGAATTAACAATTTTTTTTAAATTCAAAATTAGCCAAAGGTGTATTATAAAAAAAAAAGTTTTTTTAAAAAGAGGGTTTAAAATACATATTTATAAATTATTAATAATTTCCGGCGTATAATCCACGATTTACCGAAATCTGTTTCCAACTAGATAATTTATCTGATAAAATTTATTATATATCTACTTGGGGCTTATTCGACTTTATTTATTGAATAAACATTCTGTCTTTAAGCAGAATTATTTTAGCAACATCTTTTGTTCTTTTTTTTAAAATCCAGTCTAATATGACATGCGTTCCAGTCTTTTTATTCGAATTTGTAAAAACCACTATCTTTTTTCGGATAATAATAAATAATTTTCTATAGCAAGGAAAACTAAAATGAAATCAGCAGAGATTTAAAAAAAATCTCTTCAACTTCTTATGACAATGAACGAAAAATTATTATAACCATTCCGTGTGACGACATAATCATACTCTACGGGAGAGAATTTCAGTCGGTAGGCTAAAATTAATAATGCGTGATGTACCTTATCACTTCGATGCTACAACAAATTATCAAAATTTATTATATGTCTGAAAACCATAGGACCTAAAATACATGTCTGGTTGACGAATTAAGAACTAGCTGAAGCTGTATTATTAAGTTACTCTGTGTATTTCATAATTCATCAATTCCAGTAAGCTGTGTATTTTTTTTTTTTTTACTTTGGGAATTATTGATATTTTTGTAGGTACTTTAATGTTATTTATTAAGTACTTTGCTATTATCATAATTATGGGTTTTTATTTTCAATTTTCAATTTATTTCTATTATGCATCATTCTATTTTTATAATTTACAGGATACTTCAGAAGTTCAAACATTAAACGAAAAAGAAGTTGTTTAGAATTTAACCTGAACTTGCATGGATATGTTTACTAATAAAATTACAGAATTGCAGTTAAATTGCATAATTTAAGTTAAATTACATAATTATAGTTTCAATATTATGTAAACACTGTTTTTTTTTTTTTTTTTTTTTTTTTTTAATCTAAAACTGTAACGCACCAAAGTATCACATACTGATTGAAAGAAAATTTGTAAGTAATTGCAATGACAGTAGTAATTGCATTAGTTGACCTTTTTTAAAAAATTTAGCGAAATATTTGGCGAATCCTTCTTAAACTTTGTGTATTAAAATAACTGGTTTTACTTCATTTTTATCATTGAAGATTTGGTCAAGTAATCAAATAGCGGATGGAGAACAAATTTAAAAAAAAAATGTGTGTGATCAACCTATATCAGAAAAAGCTCGAAATGATCATTGACCTATAGAACATACCTATAGGGATTCTGTTTAACGTGTTTCTTAATTTGTGTGAAAAAAGCGCATACATAGTAGAGATATAAATGTTTTCCTAAAAAATGAAATTTGTATGTTTTTGCTTATAGCATGTAGGAAAAATTTAACGAACCTTCAAGGTTACTACAAAAACTAAAGTAGAAGTAACATTTTGCAGCAAGATTAAAAATATCTGAAATATTTGATGATATATTTATTGTTAAAACAATTAAGCCGACAGTATACCGTTTCAACAATTTTTTTTAGATAAAAAAACACGGTTCAAATGGCAAACTCACTGCTTTCCAATGTTCAACTAAAAGTCATTTAAAAAAAAAAATGTCAACTGCATATTTAATTAAAATGTTAAAAAATTATTTTATTTTAGATCTTTTTTTAAATATTGATATTTTGCCATTTTTTTATGAATTTAAATGTGTATTACACAACAATGCGCATGGATTGTTGATATTACACTTAATATAATTTTTTGTGATATTTATAGTATAAAACGATGAAATCTAAAACATCTCCATATATATATATTTTAAATAACAAAAAAAAACTGAAGGCTGATTCCATGAGCAGATTTATCATATATATAATAAAGAACATATACAAAATAGTTTAAATATCTTTCTAAAATATAAAAACAGCATTATCATTCTTAAAACATGGAAGAGAAGAAAATATGGACATGGAGGAAAATTCATTTAAAGTTTAAATTTGTGCGTGTAATTGCGCTTAGTGTATTAACAAAATTTACAGTATTTCGCAATTTAATTGCCGTATAGGTAAAACTGAAGTACCAAGATATTAACAATTAAACAGGCTTTCATTAAATATACATAAAAAACCATTTTTGACAAATTTTGAGGTAAACTATCTCTTTAACTAGCCATATGCGTTTACGAAGGATATAGATTTTTCATCATATTTTAGTACTTAATTGTAGAGAAAAACTCATATAAAACGGTCTGTTGAATATCGCGAAATCTCGGAAATACATTGGCAATAAGGGTAGTTGAATTTCAATTTATTTCTAAAAGTACCTGTGTAATAAGGGATTTTTCACAAATTAAAAATTTTTTAAGTGGACTTAAAAACAAAGGAATATGTATTTAATGGGGTCCGGGGCTCAAAATTCTATTTTTTTTTTTTTTACAGATATTTTATTATGATTTTTTTTTCTGAAAATTATTTTAATATAATAAGAATATTAAATATGAATAAAAAATCTGAAAATTTTAAAATATTTTTTTTTATTTACATTTAAAAATTTTAAACATATTTAATTTTTTATATAACTCTGGAAGTAATTACTCGATTTACAAAATTTTTACACTTTTGTGTACAGAAAATGTGTCATTTTAATTTGTTTTCAGAATTCTTAAAATATTGATTGTTAATTAAAAGAAATTAAGTAAGAAAATAAAGTTTTTTTATTAGTGAGTTTCGCATTAATTAGCATATTTTCAAATTTATCTCTCAAAATTAAAAATCCTGAAGACGCTTTATTGGAAATACAGCATAAAAACTCTTTTGAAAATTCCATACATATATCTTGCATGGAACTTTAGATATATCCTTTTAAAGTTGACAAATCGGAAAAAAATTCATACTGAGATAAATGAAGTTAAAGACGGGGACGAGGAACTTAAAAATCAATTTTCATTTTTTGTAAATTTCAGTTTAAATATTGTTCAAGGGTACATTATATGCAATATGACACGCATTTATCACTAAATAAATAAAAATAAAATTAATTTTGGAAGAAAAAAGGAGTACGCGTTATCTTAGAAATTTCAAAATGCCCCCTGCGCTTTCCATATCAATGAAAATCCCCCATATACAAAACAAATAGGTGTTGCTATCCAACGTACAATTTATACACAAGTTTAACATAAAACTCTACGTTTCGGTTTATTCTTTAAAACCTTCATCAGGAGAAAAATTTTCTGAAATATAAATCGACAACAAACTCTTTACATGCTACATTTTGAAATCAATTCAAAATTCAAAACATTCTAACGGAAACCTCTTACTCCCAAATAAAGAGTTCAGTGGCGCCATCTTTTAATCAAAGATGCAAACGAAGAAAGACTAGCTGAAAAAATGGAATTTTCATTGACTTTTCAAAATTGAAAGCCATATTTCTGGTATGTGAAAGGAAACATTATCATTACACACTTCAGGTTTCTTAGACGAATTTCTAAAGATTCACGAATAATAGCATTGCGCGAAATAACTTGTGTAATGATAATGTTTCCTTTCACATACCAGAAATATGGCTTTCAATTTTGAAAAGTCAATGAAAATTCCATTTTTTCAGCTAGTCTTTCTTCGTTTGCATCTTTGATTAAAAGATGGCGCCACTGAACTCTTTATTTGGGAGTAAGAGGTTTCCGTTAGAATGTTTTGAATTTTGAATTGATTTCAAAATGTAGCATGTAAAGAGTTTGTTGTCGATTTATATTTCAGAAAATTTTTCTCCTGATGAAGGTTTTAAAGAATAAACCGAAACGTAGAGTTTTATGTTAAACTTGTGTATAAATTGTACGTTGGATAGCAACACCTATTTGTTTTGTATCGATATTACAACGTAAAGTCCTTTATTATTATCCCCCATATATTTTTTTATAAAAGTTTTATTTATATATAAATAAATCTATGCATCGAATTTTATGTATTTTAATATAAAGGTACAAATATATATATATATATAAAGAAAAAAAATTTAAAATTTTGAAATTTTTCTTTGAAAAAATTCCAATTTTTTTGTTTTTTACTTTTATATTTACATATATAAAATTTGAAGCACAGTTTTATTAAGTTGTTCAAAATTTATCTAAAAATAAATAAATACAGCGAATATTATTTAAAAAGGAAAATATAATATACGAGCAGTAAAATAGGAACAATAAAATGAGTGTTGTGTGCGCTTCATCTAACATTTTTGCGAATTAGAAATGTTTCATTTCAGCTGAATTATATTCTTTACAAAATAAAGTTGCATGCGTTTTGAGATTAATCAGTTGGAATAAAATAATGTGATTAAAAAAAATTCCTTTTCTGTATACATATATGTGATTCTCTAGTGCGTTCTATATACCAGTTAGCTATATTTCAATATATTTTAGTATAAAGGTTGATGTATAATATTATTATATGTCATCTGCCTTGTACATCGTGGCCACCAAAAGAGTCCCCTGCAATCTATAAATACGCACCCTTAGAATAAACACCTATATTCCCACTTTTAGGTAAGTTATGAGCATTAGTTCCTTTTCAAAGTATTCCCCAAAAATCTTTGACCATCACATGAAGAATCACCATTCTACCTTAACCACCATTCACCTTAAGTCTTTCAGCTTCCTCACTAAAGTATTGTGAAACTACATATTCGTGGGAAATACTATTTATTTTGCTAAAGTCGTTGCTACTGGTTAAAATAAGGTAATTTACGTCATCTTACTATATGGCTCGGGGGAAATGATGAAAATTCCTTTTTTGAATAATACCGTGGTTTGCCCCCTTAAAAGTTAAAGAGAATGTTGAAAATATTCATGGTATCAGGCAAGCACCATGCAAACACCCAGTTTATAGATTCTTTCACAGTGGCTAGAAAAAAATTGTAGAAGCTAAACTTCGTCATCTTATACCGCCTTCCCTTAAGTTACATTTACTTAAACATTTAATTTAAGGACCTTAAAATACAATTGTTTTATTCATGACATATTTTTAATTTCACTTCATTGAATACTTAAATAGGAAAGTTTTAAAGCTGTTTGAAGCAATAAATACGTGTAGTAATAAAACGATAATTAAATGCCTAAAAAGAAAGTAAAACGATAGTTAAATTCCTAAAAATAAAATATATCAAGATCTTGTTGTTGGTTTGGCATATTTTTTATTATTTTTTTTTTATCATACTTAAATAAAATAAAACAAAATATTGATGTTTTTGACAAGAATTTAAAATCAGATTGATTATATTGAATATTGAGTTCGTACGCTTTGTTACGCGCTTGTTTAATGAAATTCATTTTTTATCCTAGATTAATTTGAGGAATCATTGTAAAATTCGTTTTAAAATTAAATTATTCTCATTTCTGAAAATATACTCATTTAAAAACATGTTACTTTATTTACATTTATTTAGAAATGATTCATATCTGAAAGAAATTTGTTCCCTAAAACTGTGTAAAACTATTATTACTTTGAAAAGGTAAATGAAAAAAAAAAGAACTCTGCTGAATAAATGCTATGCTGAATAGAGTATGAGTTATCCAAAGAGCTGTAATTTAAACACAACACATCCCATTGTAAATATACAATTTTCTTTTATTTGGAAATTATTTTTATTCATAAATGCCGTGCAATTAGTTCAGGAAACGAACTCTGTTCTTTTTAATTGCTAAATAGGAACAAAATGTTTTTAAAGCATACTTTTCTCACAATATGGTTCAAATTAATCGAAAAATAATTAAATAGCTAACGCTTTATAAAAATAAAATACGAGTAGTAATCCATTAAACATGAACAATAACATTAATATTGCTTGCGTTACATATAACATTTTGTGGATTTAAAATATTTCATTCAAGCAGAATAAATTCCATTATTTGTTTAATAATGTGATACCACATTGCTTAACAATATTTTAGTACAATAAGAAAACGCATGCGTGAATTTTGATGTTATTTAGTTAGTCACATTATTATATTTTCTAAAACGTTTAACTCAAAATGCTGTTGAAGGAAATAAGCTGGATAATTTATTTCGTTTTGGAATTACTTTATTTTACTAAAGGGTAATTTTATGTAACTATTGTCCTAAAAGGAATTTTATATTTATTTTAGTCAATCTCCTATTATTTATGCTATGTCAACAGCAGGATTCTGAAATGGGTCCTTCATCTTTACAACATGGCAGTGTGTTTTTGCCTAAAATTTCAAAGAAAATATGATTTTTACAATAAACTAAGTATTTTATAGGGTAAGTCACATAAAGTAAATTTCATTAAAAATTATTAACAACTCGTGGTGTTTGTTTATTTGTTTGTATTATTGAACATATACATCAGACTTGTGTGCTTGACACCAGGGCCCGCTTATAACTCATCGTGGATATATAGGGACGAGATAGCACAAGGAAACTTAAAACACATCCTGGAAGAACATCCAGAGAATTACATCCTGGGGGCTCTACAAAGAGTGTGCAACGGAACCGGCGGGATTCGAACCCGCTCCCACCTACGCTCTCATCAGCCACGGTGGGCCCAACTCATGGTGTCTTTCAACTTTTAATCATTGAAAACAATTATGAACGATGTCTAATATACGCAGATTACAAAATGAAATTTATCATAATATAGAGCTAACTTTTGCTCTTTTTGATAACATACTATTTCATTTTTATATAAATATTTTTAAGGAATTTTAGAAAAAAATTGTAAAAAATATATTTTTTAAAATGAAATTAAATGCCGAATAATATGAAATGGAAATTGAGTAAACGTTGCATCTTATTTTTATTCAAATATTGTTACTTAAGAACATATTATTTTTATATAAGTTTATTTACAAATAAAGCATATTTCAGGCAATAATGCGCTCTGAAATTGTGTAATTCCACTATTACTTGAAAGAAAAAAATTGTAAATTCTGGTATTTTAAATAAGTAAGTTCTATGTGGAATAAATAATACGTTACTGAAAAGGTAAAATTCAAACACCCACATCGCATTATAGAAAGACAATTTTCAGTTATTTAAAAGCTAATTTAGGATGGAATTATCCTACTCAAAAACATAACATTTTTCAAAGCATGCAAATATCGCAGCATTGTTCAATCGAATCGAGGAATAATTATACAGTACGAGAGTTTTAAGAATAAAAGTAAAATATTCGATTTAAAATATAATGAAAGAGGAACAAACAAATTAGACTTATTTACGCTACGTGTAACATTGTTGTGTATTTAAAACATTTCATTTAAGCAGAATAATTTTCATTATTTGTTTCAGAATGTGATACCCAATTGTCTAACAATATTTTGGAGCAATAAAGAAATCATTCGTGAATTTTAATTTTCTTCATTATAATAAAGTGATATGTTTTGAAAAAAAAAAAAAAAAAAAAAAAAAAAAAAACCTTTTCTGCATAGACAAGCTACTGTATTTGCTAGCACATTTATTTTAAAAGTAGTAGATGGGAAAAAAACAGGATAATTTATTTTGATTTTTAATTATTTTATTTTGCTAGGGTGTAAATTCATGTAACTATTGGACTGTACCAGAATATTTTGTTAAGTTTTCAAATAAAAAAAAAAATATTAAGGATAGTTATAGAACTAATCGCCTCTGTTATTTTGGACTCGTTAATTAAAGAGTGAGATCAATATTTCATAAATAGCTTTTAGTTCATTTTTAATTGGGTTATAATGCTAGTTAAAAATGTTTAAATACGACCGAAATTAGAGAAAATAATTTCATAACGATTAACTATCGATATCCGGATCTTTATCAGAAGAATCATACGAAACATATGTGAGAAAATATTTGGAAAGAATACGACTCAGTATGCCCTGACAGTCTTGTCAAAAACGATTACGAATTTAGAAAGTACAAACATTGAAAAATCAGAAAAATTAACAACTAGATGTTTTTCATAAAATACCTTCTGTGTAAAAGGTACCTAGGGGAAAAAAATCTTAATCAGATAATCAGCGTTTCCGCCGCGCTTATCGGCGGGACGTTGGGTTTCCTTATAAAAACTAATTTAAAAAATACTTCAAGCTCGCTCGCTAATAAAACAAATCCTCATTTTCAGTCTGTTTTTAAATCTTTAAATATTCTGTATATATCAACAGGAATTTTCAAATGTAAAGTCATAGTTTCAAAAGTTATTAGGATAAAATACTTGCTGAATTAATTAATGAATCCACTCTAAGGCTTAGAGAACAATAGCAAAAAATATTGGTGTTTATTTCGTTACATTTTTTTTCTAAAAAAACCTATGAATTCTTCATAGATTTGTAAGACTCGATTAAAAGATTTAGAATTTTTTTTCTAAATAGTCCAATATTATGTCTCATTAGATATATTACACATTTGAAAAGTTTATAGTCAAATTTATCAATATTAAATTATTTTTTAACCTCTATCATATTTCTTCTAACTTTTCTTTTCTGAATTAAAATGGAATACGTGTGATGAAAATGAAATTCCTTTCAAAAAGTAATGATATCGCATGAAAAACACCTCATTGTAAATGATCCCGCCAAGCCACAAATCTAAAACGTCAGTCATAAAAAAAAGCGATATAGATGTGTGCATACTCCCAGTGCCGTGTAAAAATCTATGAGTACTCATGATGTTTCCAAAGGACTCGCAGTGAAGTATAGTATGTGAAAACTGCTTGGCGACCTGCAGGAGTATATAACATATGCAGTATATCAATTTTGAAAATTTGTGAAAATCGAAAAAATAAATTTTAAATTCTCGTTATATAATTTTTATAAATATTTATAAGAGAAAGATCTGTAATAAACAATAAATAGTTGTAAGAAAAGCAGGAAATTGCATGTATGTGCTATATTCAGCAATTATTACAATTATACTTTTCAATATTTTTAACATAATCTGTAATTATATGAATACATTTAAAAGTGTTTTTAAATTAAAGAGGAAACTGATAAAATGGATTCTGTTTATGACGGAATTATTTTTTTTTAAAATGTCACTTTTTAATATAAGGAATCTATATATATAAAAGAAAGTCTGGATTTTGTATTAATCAACGCGCAGCCCAAACTACTGAACCTAAAATCTTGAAATTTGGGGTAAAAATACTTCTTATGACATTGAGTGCCGCTAAGAAAGGATTTTCTAAAATTCCACCCCTAAGAGGGGTAAAAAATAGAACGAAGTTTTAATAAATTCCTTAAAAATCTGATTTTATAGTTATTTTTCAACTGATAACATATTTTAGTGTGTTTTAGTATGCTGAATCGAATGGTATTAACAAAATTATTTTAAGTCTAATAGTTCATGAGATATTTCATATTTTTCTAATTTGGCGCTATCTTTGGCGCCAAAACCTCAAATTTTCAAGTGATAATTTCTAAAAACTCATTCTCTTCATTCTGTTACTATAGCAAGGGAAGAAATTCAAATTGAATAATTTTTTAATCAATTCTTTTGTTTAAATTTTTAAAACAACTATGACAGTTAGGAAAAAAATTATAAACGCCTCAAAAACTAAAATTAAATAATAATAATAATAATAATAAAAACTGTTGTACTTTTTCGTTCTATCAACACTATGCCAAAATATATGGTATCGCGCCATTTATTTCTACACTTAGCGTGCAAACGATTTTTATTGCAAACCGTGCCAAACATTAACATTTGCTATTTATTGAAAGTGAATATTTTTATGAGTATTATTCCATCGTAATCTCGTAAAACTTTTCAATTTGTTATTTTTTGAATAGAAAATATTTATTTTTAAATTATAACTTACATTTATTACTGACACTGACATGGATTTTACGATTTGGCAGTTACTTGGTGACGAGCAAGGTGTAATAAAATTATTTCAGAACTTTGGAATTATACCTATAAAAATGTTTTGCTAAAAAACGTTGAACGTCTTCATTCAAAAAATGAAATGTTTACTGCAATGACAGATATGCTCATTACGTACGTACGCTACAATGATAACCTGAAAGACATTACAATTCGAGACCTGCAGATTAAATTGACTTTTTTTAAATTATTTTATTATAAAATATTTATTTTTCCTATTATTTTAAGTATTGATTTGTATTGATTTAAAAAAATAGTTGGTGAAAGTCTGTAATTTTCAAATGTTATAAATTTTAAATGCTCATTTTTGTATCAACAAAATTATTTTTTTTTTCAAATGTTTCATTTCATTTTGCTCTAATTATTATGCTTGGCGACAACGGTGTTGGTATAACGGAAAAATACCAAAACAGTTACTGATTTTATTTAAAATACAAAGAAAAGGGGTTTAATAAGAAATAAATATTATAAAAAGGAAATATTTAATTTAAGTATGAAAGCAATGTTTGTACTGTTTAAAAAAGTGTTCATATTCAAAGGTTTAAATAGAAAAATATTTTGCAATTTGTCATTTTCTCCTATGGATAAAAAGAAAAAAATGGATACTTTTATATTAGCCGTGCATAAATCTCGCCAATAGCATTTTATAAATCGCAAATACCAATAATTACAATTTTACTCATCATCATCTACTATATTTACAAAACGGAAATTCTTGTTTCATTCTGATTGACTATAACTCAGGTTCTACTGAAGATAATTAGTTAAGTAATTTGTTTTAGAAGTGTTTTAATGTAAAAAAAAAATAGTTCTACTTTGAATTAGTGATAAGTACGGGACTTTTAAAATTAGGTGAACCCGATTATGAAGGATTACCTTTAATGTAAAGAATGGATTTTGATGCTATGCCGGAAAGTTCTCTGTGGTGTAGTAAATTACTATAAGAGGATGTACGCTATATGCAATGTGTATATACTAGAGAATATATATTCTATAAAGGTGAGCAGGGTTTCTTAAAAAATCCAGTGGGTATATAAAGTAGGCCTACCCCTACATCTCTAAGAGTTCTATAATCTGGTTAACGCAATTATGGAAGATATATTTAAATTTAACTATCTATAATATGTATGAAATGCAAAGAGAAATTTCGTTTGGGCCGCTTACAACCTGAGTTCTTCTAAATAGATTTTTGATGGGACTTACATTGTTAGATAATTTTTCAGAAAGAAAAATTAATACATCATATCGTTCTACGTTGCTTAGTTAAATAATTATGGGGGAAAATTCAAAATCAGAAGAACACGATTATGAAATATTGGCGTTTTTAATGGTTCTGCTGGGTGGATTCTGGTAAGACAAACTCTTAATTAGCTAATTTTTAGGGAACGTTTTAGTACATTTGCCAGTTTAAAAGATTCTGCTAAGTGGATTTTGGTGGAACTGTCTCAGTTAGTTAATTTTTCAGGGAATTTTTAGTATAAAACACATATCGTTCTAGGTTGCTTAATTATAGAATTTTGGATGAAAACTCTAGAATGAGGTGAGCCCAATTATGAAAGATTAGCCTTTTTCATAGTTTCATTGCATTGTTTAGTTACATTGATACATTTTCAGAGGAAGGTAGTATATTACATATAAGTACTTATATAATTACAATATATAAGTATATTACATATTGTACCATCGTACTTTACCAAATCCTACAGTAAAGGATCAACTAAAGAAGTTGGTCCTTAGCAGCTCAAATTTTGTCTGTCTCAATAGAAAATCCAATAGTATAATGACGTCCAAGCAATTCGGATGGGTATGCCAGGTTGATGTCCATATTGATTTCAAACGAATGATCAAATTCACAGATATATTTCGTTTGATTCATGGTTTGTTTAGAAAAACAGACCAGCGAAGCGGGCGAAGGCTGCTAGTATTATATAAAACTATTAAATAATTAAACTAGAACAGAAATTTCTCTGTCATGAGAAATTCCGTTTACGCAGACTTTACTGAAATATATCTCAGTTTAGTTAAAGTTTATTATTAGGCGAATTGTTATTAATATGCATATGGTGATTATTTTTTTATTGTTAGTTTACAAACGTAAAATGTTTACATGTTTACTTAAAAGATCCTCCTAATAAAAGTGGTATTTCTCGTTCGAATAATGGTATATAAAATGAACAAATCGATCGTGCATGATGATAAATAAGAATGGACATGCAAACTCAGAAGCTACAATTTTTACAGTTTTAAGAAAGCAGTAATACAAGAAGAAAATATTAAACATATAGTCATATGTAAGTGTACGAAGAACAAACATTATAAAAGCCTGCAGGTCGCTAAGCAGTTTTGACATACTGTACCACATTTCGAGTCTTTTGGAAACGTTATGAGAACTTAAAGATACGTACACGGCGCCGCTTCTTTTTATATGATATCAGTCCTTTTTTATGACTGACATTTAAGACTTGTGGCTTTGCGGGAACATTTACAATGAGCTGTTTTTCGTGAGATTTATACATCTTTACAAAGTGATTGTGTCTAAGATTTCCAACAAAAGGTGATTTATATAAACACATAACTCACCCATTTTAATATAAATTTGTAGAGGAAGTCACATAAAATATATTTAATTAAAAATTATTATAAGTCATTGTGTCTTTTAAATTTTAACCCCTGAAAACTATTATGACTCTAGTTTAATATGCCCAAACTACAGATTCAGATTTATTACTTTAAAGAGTTATTATAGGCTATTTGTGATAACAAATTACATTCTTATTTAAGAAAATTAATTTCTATTTTAGTATAATTTTATGAACCGTTGTAAAATTAACCATTGTAAACATTGCGTCTCATTTATATTCAAAAATCGTTACTTAAATATATATTATTTTTATAACCGTTTATTTATAGATGAAGCAGATCTGTGACAAAGCTGCTCTTGGAAATTGTGTATTTCCATTATTACTTTAAAGAGAAATATGTATACATGGTATTTTTAAATAAATAAAGACTATACTGAATAAACAATAAGTTAGTAAAAAAGGTAAATTGCAAGCAGTGTAATATTAAGTTGTGATATTAAGTTATTTTAAAGCTAATTTAAGACATAAATGCCATATATCATAAACAAAATATTTTTCAAAGAATGTAAATATCACATATTGTTTAAACTAATGCAGGAATAATTATACACAACGAACGTTTTAAAAATAGAAATGGAAGATACGAATTGATATCTAATAAGCATTAACAATAAAACAATGCTTACTTAAGCTATATCTAAAATTTTGTGAATTTAGAATATTTCAGCTATGCGAAAAAATTCCCTTCATTTGTTTCCGAACGAGGCGCCTTATTGCTTATTGTAGCGAAATAAAATAATAAATTCTTGCATTTTCAGATCATTTATTCTAAATAATGGAATATGCTAAAAAATAATTTTTCTGTATTTCGTATAGATACATTATTATATTTGCTGAAACATTTAACTTACAATGCTGAAAAAAAAATAATTGTTTTTGTTTATTTTTTTTTCACTTGAATAAATTTGTAAATGTTGATGTTTTGAAACTGCTTGAAGTAATAAATCTGTGTATTATTAAACCAAAAATGAAATAATAATTCTTTAAAAAATATTTTAAAAAATTCTATAATTGTGCCTGCTACTTTCTTCTTTATTTATTTATAATTCGTAACTAAATGAATAATTTCTTATGTAATTTAAGATATTTATTTCAAATGAAAATCAAATTTCAAAGTACAACGTAATTGCTTAAAAGGCGCAAAGGCCAACATAGTGAAAAAGATTCCAAGCCGGGACTCGAACCCGGGCCATCAGTATAGCGCACTGACGTTCTACCGACTAAACCACTTGGAACGATACACAGCATGGAAAATTTCTCACTATTATATTTTGGCAAGGCTACAAACGCAGCACAAGATAGAATAGTCAACGTGAGCCACCGAAATGGGGCAAACACGGAACATAATTAAATCCAGCATCGATAGAAACTATATTAATACATAGAAATTATTCCAGAGGGAAACATTCGCCTTGCATACAATATTTCAATGAAAATCAAATTTCAAAATTTGATTTTCATTGAAATTTGATTTTCATTTGAAATATTGTATGCAAGGCGAATGTTTCCCTCTGCAATAATTTCCATGTATTAATATAAGATATTTATTTTCCCACTTTTCCTAAAACACACCCTTTTCGTAAAGTTCACACCTTTTTGGTAAAACAGAAAAATCGATTGTTTCAATTGATTGTCTTCTGCATATAACTTACGGTTAAAATCTCTAAGTAAAAATTGTTTTTTTTTACTTTTTAATATTAAAATATTTATTCTAAACATGTTATGCATTATCTACTTCGCAGAAGTTTATTAAAGAATGATGGAAGTGGGTGAGAAATAAATGTTAGTCACCTATGGTTAAATACTTTTCTTCGTGCTTTCCAGCAACGACATTCTGTGTTCTCTCCCTTTATATCAATCGTAATTGGTGTTTTCGAAAAGGCTTTCAACGTTCTACTGTTTTTATACATGTATTTAACTGTGTCTTAAAAAAAACTACAATTCTTCTTCTATAGCAGCTTACTTTCCCTAAGTAGGCGCCACAATTTAATAACGGACTCATGGCTTCAAAAGGAAAGCTCACCCTAAGATTAAGTAGAAAACTTTTAGTAAATGATGATAAAGATACAAGGTTGACTCATTGAACAATCTATTTACAATTATAATACATATGTGCAAATTTAGGAATGACAGAAGAAATCCTCCCTTGAAAACATTCACACGCAAACATCTTCACCACCTCCACCTTCGCGCGTCTCATGAACGGACGTCTCTGCGTCATCACGCGTCTTTGGAGGAAATAATACGCAACACGCGTACATATCACAACCTCTACGAATCGTGTCTGATGACAAACTCCGCGGGAAAAGTATTTGACAGCTGCTATTGACAGAAAATGAGGGATGTCTTTTAGTGCTGCCACCTATTGGAATAATCTTTAAATATAAGATATTCGTTACACTTCCGCATTTTTACCTCACTTAGAATGAGTTTCTCAAAGAAAGTATCTTCATTTTATCAAGGATTTAAGTCTGGCAAGTTATAATATGCCTCTCAAACTACCAGATTATACGGCGATATAAAATTTAACAAATGTTTATTAGTAATTCATTCTATATTTTCAATATATTTTAAAAAGAAATCCATGGAATCATGAAAGTGAGATTATTTTTCAAGCTTATATAGGGAAGACTAGGGAGGGTTGGCCATAAGGGAGGCTTGATTCACACTTCAATATTCATACAGGACAATTCAACAGATAATTCAAACAAGTTGGAAAAATCAATTGCGTAGAGTTTTCAGCTTAAAAGTGTATTTTTCAGAAATATTTTGTAGGATTTACTCAGATAAAATATTTCATAGCAATTTAAGTAAGTAGGTTTTAAGTAATGCAGAAATATAATGCTTTCATTTCGGGCATAAAGATTATACTGCAAGTTAGGCTAAAGATGTTCGTGTGCTTTAAAATGTGACTATGTGGGGAGGCTTGACCCAGTCAGAATGAGGGAGGGTTGACCATGTCGTAAAACCTCCCTTAATTAAGTAATTTTGGAAATATTTATATTATGCAGTGTACGCAATGAAGGGTTAACTTTTAAATTTCTAAAATAATGCAAATTTATCCCGTAAAGCTACAGTAAAATTGATTAAAGGAACATGTGAAATTTTTTTATAGAAACAAGTAAACATTTAACGAAATATAAACTGGAAAGTCAATAGGAACTATAATTTCCTTTAAATAGTATTATTGGTAGGTAAATAGAAAGAATGGAAAAGACTAGAAAGTATGAAAGCAGCAGCCTTAAGAAATGTTATATGTTCATGCCTATTAAGGGACAGTACACTTTTAAAATTTTCAAAAATCGATTTTTTTTAAATCTTTAGAAAGGTTGTTGTATTCTGAATAAATTGATACCAATCTCTTAATTGTATGATAAGTATTTACAGAGATATAAGGGAAAATGTAGACATCACTCATTCATTTGCCATTTAAGTGCCCTGCGACAACTGACATGGCGGCTGTTTACATTTTGTTTTCGCGCATTCTCATCATCGCAACAATGAAAATATGATAGAGTGAATTTCTTTTAGTTAAATATCTTAAATAATAATAAAAAAGCTTTAAAATGTTAACTTCAATTTCCACTTTCGCGAAATTTGTTTACTTTCTTGGTTTTGTTCGGAAACAAACTTGCAAATTTGCTTTGCTGTTTAGCTATTAAGTGCTTAATTTGAAATAAAACTGTTTTTTTTTCTAGAGCAATGGTTTCCTGATTTTATAATAGTATTCTACTTCTTAGCATTTATTAGCATTTATATTGAATGATAATGCGAAATGTGCTTCAGAAGAGCATCAAAGAATGAGCCAATTTAATGGCAATCTCTATACAAAATGCGACGACATAAATATATCTTAAGGTGCTACCTTATAGAAAACTAAAAAGTAGTGAATTTGATAGTGGTTTAAAACCCTCCGAGAGCCTTGCAAAAGGGTAAAATTGTAATGTTGTTTTCTTTGCATTTTGTTTTAAATGCTAAGAAAATATGATTCCTTCAACATTATAAAAATCTCAATTACAAATATGAATGTAATCCTTGAGAGTATTAATCATTCTTCAATGTATTTAAAATTCATTAAATCTATACAATTATATTATCTTAAATATTGCTTGTGTTGCTGTGAAACCTGGAGCTTAGTGAACGGAATATTACGCCCAAACACTTAGAGGGTTAATTTTAAATGACAGTTTAGGATACATATTTATTGATATTAATATAATGTTTTAGTAAACTATTAGGATTTTTATGCCGCAAAGTATGGGAATCAAATATCGGAATACGAGAATCCTATATGTTACATTAAATAATTTAGTTTTATAAAAAGCGAATATTTAATTCCCTTTTCGGTCAATTTGAAACAAAATTTTTAATTATATGTTTAAAATTAATCGTTTCAATAATAAATGCTACATTTTTGCAAAATACATCTATTTATTTTTTACTCGTGTTCCTATATTCTTCAGCATTTTGCAAACAATTTTATATTTATCATTTTAAACTAGCATCTAATTTTATTTTTAATACAGAGTACGTCATATAATTAGCAGTTTTGTTTCTTTTATACTATATTTTATATTTAAAAAATACAGTTTAATCTTTAAACGACTTTTTCTCAAAATGGCATTTTCTACTCTTGTGCGCACGATATCTCCAAAACTATTTGAAGTATAGCTTTAAAATTTTTACCATACATAAATATTTATATTATCATGAAACTGAACTAGAATTATAAAGCTGTGTTCAGTATGAGAAAAATTATACGATTGAATGCATGTAAAAATTCATAGTTTTTCTAATTTTTCTAATTAAAACTTAATAATTCCTTATCTAATTATCTAATTATCTAATTATAAATATCCTAGTTCAAATTATAGACCATAGTGTTATCTTTAATTTAAGATGAAGTTTATGCAAATATCATGAAATTAGCATGAAATATCGTGCACGTAGTGAAATGTTATCAACTGTAAAAATTTAAATAGCACTTTGAAATTGACCCTTTAATTTTTTAAAATTATAATATATCGAAATAAACATTTTTTAAACTTAGTTCAATAAAACCTAAATGTACTTTTTGTGCTTCTAGAATGGTTATATTTTTAATAAAAAATTGCAAACTCATGACAAATTTTGCATGTTTTATGCCTGTTAAAAGTGTACTGTCCCCTTAAAGAAAACATAATATTGAACAGTTTAGGAAGGTAGTTGGCAATTTTCACCTAGATGAACACAATGAGATGAATACCAACTAGGGTAAACGCACCGGTAGTGGGCCACTTAAGGACATTTATCTTATTATTATTAAAGTATTTATGAATTCTAAATGATATATATTTTTTTAACGTAGTCCTAACCTTCATGTATCGGAATAAACATTCAAAGTTTCAAAATATATTATTTGGAAAAAATGAAAAATAAAAAAAGTCTCCTTCCTCGATGCTCCAGTAGTGGGCATAGTAAATTTTTGATGCACCAGTAGTGGGCCCCCCAGAAGTGGGCCACTCCAGTTTTGAGTTTAGTGTGAAAATACTGAAGTTATACTTTTTTTACAGTTCTAGAATAGGATGTTCACAATAATGAAATCATACATAGAAGTTTAGATGATTACGTAAAATAATCTCACTAGTAAATATGCAGATCAGGGGCCTCAACTTCAGTTCTGTAAATCAATTTAATTTTATCTCACTTTACATAAAAGCTAATGTCCTACAAGCTGCAAAGTAATTTTTTTAGATTATATACAGGGTGTCCTTTCGTATCGTTTAAATATAGCTAATTCCCAAGAAGCTTAGTTTTAGAGGTATAATTTTAATTGTTGAACTATTTCATATGTTTTTGATGATGTGAAAATCCATTTCCATCACAATTTTTGTGATCTATAAGTTATATCTAGAAAATCTGCTTATATGCTTTCACTTGTTAAGCAGTAAATATTCCCATATTCTTTGATCAAGACTTTCTGAATTGTGCTATAATGAATTTTATGAATTTTCAGCGATATCTGGCATTAAAATTAATTTTCTGTGTTTTGTACCAGAAAGATACAAATGGTAGAAAAAAAAATTATCAGTCTTTATCCACAATAATAGTGGACAATTTAGCAACTTTTTTAAAAATCAAAATGCACAGTTTTTGTTTTCTCTAAATAACAGTCTGTTGCATTTTGTAACTTAAAAAAAAAATCAGTCCAATTTGTTATTTCGCAGTGGTGATAAATAATAAGGCAAATATAATAAACAGGATAATTAAAAGCTGAAATGACTGCAAAACAAAATGATTTATCCAAAAACGAAAAAGATCTCAAAATGTGAGAGGGGATTATAGTCAATTTATTACAAAGAGTACTTTAGGTTGAAACTTACAGTGAAAGACAGGCATCAGGCAGGGGCGATAATTTCCTGACTCTCCTTTTTTCCCGTCGGCTATTTTTTTAACTCTTCCTTTTGAATTTTTCTTTTTTCTCTTTCAGTTTTTTTTTATTTTTCTGCATCTTTAGCATTTTTAAGGCCTTCTCTATTCTTATAATATTGAAGCATTTAGGCTGAAGCCACAACTGCAGGAATTTTCTCTCTTTTTCTTCGTGTTATCTCCCCCTTCTGGCCAAAATAGAACTCTTTTGAAGGGAGATGGTACATTTCTAGATGGACCACCATTTGAAAGCACTGAATGGCTCCCAGTCTCAGTTGATCCTTCTTGAATGAAAAGGTTCACCTCAGCATCTTCAACAATTGCTCTTTGCTCCTGATCAATAGTTTCAGTATCAACAGTGTCTAGGCTATTCAGTGTATGCCGCCTCAACATATATGACTGTTGTACCCTATAACAGGTCAAATGTAAAAATACAATAAATAATAGTAAAAAATATAATCTCAAGTGTTTTATACCCAAATTGTTTTGCGATAGATTACCTGAGAAATTGGTTCCATGTTCAAAGTCTCCTTCATCTCCAACCATTAGTAGTAAAGATCTGTTTGCTCCACAGAACCTTTCAATTTGCCTTTATTTTCTGAGAAAGATTTTATTTTTCTTCTCCAATTTTATCTTCAAGAACTTCCAAGAAAGAAGCCATTTCTCTCTCCTCTATTGGTGATATTATCACATTCTTTGATGTTAGTGTGGATTCAACATTTACTTTCTTTAGATCCCAAGGAACTAGCCCACTTGCTTTGAATACATTCACAATGTTTGCAGGAGTTAAATGATCTAGTGCTGATTTTAGGACTGGTGGAAACTCATGTTTCTGCATCTGTTTGCCTTCATGAGTTATTCTGAAGTGCACTACTTCCCGTTGCCAAGCACTTTTAAGAGTATGGAAACAGAAATGTTCATTGGTTGCATTAGGTATGTGGAATTTGGAGGCAAAGCTACCATTTCAACTCCATGAGCCGAACAGTAGATTCTTAGATTCAAAGACATGTGAGAAGCATGTCCATTCATAAATATCACTACAGGTTTTTCTATGCAATGTTTATTTAAATATGGCTCAGAAACTTGAAACTTTTTTTTTAGTATTGAACGTTTGAAGTATAAATTATTTTGATATTAATTTCTTTAATAATCATATGTCTGATAGCTTAGTGAAGTTGTATTTTCGCTGCTCCAGAAGTGCGCCACTTGTGCACTAGTAGTGGGCCCCTGGCCCACTACTGTTCTGATGAACAAAATACTAAATAAATTATATACAAAATCTTAGAACCTCAAAAATACTTAATTAAAATAATTTAAACATAAAAAAATTTTTGGCATGTGCTCCAGTAATGGGCTACTATGCCCACTATTCGTACAATTTAAGAAATTGTGATCCAGAAGTGGGCCACCCCTTAAAATCAATATAATTTTCAATTTTTAAGTTTTCAGGTAATCTAACAAATTATTTACAATGCAATCGAGTATATCAACGGCACTTTAATCCAAAATAAAACATAATATTAAAGAAACAACGCTTTAGATAAAACCTTATCTCTTAATGAAATCACTAAGAATTTGCCAAAAAATCTGTGTTTGAAGACATTCCAGAAGATAAACAAATATATTTACAGAAAAATAACAATTATTCCAAAGTGTTTATGGAAAGTTAACATTTAAGGAATTTAACTTATCAGATTTCTTTCAGTCGTTTTTCTGAAATGGATATTGAGCTTGATTTTAAACTTTGAAAGTTAGTGGCCCACTACAGGTACGTGGCCCACTACCGGTGCGTTTACCTTATGTGGCAACTTGTGTTGCCAGGTCGAATGTCACAAAAAGTGGATGTTTAAACAACATTTTTCACCCTTTCCTTGAGTTCCGTCTAATTAGGTTTATTTACACATCACATTTTATCAAAATAATAAAAATTAAAATTAAACCATGCAGCGAAAAGTTATTGTGCCTTTTTTAAACTGATTTAATTTCTCTTAACAAATATCTCAATATAAAACAAAATGGACAAACCCTCTCATATGTGGGAAGCCTTGAATTATTATTTTCTCGTGATTAAAATCAATCACTTTTAAAATCTCTTATATATTATACTGCAATTTTATTTTGATAACTGATTGTATAACGTATAAAATGATGTATGAAACTTTAATATGAAACTTTATTCACTATTTTAAAAAAAATGTAGAAAATGTGTCAATTCTCCCCAGTCTCTTCTATATGTAGCTAGATAAACATCTGTCCGAAAATCGTATTCCTTTGTTTATTTTATAAATGTATCATTTTTTGAATATAAATAGAATCTATAGCAATCTTGCTTTAGAACAATATGTAAACAAATTATCTTCAACACCAATGATAAAGAAACGGACTGACAGTACACGACAAGTGAATGCAATGGACAAGAATTTTGCAATCAATTTACGTAGAAGAATTGCAATAGTACGCGGAAGAAAAACGCCAGACCATTGACGAATGTTGCTCTTAAACAGTCTACGAATCCATACACTCGTTGCGCGGGCCTACAGTGTCAACTTTATAATTTCTATAAGATGCACATAATTTAAAGTGTTTATGATACAAAGTCGCTTTAAATATTTTTTATTAACAAAGTCCAACATAGTAGAAGTGTTAACGATATATATATACCATTAACAGTTGAATACAGGTGTTAGATTATGTGCGTATGTGTGTTTTATAATAGTAGAAGAGTGTTTAAGTTTTTGGTTTCCCTATCTTTATATCTGTCTGTGCTATAATATGCGCAAGTAGTCTCGGATTTCCATCTATTTTGAATATGTTATTAAGTGTTACATTGGAAAGTTTGATGTTGAAAATGAAGTGTTTAGCATTTATAGTTCGATTACAGAGACAAACAAAAGAATCCCAGAACATTATGTTCTAAAGGATAAAATTGTTTCAGGTGCACAATAATGGTACAAATCTGCAGGCATAACGAAATTCATATGCATCTCTAAAGTGAACAGAAACACGATTGATGAAAATTTTAGATTAAGTGGTATTTATAGCTTTCTTACAGAAAAGAGAAAAATAATTTTGATGATTTAATTACGATCTATACGCAAATTATTTCATATATAGTAATAATGTCATGATACTTCGAATGAAATGAAACTAAAATTAACAACAGAGGTGCCTTGTGACACATTTTCCATAGATTATAAAGTGCGAAGCATTTTTCGCTCGCGTACAGAGACGCGCAAAATACTTCGGTGACAGAATGGACTAAGATCTATTTCATTGTATAAGAATAAGAAACTCCTTAATAATATTTTGTTAGTTTTGAAAAATGTTTTACAATGTACCCGAGGCATGATTTGTAATTGTTGTTCAATTTATGTTTGGTCTTTTATTCATCACATATTTTTAACATCAGCTTATATACGGGTTACCGATTTTGGACGATTTTTCACTGAAAAAGTTTTATACTCATCATATATTGGGAAATATCCGGTAGTAATAATAGATAATGAAATTTAAATGACTGAAATGGAATGACATCAAGAATCTCGTTCTTATGTTTAGCACATTTTGCTTTATTTATTTAACACAACTAAATAAAATAGAGCAAAATTTTAATATTATTGATCATATTAGAAAAAAGACTGATAATATTGTACATCGTTTTCATGCACTTTGCGATTACAGATTACACTCCTTTTTTAATGATTTTTTTTTCTATTTTGAGAAAATTTTAGGCCTCACTGTAAAATACAGATTAAAATAACATTAAAAAAAGAATATTTTCATTACATTTTACATATCATTTCTGACTAAATATCCATTTTTAAAAACATATTACTATATTTATGGTTACATATTTATAGATGATCCATATCTAAAACGATAATTTTCTATGAAATTGCGTAAATCCAATATTACTTTAAAGATATTTTTGAAAGTACTGTGATTTTTAAATAAATAAATAATATGCTGAATAAACTATATGTTATATATTAGCTAAAATTTAAACGCCCACATCTCAGTATAAATCTACAATTTTCTTTTATTTTGAAATTATTTTTATACATTAATGTAATAAATTGAAAAGAAAATATTTTTCAAAGCATGTTACTTACACAATATTATTCAAATGTATCTAAAAATAATTAAATACAGCGAATGTTTTATAAAAATGAAAATAGAACATACGAGCTCTAATCCTGTAAATATTAATAATAAAACGAAGGCTGTTTGTGCTACATCTAACATTTTGTAAATTTCAAATATTTAATTTTAGCAGAATAATTTCCATTACTTGTTTCAAAATACCTAACAATATTTTAGTGAAATAGAATAAAGCGCACGTACATTTTGAGATTGTTTAGTCGAAATAAAGGAAAATATTAAAAAATAAATCTTTTTTGCATGGATATTTATATATATATATATATATATATATATATATATATATATATATATATATATATATATATAAGTTGCAGACATTAATTTTGAGGACTGTGGTAAATTAAGGCTCCTATAATACGACCTAACTTCCATTCAATTTCCAAAACGGACACCTCACTTGGCGTCTTATCATGTAGATGGCGAGGCGAGTAAATTTAATTACTAAATCTCATGGCAAAATATAAGAATAAATAATTTAGACATTTAATTATGTCGTATATTATAATGTAAAATAGCTACATGTAGTTATGCTTTTGTATAATGCTTTATTACAATTAAAAATTTACTTTCATCAATTAATGTTTATTGATATGTTTCACATGCATATTTAAGAAAGAGAATATAAATTGCACTAATACTAAATTTGATTTAATGTAAGTATATATATATATTCACATGCATTGGACTATGTTTTTATTATTTTCACTATGAAATTATCGTATAATTTGTTAAATTAATAAAAAAAAATCTTCAAATGCTAATATTCTATGCTATAAGTTTCGTAAGTTAAATATCCGGTTTTTACGATTTAGTCGTATGTAAAATAACCCCTTATTAAAATTTTTAAAAAAGAAACAATTTAATAAGGAATGAATGAGATCCTTCCGCGTTTCTGTTTCCTATTAATTTCATCATACCCCTCCCCTACAACATAAGAGTTTTAATCAAATGCTTAATATTTGCAAAACATATTTTATTTTTTTATTTTCTGCTCATTTATTACATTATTGCAACAATAAATAATCAATTATTTAAAACTCCCCCCTTTCGAAATTACCGATTTCGCCTCCTCCCCCCCCCCCGAACTGAGCATTCAAAATATAAAATAGTTAAACAATACTCTTTCATTTTTATTTCTTCTGCTCTATTTGTAATTTTATAGTAAGAGTAAATAAATAATAAATTGTTGTTTCCGAAACTTATACAGTCGAAAACAGAAGTGCATTGCGACAGGTAGGAGTTTCTTCGAAACACATTAAACATATATGTATTTCATATAATATTTTCTGCAGTTATTAGATCAGTCCTGGAAATTAATTCTCGCACCTTGTACATTATATTTCCATACATTTAACTAAAGAATCTAAAAGGGTAATTAATAAATTCATGAAATATTTTTTTCGCTTCATTAAATTATTAATGTGAATGATTTAAAGCTATTTGAAGCAATAACGTACTATTAAAATTATAACTAAATTGAAAATAACTTAAAAAGAAAAGGTACCAAGAATCTTGTTATTTGGTCCTGCACATTTTTCACTTATGATTTTTGTCATACATAAACAAAATAGAACAATATTTATGTTATTGATCAGAATTTAAACTCATTTTGGATTATATTGAACTCTGAGTTCATGCTCTTTCTTACACTCTTCTTTAATGAATTCCTTTTGTATCTTAGGATAAATTAAGAACTTTTCGAAAATTCAGATTACTATTAAATTAATATCATTTTGTAACAAAATGACTGCCTTCCCTTATTTTTATAGCATATAGATGGCGCTGTTGCTGCTTTCGGCAAAATATCCTGAGATATTTTGCCAAACATGAAGTGAAGTGAATCTATGAGTTTGTTCAGAAGTGCATTTCGCGCCGGGCGCGCGCTCAGAAGTTTATGCCATGGAGTAGGTCTTATCGAAGAAAGGAATTTTAAACAAATTCAATTATTTCATTATTTTTAATGGTTCAAAAAAGGTAAAACCAACGACTATATTTCTTTATCCTTCCAAAACATGGTTTTCGTAACAGAAATACATGCCTATGTACACTCAGATAAAATCTAAAGTAGTCGGGAAAAACATCACGTGACCTTCTTTATCTACTTTAGCCCATTTAGAATTTAAAATTAGTTAACCAACCGCACACAAAATCCGCCCAAGCTGCTCAAAAAAATTGTGTGGGCGATTTGATCACGTGATTGTGCGTCGTTTGGTAGGTTGATTGATACAATTTAAGAATTCAACTGGTGATCTAAAAATTTTAACTTTTTAACAATTTTCTTTTTATTTATTTAAAAATAATTTATCAGTTGATTTATATTTTCCGTGATAAATAGAATGCTGTTAGTAAACCAAGATTGTGATATCAACATATGAGATTTGTTTGTAATCTACTATACTGGATGGATTTCAATGGAATTTGTACTGTTAGTTAGACAATTTTTCAGAGAAGGTTTTAATATATATATTTCTTATTTTATGATTGCATATTTTAATACCGTGTGGATAAGAGACCAAAATACATCATAAAACATGAGAAATAAATGACATTCAAAATTCTGTTAGTATAAGCAAAATACTTACTTATACTTTCAGTAGAAAATTTATAAACATTCTAATCATGCTTTATTCACTACAAAACTAGACAGCAAACCTATATATATTATCTCTTTAAAAAATATATGTACAGATATTTTTAGTTAAAATAATCTACAACTATTACATTTTATTTTTATAATGTTCAAAGTAAAATATGAATTACCAGCCTAGTCTCGATAAAAATTCACTCCTAAAGTACTAAAAAGAAAATAAATAAATAAATAAAAAATCAAGGAATTATCCTACGCGCAAAGGGATATTTTCGCACAATATATATTATTTTTTTTCATTTGGATTTGCTTAATGTTTATATCATTATACATATACATAATATATATATAATCACTTAGAAACGAAGCTTTGAATATTTAAAAGGCGTTCAGATGTAAAACTTTCATCTCGAAATACCTCATTTTCTCACATTTAAATAAATATTTTATTATTTTAATAAAAATACACGTGCCTCTGTATAATAAAAATAAAAAATATATCTTCATCAAAAATATCTTATTCATTATGAAAAATATAAAACAACCAATAAACAAAACAAAAAAAAAGTTATGATACAATGTGGGACTGGAAGGATTCGAACCCAGAATCCCTATTCTCGAGTTCACTACCTTATCCATTCAGCCATCTAGCACACGTTCCTTTTGCAACAAAATATCTTTTTAATTAGCACCATAATTAATCAAATCCATGATCTGTTCCTGAACAGTCTACGTGTTATTCCATCCATGATATTAACCCACTCCATTATGCTGTCTCCTGAGCTCGCGCGCGTGCAACTTGAACACACTCTATGTAATTATGTTTGCGCGGGTTTTGGTAGAGTTTCGGCGTGTGTTCGAAATGTATCTCCCGTAGAGATGTTTTTAAGGAAATATGTATGTTCCAAAGTTATTTTGCGCTTTTCGCGAATCTGTATATATTTTGTGTGTGATTGTTATTAAAATGTGATTGTTTAAGTGTCGAACGAGTTAATCCTAACCCACAACGACACAAAATGACGCCCAACGTTAAAAAATCTCCTTCTTCAAAAACGAAATAAAAATGAACCGCTATACCAGGTTCAAAATTGTCACCCGGACAATAATGACAGTGGATAATTGTGTATTTGTCATCCTGACAAAGTAAGTTTGAGAAATCATTCTTAATTCTGTGAATGTCCAAGCATAATTTCAAGAAGGTGCTTTTGTTCTATAGTGTATTTCCGCCCTGCAAGTGAATAAAAAGAATCAACTAGATTCTTAATTGTGAGAAATCGTCATTTCAAGAATAGTTTTAAAAAGAACCACTTCGGTTCTAATGTGTGCATTCTTTTTTGATAATAAATCAAGTAATTAGTGCTATCCTTATGGAATAATTATTTGTGGGGTATGCTTCAAGCTTCAAACTTTTCAAGGCGAAAGTGTGCTGTTAAAAGTGAAAAAAAAAATCTTTGAGTTTGTTACATAATTGCTGTATGTGATCATCGAATATTCGTTACGCAATTCTAAAATGTTTTCGGAATAACTTTCAGTGTTCAGCTATCGCCGATATTCTGTGTGTTTAAAAGAAATCTGAAACTGTCACGTGACCACCGAAGAATGATTATCTGAAGATAAATTTTGTTTTCTTACCGGTAAAATGTTGATTTTTTTTCTGTTTATTTCTGGCCAGCTGGTGGTTTATTTATTTTAAATGCTGTTTTATGTATGTGTTTTTTTTTTGTTGTTCTTTAAGAGTATTATGAAAGATTAATTTTCTGAAAGGGAAAAAGTTATATAATTTCTTTTGGTATTTTTTTTTTTCTCAATTCAATATTATTTGAGTAAGTGAATTTTAGGATTATTTCTTTTAACTGTGCACAGCGTAGTATATTAGAAAAGAAAAGTGATTTCAGTAATCGTCAATAATTATTTAGAATGTTGTTTATTTTAAAGAAGTAAGTAAGTACTTTATTTTCTTATTTAAAAACATATTGCTTTATTTGTTTTATTAATGGATGATACAGACCTGAAAGAATAATGTTTTTTAAAACTGTGTAAATCCAAAATTAATTTAAAAATATGTATGAGAAAACTGCATTAAAAAATATATCTGTGCTTGAATAGATTATGCGTTATCCAAAGAACTGAAGTTTAAACGCCCGCATATCATATGAATATACAATTTTCTTTTATTTGGAAATTATTTTTATTCTTATATGTCATACATTGAACACACGAAATGTACTTTATTCTTTTTAATTCATAAATTGAAATTAACATATTTTTCAAATTATGCAACTTCCACAGTATTGTTCAAATTAATCCAAGAATAATCAAATATTTAATGTTTTATAAAAATGAAATGAGAAGAGTAATAATGAGTAGTCATCCATTAACTATGAAACATTCAAAATATTTCATTCAAGCTGAATATTTTCCATTATTTGTTTCAAAATGTGATACACCATTGTCTAAAAATATTTTAGTGAAATAAAATATAACGTTTTTGAATTGTCATGTTATTCAGTAATATAAAGAATGTGTTGGAAAAAAACAAAATAATTTTTTTTATACAGACGCATTATTATATTTGCTGGAAAAATTAACTTAAAACGATGTTGAAAGGAAAAAACCAGTATCTTTTTTTTCAATTATTTTATTTTGCTAGAACATAATCTCATTTAACTATTGTGCAAAAGGCATTTCACAAATAATTTAGTCAATATTGTATTTTTCTTGTTCTGTCAACACCTGTAATTTAAAATGACTTCTTCATCTTTACAACTTCGTAGTGTGATTTTGTCTAAAACTTCATGGAAAAGATCATTTTTATAATAAAAAAGTCTTTCAAATCACTGTGTAAAGTGAGTCACATAAAATAAATTTCATAAAAAATGTCTAAAAACGCATGTTGCCGCCGTTCAAATATTATGCCTCGAGTACAGTTGAGGGGTAAAACTAAAGGAGACTAGGTCCATTTTTTTAAAGAAGAAGAGATAGACCATTTAGAAGGTTCATAAAATCTGTTTTATACATTCCCACCGTAAACCAAGTCTATAAGCAGATGACATATATGACAAAGTATGTGAAAACAGAATTGGTTCACTGTAGGAATGGATAAATCAGATTTAATGCACCGTCTAAATGGACAATCTCATTTTTTTTTTATAATTGTCTTGGTCTACCATGATTGTGAATCCCTCAGTTTTTACTCACGTTTAATATGCCCAGATTACAAAGTGGGAATTATGATATGAAAGCATTAGTTCATTCTATTTGTGATGACATATTGCATTTTATTTAAGATTTTGTTTTTAAAGATAACTTTCGTAACCATTGGAAAATTCAGTTTAAAATGAAATATAAAGCAAAATATTTTGAGTAAACTTTGCATATTATCTCTATGCCAATATCTTTACTTAAAAACATATTATTTTTATATACGTTTATTTATAGATGAAGCATATCTGTGACAATTATGTGCGCTAAAATTATGTATTTTCACTATTACTTTAAAGAGGAATATTTAAAACGTGTTACGTTTAAATAAATAAATACTATGCTGAATAAATAACACGTTTGATAAGATGTAAAATTCAAACACCCACATAACATAATGGAAAGACTACTTCTAGTTATTTAAAAACTGATATAAGACATATATGCAATGCCACACATTAAAAACAAAATATTTTTCGAAGCATGGAATTTAGACAGCATTGTTCAAAGTAATCGTTTAATAATATACTAACCACCTTTTGAAATAAATATATAATACTCTTATTGAAATCTAATAAAAATGAACAATAAAATTCAAGTTACCTTCAATACGTCTAACATTTTGTAAATTTAAAATATTTCATTTAAGCGTAATAATTTCCATTATGTGTTTCAGAATGTGATAACGAATTGTGTAACAATATTTTAGTGAAATAAAGGAATGCATTCGTGATCTTTGATGCTATTCTTTAGAATAAAGAAACGTGTTTGAAAAAAAAAATATTTTCCGTATAGACATATTACTGTATTTCCTAAATATTTAACTTTAAACGATGTTTTATTGAAAAAAAAACAGGATTATTTATTTTGTTTTTAAATTATTTAATTTTCTAGATGGTAATTCTATGTAACTATTCCACTAAAGGCATTTTATTAATATCTTATTTAATCTTGTATTATTTATAACTGGGAGTCTAAAATACATCCTTCATTTGCAAGTCCTTGTAAAGTGATTTCGTAGCAAAGTTTGAGAGTAATGTGATTTTTATAACGCAATAAGTCACCCATATAAATATAAATGTGTTACTAAGTCACATATAATAAATTTCATTAAAAATTAGTAATAAGTCATGGTGCCTTTTTAAGTGTAACATCTAAAACAATTATGACTCGGGTTTATTATTTCCAGACTACAGAATAAAATTTGTTATATTAAAGATTTTGTTCAAGCTATTTTTGATAACATATTACATTCATGTTGGAAAAAATTAATTACTTTTTATTTCAGAATAATTTTAAAAACCATTGTGAAATACAGTTTAAAATGAAATCAAAATTAAACTTTGTGTCTTATTTCTATCCAAATACCGTTACTTAAAAACATGTTATTTTTTTAATCGTTTATTTACAGATAAAGCAGCTGTGTAATAATGCTGTGCTGTGAAATTATGTATTTCTACAATTACATTAAAGAGAAATCTGTAAAACCTGTTATTTGTAAATAAATACATACTATACTGAATAAATAATATATAAAATTCAAACACTCATATCGCATTTTTGGGCGAATTATTTGAAAACTATTTTAATACATATAAATGTCATATATTAAAAAAAAAATTCAAAGCATCCAAATATCGCAGCATTATTTGTCTAATCCAGAAATAATTATGCATTACGAACGTTTTAAAAAGAAAAACATGATATACAAATTGAATACTAATAAAATTCAACAATAAAAGTAGAGTTACTTACGCTATATCTGACATTTTCTGAATTTAAAATATTTCATCTATGCGGAAAAATTCCCTTCGTTTGTTTCCAAACGAAACACTTTATTGCTTATTCTAGTGAAATAAAATACTAAATTCCTGGATTTTGAGATCGCTAATTCTAAATAAACACATGTGCTAAAAAATAATTGTGCTGTATTTCCTTTAGATATATTATTATTTTTGCTGAAACATTTAGCTTTCAAAGCTGAATGAAAAAAAGATTTTGTATGGGATTATTTATTCTCCTGAATAAATTTACAAATCTGGGTGTTTTAAAACTGCTTGAAGCTATAGATCTGTGAATTATTAAACCAAAAATAAAATGATAATTTTTTAAAAATATTTTTTAATTTTCATCAATTATGCCTGCAATTTTACTTTTTATTTATATATGATTCATTCATAACTAAATTAATAATTTCTTAAGGAATGTAAAACATTTATTTACAGTTTTTCTTTAAAAGCTTGAGAAAGTTTTGAAGCATATACATTACTGATAAAATCTTCAAGTAAAAATTGTTTATTTTAAAATTAATATTAAATTATTTATATTCTAAACATGTAATCCCTTATTTTCATCGTAGAAGTTTATTGAAGAATGAGGTAAAGGGGAGGAATCGATGTTAGCCAGTTATGACTAAATGTTAGTTACTCATGTTCGTTTCTAGCGTAGACATTGAATGTCCCCCCCCCCCCTTTAATATGAATTATAATAAATGTTTTTCAAAGAGGTTTTTAACGTTCTTCTACCTTTATGCATACAATCGGAAAAACCCGGGCTTTCTGGGTTATAGAATATAAGTGAAAACTAATTTCGTTTTTAATTGATAACTAACTGATCTTTCACATTGAATATATATTTTTAGAATGCTAACAATGCTATAAATCATATTTATTTGAAAAATAGCAATTATAGGTTTTGAAATTTCTGAAAAGCGATACTTTAGTAAGAGACTTAGATAAATTGTCAAACGGACCGGGCCGGGCCGATCGACAAATGAAACGGGCTGGTGCGGGCGGGCAAAAAAATTTAAACAGAGCCGATAAAATATAGAACATTTTCAATGGATATGACTTTTACGAAAATAAGTATAAATGTGCTGCATGGGCCGATGCATGTTTGACAGCATCAATTCAGAAATAAAACAAGTAAGAAAAATCATACGTTAAGCATAGATTATGAAACACTTTCCAACACTTCCTGAATGCTTTAACAAAACTTCGTTATTTAGGGAAATAAGGTATATAAGGGAACTAAGTAAACATTTTAGAAAACGCATAAAACATTTGAAAAACTGATTTCAGCAGTTACCGTCCATAGCAAACATGTATTCCAATTCTTTTGAACAGCCCTATATTAGATCTGTAGTTTGATATATATACTATATAATGGGAAAATTTAGTTTAGAAAGAAAACACATAGCAGGTTAAAATTTCTCTTTCATCAATTTATACTAACAGATGGAAACATACTTGTATACTTTTGTAAAACCCTGTAGTTAACCTAGTACCTTTACTACACGCCACTAATTAGCTAAAGCTTCATTCAAAGTAAAACACTCTTAAAACTACTGGAATCACATTTCCAGAAATTATCATTTATAGGCGGATTTGTATCCAATTCTTTGCGTGACCCTGTATATCCATTTATATATATTCTTCAAACATCTCTTAGTAAACTAAATGCAGTTCAGCTTAAAAATGCATACTCATTTAAAAACCACCTTTAAGCAATTTACAATCATACCCAGTAACCATTACGAATTCTTTTGTGTAGCCCTGTATATCAGTTACAGCATTTATAGACACCATATACAATGCATAAATATAGTGAAACATAAAAGCACATAACATAATTAAAAATGCATTTTCAGCAATCATCGCTACTGTACAGAACTTTGGATACAATATAGTATCTGAAATCTTTTGTGTGTCCCTGTAAACTGCATTTCGTATTATACATGAAATATATAAGTATAGTAAGAAGTTATAGTAAACCTCAGCGACGTATATCAATTTCATTATACATGAAATAATTTAACATAATTAAAATACGCCGGAAAAAATTCCCTCCACCCCTATATTATTGTGTAACAGAATTCTTTTGTGTTACCCTGTAAATGAATAATAACTATTCTTTGCGCCGCATATTCTATAGAATACATATTTGAATTTCACCTGATAAATGTATATCAATTTTATTATGTTTGAAAGCATGTAACATCATTAAAAATCATTTTAAACGATTTTTTCCAATAGGTCGTAATGTAATGGAAAACTTTTGACTGTCCCTGTAAATGAACTAATAATGCTACAAACGTCATTTGAAATAGGGTTCGTGCTATGGTAGAGGTCACTAACATCCGAATATTTCGGAACGATCCGAGTATATTTACGGGAGTTAGAGCGCTTACAGGCGGGCAGACAAACCGAAGTCATAAACACTTAAAGTGTTAAAAAGTACATCGTAGAGTTCATCATTTGACACCTGCATCATGTCTGATCCCGGGCTTCTTGTTTTCAGCAGATTCCAGCCGTGCCGGGATCAGGATTAGATTTTTTTCTGTACACTGTCCAGACTGGCAGGATCTGGGTTTTATTGTCCCTTGGATGTGTCGGCCAGGCAATGTGTTTCATAATAATAATAATAGTGATAATGCGCTCCGGATAATGAAATCATTGGAAGGTGGTTCTCAAATTCCCTGTTCAACAACGCGAAAATTTCGGACATATTTTCTGACTAATTCTTAAATACAAAAGCATAAAACGGGCGTGACTGTTTATTGAAGTGATTTGGAATAGAATTGTTTACATTTGTCTGTTTTTTTTATTATTATTTACCAGTAAAATTGTATAATATTGGATTATAAATAAAGTTAAAAGTTATTGAATAAACCGCAAACAATCCAAGTCACTTAAAACTGAAGAATATATAGTAAAGCGAGGAGAGTTCGCGCGGTAGGAGAGATTGCGCACAAAGAGATTCGACGGGAAGGTCTAGAGTGCGCGTGCAGCGACTCCAGGTAGTTGAACAGCAGCATTAGTGCAGTGTCTACATGAATTTGCATATTGATTGTTTCAAGCGTCTTGGATAAAACAGTGCTATTTTGTTTTGTTTTTCCAAAGTAAGTGCTTGAAATTTCATAGCTGTTCGTCAGAATTTTTATAAAACGTCAGTAATACAAAATATTTTCAACTTAAACGATTTTTGATAAACTACTAACCTGGATTAACTATGCGAACACCAACAATTCATTTTAGAAGTGGCCATATTTAAATAAAAGGCAGCGTATTCTGTCCAACCAAAATAGGAGAGTTTGCGCATCTGCTATGTAGAACAGAGGGCGCATTTCCCCATAAGTTTAAGTGCTAGGAGAAATTACGCAGCTTATTGATAAATTTGTATGAATTGCAAATTACGTGTAAAACATATGAATGAATCAATTTTTAAATAATTTCGGAAAAACACATAGTTATCAAAACTAAATTTGGCAACAAATTAATTTGAAAAAAAAAATACTTTTGCAGATAAAAATTTTATTAATAAATTAATAATACAGTTGTTATTAAATTAATTCTATGTAATTATTTTTGTTAATAAATTAATAATATATTTGTTAATAATTTAATTAAATATTTATATATATATTTTTTAATTTATGAACAATTGATTTGCTAATAAATTAATTTTGTTAACTAAAACAAAATTTCTAATACAATGTTTTTGAAAACCTTTCACCCATTCCAAGTAGTGTAATGTCATCCAAATGAAAAGGAAACAGAGTGCAAGTAATTTTACTGATTCACAAAATATGCATGAAAAAAGACTTAAGAAAGATGCCGCTACAAAACAATACTGCTGAAGATAAGGTGCTTCCACAAAAAGTGGGATACAAAAACTCAAGGAAAAAAAAACCCCGAAGTTCAATGAGGATGAGTGCACTGAATGTCTGAAATTGTACCAGGAGACAACTTCGACATCTGATTGGGTTCAATATATTGCTTTCTGCAGGTGATTGTACGAAAGATGCACGATTTACAACAATAAGTGCATCGATTGTGGACGACGACAACTTCGGTTAGGAAACAAAATACAATGAAACTGTGGAAATGGAAATGAAGTAATTTTCAAGTTAAGCGTGTTATCAACTAGATTAATGTTATTTTGTAATCTTAGTAGGGCTTGCTTTTTCTGATATTTTAATCTTCTTAAATTAATTTTTTTTAACTGTCGTTAAAATTCTTTCTTTTACTTATTATTTAAACATTTGGTTGAAATATTCACTTCTAATACAATAATATTTACTCACAAAAACATTTCAACAATGTCGATTAAGTGTAATTATTATTGTTATCAGTTTAATTGTAGTTATTTTTAATAACAATCTCTTCAATCTATGTGCGCAATCTCTCCTACCCATATGCGCATTCTCTCCTACCCTTTAAGGAGAGAATGCGCAAAATAGTTTTCTTGGTTTTATTACTGCTGTTCTATTAAATTACAGTATAACAACAAAATAACAATGGAAATGCATAAAAAACTAATGATGTCAAAATTATTCATGCATAGTTTAGCAAAATATTAATATTTAGATTTTTTTATTATTATTCTTTTGAAATGTGCGCAGACTCTCCTCGCTTTACCTTAGTGTGTTCGATAACGGGTACATCGTCGATGCGAAACGTCATCCTTTGCTTTGTTCAAAAACTTGGGGGGAGGGGGTGGATTTTGTAAAATAATTATGGTTATTAAAAAAAGGTGAAATTTAGATGTATATTACTGTAAATTCTTGTAGTAAAACATAAATCTAAACTTTAAATGCAGTTTTTGGAATATGTAATTCTCGGTGAAAATGCCATACGCAAAACATGATTTCTCAAAAAAGTTTTTGGAATATTACTATGAAATTTAAAATATATGTTATTTACACTAATATGAAGGCAATGAACTAAAGATTTAAATTTAGAATAAATATTTTTTCTTTTATGGATGTTTTAGTGGAATGACATCGATGAATTTTATGAAAATTAACATGTAAACAGGTGCGATAAGCTATAAATTTTGGAATACTTAAAGAATCTCTTAGATTTTAGTTCATTGCCTTCACCAATGTCATAAATATGAAGTGTAAAACGGAAATTAAGATACATACAGTAGAATTTCCTTTAGAGTGTTTTGCGTTTCGGGCCAAATTTCACTAAATTTTACTATAAATTCCTCCATTTACCAAAATTTTATCAATGAATGAAATACATATTTGCTATTTTTTTTCACATTTTCTATTCCTAATCTTAGTAAAAATAAGTTTAAAAAATAAATAAATAGCTTTTTTGGAAAACATTGCTCCGTACGTAGGCAGGCACCTTACAAAAGATTACTATTAAATCATTTTTTTAATATTGTGAAGAATCCAATGGGATTCACAAAAAAAGTCCCATGTATTTTCAAATAGAACTCTAGATAGGAAGAGCAATGTATAAGCATACCAGCTCAAAATATTTCTAAGTCTCAAGGTTCTGCGGGAAATGATAAAAAGAATCAATCCATCTAAACCAATCTTAAAGGTTGACTGAAAAGGAGAATGGCGTGAAAAGAATAGGAATTATGGAATTCCTTTTAAGTAGCAAGTTTGCCGATATTTTCCCAGGACAATTTAAAAATGAAACTAGATGCGAAATTTTCTCACGCTAGCAGCGAGGGTCTCTCTTGGCCTATGAGATTGAAGCTTGTTAGTGATGTCATTCAACCTAGACTCTGACTGGCCATAGATAGCCTTTGTTTTAAAAAGGTGAATTTGAATGAACAGAGAAAAGAGGGAGATGCGTTTTTGAATCCCAAGGAGAGAGCTGCTCTCTGAGTTGGGAGTTGAGTTTTCGGAAAGATCCGAAGGGATAGAAGAATCCGCCGTTTCGGGCTGGGTAAGATTTCTCGAGTGGAAACCGAGAGATATTGTGTAGTTGACAACGGACTGATATACACCAGAAAACAGAGGCAGCTGTTTCTTACCAGACTATCGTGACAAGATTTTGGATTTGTATCGAGAAAGAAGCTAATAGAAATTGAATGTTAATCTTATACACTGAACATTAAGTCTTTAATGAACATTGTCATCAGCTGAAAGTACCCAAAAATATAATGTAGTTGTAAATACAAGAAATTAATCAAGAAATATTCATTTATCTTATGCATTTAAATAAATTGTTTGATTTAATTATTACTTGGGCCTCCGCTTGACCGAAGTTCCACGCTACCACTTCCACATGTTAGTCGAAGGTTTTACAATATATACTTAAAAAAATTTCATCGAAACTTCAGAATAACATTATTTTTCAAGCTTTTACATGCATCCAAAAACTATACTATAATATACAAAAACCACTGAACTGAACCAAAATTAAAATTAAAATAAATAAACTGAACAAAATGATAACAACTTAATTAACTTAAAAAAGAACCTGGCAACCCTCAACACCAAACCAGAAAACTTTAAATAATATGAACTCACTTAAAACGTAAAAAACTTAAACCACTGGAGACAGGTGGCATGACTTAAACCTCTCTGCATTGGTTGAAGTATTTTACGTTTAAAGTTATTTCATATTGTTTAAAATTTGCTGGTTTGGTGTTGAGGGTTCCCGGGTTCGTTTTTAAGTTAATTAAGTTGTTGTCATTTTCCTCAGTTAATTTATTTTATTTTAATTTTAGTTTAGTTCAGTGATCTTTGTACATTATGGTATGGTTTTTAGAAAAATTTGACCTGTGAAGTTTGATCGCGAGTTTACAGCTTTTGTGGGTCATGGTAAGTATATATTTTGGAAAAATTATGATATAGTATATATATATATATATATATATATATATAAGCTTGAACTTGAATCAACGACATATATGTTAAATTGGAAATTATAAACGGAACCTTAATCACTGGTGTTTACGAAAAGAGAAATCATTTATTTCACTCCTTTGCGTTTTCTTTAAATTTAATTAAAAATGTATATAATCATAATAAATTCTAAAATTTATTTAAAAAAGAAAAAAAAAATATGCAGAAAGGAATTAAGTAGCATAGTTTGCAAACATTATACTAAGAAATCCTTCTTCTGCAAAAGAATAAAGAGTCAAGTAAGCAATTGAATTAGCAAGACGCTTGTGCACGAAGGATAGATCAATTTAAATACTTCGCATTCAAGAAACTAATTATCCTGAAGAATAAGATGTGCTGATAATTTTATCTAATTGATGCTATACATCTTAAGGACGTTTTGCGATGTAAAACCACAGGGTGCTGGGATCAATGATCAGTTCCTAGCTAAAAACTAATTTCCTGTCTCATTAGAGGTCTCATGTCGTTCTATTTAACTATTCCCTGCTATGATTATAGTAATTCATATATTTAGTATTTGTGAAGACTAATGATGATAGGAATTCATCGATATTTAAGGCCCTACCCTATATACATAACAAATTTATAAAACGACGAATTCGGATATATGTATTTTCATGGGCATTGTGATGAAAATTTACTTTATGCACATATACAGTGTGTCCACGTATAACCTGAATAACTTTTATTTTCGCAACCGTTGGTCTTAGATACATACTTCTAATTACAAAAATTGTTTAAATGAGTTAAAAAATTATTTCTTAAGCGATTTCGATCAAGAAAAACCATTATTAAAAAATTACGAAATTGAAATTTTTATACGATCACCTGCTCCTATAAGTGATATTTTGTAAAAAATTACTGTGACACTAACAAGTAAGACAAAAAAAGTCCCATTCATCTAACATTAAAATTGACCGAGTTATGAAAATTTGAAATGCATGACTTATACCACTTTTTTGCATCTAAAAACAGACGATTTCGGCCATGCTTTCAGGGGTCGTATATAAAGTACTTAAACTTATTTCAAGGTATATGCACTTTGAAAGAAATCGATTGAGTTAACTTTGATTAGTTCAGTTTCAGATTAGTTAAAATAATTGTACCGGGTGATCCAAAAGTCAGGACGAACTTTAAAAATGAATAATTCGAAAAAGAATTAAGATACAAAGATGCGGATTGCACCAAACGGAGGGAACAGAAACTGGGTTTTGTGTGACAACGAAAAAAATAGTTCTGTTGGCGACCAAAATATGGCGCTATAGAGTTTTATTGCACCAAAAATGATTTACAGATGAAAAAATGTTGACAACTTACAAGTCAGCTTAAATACAGCTAATTAGTACTACAGTAAATGTTCAATGTGCTGTCCCTCATTGAGAAATACAGCTGTGAGACGAGGCACCACACCGTTTAGAGCATTTAGTAGCATTTCTTGCGTTATGGCAGATACAATTTGGCGGATGACATCTTTCAGTGCCGCTAGTGATGCCGGTTGGTCGCGGTACACTCTTGACTTCAAGAATCCCCACAGCCAAAATTCACAGGGTGTCAGATCGGGAGATCTTGGAGGCTTCATGATTAAAATAGCGACTGATAATGCGATCCTCAAAAATGTTGAGCGTAGCAGGCGTTCCACAGGCAGAGCAATATGATGTGGTGCTCCATCTTGCATAAAGCTGACTGTATGGAGTGCCTGTCGTGCTTACAGTTCAGGAATAATGTTGTTCTGTAACAGTGCAACATATTGCTCACCAGTGACAGAAACTGTTTTGAAACCCTTCTGTGGGACTTCCTCGAAAAAATTGAATCTATTATTAAATCACCAGTGAAGCGACACCAGACTGCCACTTTAGGCTGTTGCAAGGGTACCTCAACAAATGTATGTGGATTTTCTGTGGTTCACACTCGACAATTGTGGGTGTTAAAAGCGTCAGAGAGTGTGAAATGCGCTTCATCTCTCCAAAGCACAGTGTGAAGCCACTCGTGCTGCTCTTCTATCTTATTGGATACCAAATTCGCAAAATCTCGGCAAGAGTCGAAGTCAGGAGGTTTCAGTTCTTGGTTATGTTGCAACTTCTAGAGATTCCGTTGCAAAGTTATTAGCAGTGCTCTCCAGACACTTCCGTACGACACTCTTGTCTGCCTCGAAACTTCTCGAGCACTGCATTCCCCATGTGCAGCATCCGCCGACATGGATTACATCGTTTGCTGTACTGTGTTGGTAGCAGCAGCGGCTGTTGATGGACGTCCACTTCTTTGACGTGACGCCAAAGAACCTGTAGCTTCAAATTTCTTCATCATATTGTTCAATGCAGTAGACATTATTGGCCCTTTGCTATCTCGCATACCCTTCATGTAGCGATATGCTCGCAATGCCGAAATGGCACTTTCCGAATTCTTATAATGCCGTTTAACTAAGAGGGCTTTCTCAACTATGAACAGTATTTCGATGCATATGAGCTTCGACAACCATTATCTGCTGCAGTTGCTCCTTTTTATATAGTTTGTTGCTTTGCATAATCCGACATCAGAAATCCGACAGCGCAATCTGTTGGTCGCCAACAGGCCTATTTTTTTCGTTGCCACACAAAACCCGGTTTCTTTTCCATCCATTTGGCGCAAATCGTATCTTTGTATCTTGATTCGTTTTCGAATTATTCATTTTTAAATATCGTCCAGCCTTTTGGATCACCCGGTATTTTAACATATGTTTTATTTTGTAAGTATCTGAGGTTATGATTTCTTTAACAAAAAATATGATATTTTCATAAGGTTTTATTTAACTTGCTACGATTGCTTTTTCAGTTTAAAATTTTTACTCGAACTTTAACTCACTTTCAAATGTCCGATCGAAGTTAAATTTTACATTCTGACTTAAATCCGATGACAATATAATATTATTATAATTTTCGACACTTACCATCTTATACATACTTATATTAGCGAATAACACAAAAAAAATTCGGATAGATTACCGTCAACAAGTTTAAGATAGAGAATTAGATTACATAACATAAACCTACGATGGTTGTGTTATTTAACTTTTATAATTACGTTTTATGTATTTTTTAACGCTGAATCAAAAAAATACCTTTACTTTTAACCATCATGCCAGGATTTTTTGCAAATCGTGAAAATCAAGGTTAATAAATAGCGAAAAATCTGATACTATAAAATAGATGTAAGACTTTTATTCAGTTTAATTTTATTTAATTCAATAACTTTTTTTTTGGTTTATACTGGGTTTTTTACAGCTAAACAGCTCGGGGATCCGATGAGGTTGGGACGGGATCCATTTTAACTTTGAGCTTTTTAACTTTGAAATTTGCGATTTGAGAAAAATGCTGACGTGATGGTTAAAAATAAAGGTCATTTTCGGATTCAGCGCTTAAAAATTCATAAGAATCAATTTACAAACGCTAAAAACACAACCATCACATCTATGTTATAGTATCAAATTTTCGCTATTTTTTCTTTTTTATAAAATTTACGATTTACAAAACAATCTTTAGCTGATAGTAAAAAAAAAAAGTTCAATTTCGGATTCAGTAGTACAGAATACATAAGAATCAATTATCAAAAGCTAAGAAAACATGACAAATCCTAACTTTTGCAGGCATAACCTAATGTAACCAAGTGTAATCTAATAACATTTTAAAATATGTATCATTTTATCAAGAATTGAGGCAGTTAATTTTCATTATTTTATTTAACTTTTTTTTCTTTTTATATGTTTATTACGAATTGTATATTTGGCCTTAATATGTCAGAATGATTAAAGATTTCAAATTTATATTGCAATGTTAATTTTTCTCGGGAACCATTTTTTAATATATCTGATGAAATATTATTTCTACTAAATTTGTGAATGACCAATAATTTGCAGCAAAAAATATGCTACAACTTTAAACAGCTATTACTCGGTGAATTTTAATCCTAGAAAAACGGAATTTTTTTTGTCTTATTTGTCAGTGTAACAAGAAAATGGTACTAAATATAACTTATTGGACCGGGGGGACCGTATAAAATTTTGAAGTTCAAATTTTTTTAAGAAATGGTTTTCTTGACCCACATCGCTTTAAGGGGTCTTGTACCTTTTAAACGCGTCGAAAATTAACGAAAAACTTCAAAGTTTGAATTAGTCTATCTTCAAAACCTTTTCATGTATAAATATGAAATTTGGGATATTGATTAAACATATTGTGCTTTGTAATATGCTACGATTAGAAATTTATTAACCCTTTGCAGAATTTGTGCATTGTTGAAATCAAAATAGCTCTTTTTTTTTACCCTATTAGTCATTGCGCGCATGATATCTTGAGAAAGTATGTATGGATTGGCATGAAATTTGCTAAAGATACTAAACATATATGTGCATTTAAAATGACCTATTCTTAGGCTAAAATTATTTCATTAACTATATAAAAAAATATTTTCGTAAAAAAAAATAAAAACTTTGTACACTGTAAAAAAAAATCTGTGAAATTACTAAAGTTTTTCTAGGAAACTGGGATTCCTAGAACTTTTCATGTAACGGCAACAACAAAATTTCATGTAACAGACACACTTTCGCGCCGAAAATCAAAAAATCTGTAAGGTTACAAAGAATTTTCTTGGAAACTGGGATTCCGAGAACTTTTCATGTAACTGCAGCCATGGTTACAAATAAAAGTTTAGTAAGATTACTGAAATTTTAGCAGATTCATTTGTAAAGTTACAGATTTTTGTAGCTTTACAAAAACTAGTTTTGTAGATTTGCAGCTTTTTTCGTACAGTTACAGTTGAAAGTTTAGTAAGCATGTAACTTTACATCTGTAGAACTACAGATTTTTTTTTACAGTGTATTTTTAATGAATAAAAATAGTCATAACTAAAAATATTATCATTGTAAATACTTAAAAGTAGATCATTTTAAACACATATATTTGTTTAGTATATTTACCAAATTTCAGAACAATCCATTCATACTTTCTCAAGATATCATGCGCGCAATGACTTATGGGGTAAACAAAGAGTTATTTTGATTTCAACAATACACAAATTCTGTAAAGGGTTAATAAATTTCTGTTGGTAGTATATTTCAAAGAATAATCTGTTTAATCAATATCCAAAATTTCATGTTTATACATAAAAAGGTTCTGAAGATAGACTAATTCAAACTTTGAAGTTTTTCGTTAATTTTCGACGCGTTTAAAAGGTACAAGACCCCTTAAAAATAATTCTTTACCTTATTTAAACCATTTTTGTAATTGGAAGTATGCATGTAGGACCAACGATTGCGAAAATAACGGTCGGTCAGGTTATACTTGGACACACTGTAAATAACTTATTACGAATAAGAAACTACACAACACGAATAAAAACTAAACAAAGCGATTTATAACATACTAATTTTAATTGCTAAAAGGTGTAAATTAAAGTTTTAAAAACAGAAAAATATGTTTAATCGAGTGTTTACATGTTTCAATTCTACCCGAGGCAATTTCAAAACAAATAAATAAAATATTCTAAAATTCCACTGTCTATGAAACATGATCATTCCATTATCCTCATATAATTTTATATTATGCATGTTATTTTTTATTTTACTTGGATCTTTATTTTATTTTCATGGATATTGTTTAGCTCGAGCCATATTTTTTAAGTTAAATGATGCTGCATAGTTACACATTAAGTTTTTGCGTGTAACAATCTCTATAGTTTATCTTATAAAGGATGAATCATATTAACCGGCGGGAAAAAATTATCTTACTTTCATAGAAATTTATTTTGATGGTTTCTTCTTGATATAATCTTGCTAGGGCTGACGTTTTTGTATTATATTTAATATCAGCTAATTGCTCCTTTTTTCTATATTTAAATTTCCTGCTAGTCATACCAATAAAAGTAATTGTTCGACTATTTTAATTTCTAAAACTATTCACCAAAAAATGCGTACTCAAAATTGAATAAAAAGTATTCCATTTTAAATTCGTCATATACTCAAAATAGCTCCGATCCAAAAAAATCATCTCAAAATTGAGAGTCACATATAGTCACTTTTGATGACATGGTTGTGTTCAAATATAAATCGTTGTGAACTGCTTGCTCCCTGAACCTACAAAGAATGTAAAAATATACTGACATTTATTACCCTTTCACAATTATTAATAAGAAATTTTTAATTGATTATTTATTAAGAAAATTTCAAAATTATTAGCAAGATACTGAAATCGAATATTTTTATGACAAGAACATTATTTTCAAGCACATTTTCATTTGTTTAAAAGACTGTGCATAACATAATATTTACATTATTAAACCTATTTTATGCCTCCATAAATTAAATAAACCATTCCAGGGTACACAGTCATAGTTTTGTTTGGGTTTGATAACATGTGATGGTTGAAAATTGAGAAAGGAGAGGGTCATATTTGATCAAAACGTAGGGTAGACCGGGTCACATTTACGCTGATTTATTTCAATGAATTTTCTAATTTTTATGTTTTAACTTAGGAAATTTTAGACATTGTGGTTTTATAAAGCAGTTAATAATGTCAAAATTTGTGTATTCAGTTGTTGCCCCATTTGTATTTTTAACCGCAAAAAAGCATATTTTTAGGGCTTACTAGGGCTTACTTTAGGGCGCTAAGTCTTTTGCGTAAACTTGGCCCGGCAACGGGTCTAGTTTACACATCACGTGGGGCACGTTTACGCATATTATAAGTGATACCAAGTAGTAAGTGAAATAAATATTTAATCAAATTGAAATGTTTTATTTATAACTTAAAACACTGTTTAAAGAAATAAAGAGAATTAATTAAAGAACATTTTATAGGCTAAATTGAAAACATAGTGCTTATTGCTAATTAAAACAGAAACTATTTATTCTTCTTCATAATCACTGTTACAGTTTTTATAAACAAAAAATAAAGTATTTCCTTTTACACACTTGTCATGGGACCACCTTTTGCATTTAAGACATTGAACCCAGTCTTGATCTTTTTTGGATTGGCTGTATGATTTCAAACAATAAATACATACACAGTTCTGATCTTTGTCATCAGATTCATTCACTATTTCTTTATTCCAGAATGTACAAACTTTTTCCCTTTTGCAGTTTTTGGTTTCATACTTTTCCTTTTGCTGTCTTCTTGTTCTGTTTCCATAGAAACTAGTAAATTTTTACGTAATTTCTTATTTTTGAACGTGCGTAAAGGGCCCCGATGTCACTGCGTAAACGTGCCCCTTCGCCTTGTTTGGGTTTGTTTTTAACGTGCAACGGAAATTAATAACATTTCTGTTCATACAAATACAGTTCTCAAAAAAGGATAAAATACTGCTTATGTTCATATATTTATTTATCCTTAACTAAGTATTTTTAGTTCAAAATAAGTTTCAATAAGTTCAACGTAAAATTTACTCACCTTGACAGAAAACAGATTATTCTTTCCTCATGCTAGACCGAAGCTCGACTGACGCTCAAAAACTTGTGAGAATACCCCCTAGGGCGCAGCGTCAATCTGCCATGACTGGGGGCGCGTCAGTTATAACTCGTTTCGGAAAAAGTGCTCTGCGTAAACGTGCCCCGGTCTACCCTACTCAGTTCGATATGAGTACATATAATTTCTGATTTTTGAGTACTTCATTTTTTTCAGTGTTCTTATTTATGAAACAAATTTATGAATTTATAAATTTTGTATATATTTGCGATTTATAGGATTTATTAATACAGAATATATCCATAAAATTGAATACACACTTATTAAGAGTTATCCAATTTGTAATTATTACCGTTCATCTTTTGATACAATTTATTGATTGACATTTTAAAGCTATATAAAATTACATTTTGCATGCAGAAATTCATTTATAGTGACACACTCAATCTGTAATTTCAATTTTCTAGTCGACAGACTTCTAAAAGTTTAAATATTGTTACAAAAACTAATTTTTCTTTTTATGATCAGAAAAATACATGAAATGAAAAGGTAACATGATGTAAAGGTCGTAATGTCTTTACAAATTGCGTTCTAATAATGAATTTAAGATATTAAAGGGGGGAAAATGGTCAATTATGTTTTTTCGCCATATTAACCTTTTCTTTCATATTAATATTTATATATGTGTCATTCTGGCCGGAATTAAATTTCATTGAACGAATAGTACCACACAATATGCAATATTATGAAGGAAAAACAAAATTTATTAATTCTTTTTTCAAACTTTAGATATATGTTACACAATCATGGTTTAATTTTATGTAAAAAAATATTTTTTATAGTTCTCCATTTTGTGGCGTCTGTGAAAGCAATCTACAATCAACCCTTAATTTTTTTGTTTGAACATACAGAACAATCCTTACTCTTTACATGTTATTTTTTTTTAAACTGAAGGGATAGGCTGATAAGTAATGCACACATACTTGTAGCGCGCGAACGAAATGACATTTAGAAGCGCGCCTGGCGGCATGTGAAATTGACATTCCCCGTCTATATGCATGTGCAGATTTAAAATCGCTGAATTCATTCAGTGTGTTTTGAAACTTGTTCTAGAGGTATGTCAACGCGAGTTAAATAGCGTGCTATTATCGAATTTTTAACTGCTGAAAAAGTTACTCATGCTGAGATTCATCGTCGTTTAAACATGACGTTTCTGTTGATGCCTACTGTAAATCGATCGGCAGTAAACTTTTTTGATTGCGAGAATAGAAAAGCCATAATTGTTTATGAAAAACGCCGCGGACGTCCGATCAGTGCCCAGACGATAAACATCTCAAACTTGTCAACAATTTGATTCAAAATGATCAGCGAATCACTCAAAGTGTATCGAAACACATATTTTGAATATCTAAGAAATGTGTCGTCTTCATTATTGAACAATTGGGATGCCGTAAAATCCGGAGCTGCAGAGCCTTTGCGAAATATGAGGTTTCAACCGAATCCACACGCTCCTTACTTCCCCGATCTTGTGCCTTGTGATTTCTTCTTCTATTCAAGAAATACCTCAAGGGTAATCATCACACATCCGACGATGAGGTGAAGACAGCTGTAAAGTCCTGGATTCGAGAAAAGTCGGAAGAAATTTTCAGTGATGAAATAACAAAAAGTGGTTGCACGCTGCGAGAAATTTGTTTGCCTTAACAGTGACTACGTTGAAAAATAAATATATGATTTTGAAGCTTAAGAAATGAATTTAATGTATTTGTCATCCGATCTTGCTATATGATTTTATTCATGTTCTACAAGCATGTGCGCATTTCTTTTCAGCCTACCCTCATACTTTCAGTTTCACGGTATGCTTGTTCCGGTTTCTTTTTGATGTTTTAGATTATTATTTAAAAAAATATTTTAAGAAGGAAAAATGCTTAATTACATTTAAAAGCATTAGTAAAATACTATTTCGAATTCCCGCAGACACATGACTATAACGTTAGAAAATGCTTTATTGGCTAAAAGTAGACATTCGACTTCAAAGGGCATCTTAAAAAAGCAAAACTCAATAATCAAATGTTACTTTATCAAGGCAAAAAGAAAAAAAACAGTATGGAAAAATTTCTATATTTTTTAAGTAAACTAATACAATGTAAATGTTACATTCGCGGATTTTTTTTAGATTTGCACTAATATATAAATTTCAATCTTTATCCCACACTGTTATAACATATTTAGATAATTTTAGTTTCTGTGAAACAATTCAGATGTTCTAAGAATCTCGTTTTCTCTTAAAGTTCCTATTGTAATTTCTCTCTCTTATCTCGCACTTAATCCCACCGGTAATTCGTAGCACTAAGAATAATGTTATGTTCTATAATGCAGATACATATTCGAAAGAACTAAAGAAATTTAAATTCTGTTTATTTTCTTTAAATTGAAAAAAAATGATAAAGCTCTTTTCTGCCTTAAATTGCCGTGCACCTGCAGCAATTTAAATAATCTGAGTATCGATACACTTATAATATGTGTCGAAAGAATATCTAAAGTTGTAAAGCAAGATTTAAATTGTTCATATAGACTAAAATAATTCATTTACAATACATAAACTGCTTGTATTATAATACAACATATAACAAGTTTAATTATAAATATGTTGTAGATAAAACAAATTTTTTTAAATACCTCATGCATGAAATAAAAATATTTAAATCACTAACGACTATAGATTAAAATGCGCTGAGCAGTCTTATTTTGCATAAAAATTCTACATTATTGGATTGAAAATGAAAACATGGAATAATATTGTCAGAAAGTTTGTATATCACTATGTACCAACATCTCACGAGTGTCTTAAATGAAGTGATGAAATTTACTGACATGTCTCTAGATCAGTGGTTTTCATCCTTTATATTTACTGACATGTCTCTAGATCAGTGATTTACAACATTTTATTGGCTACGTCCCACCAAAGCATCTGTAAAATCACTATTACCCCCTCCGTAACTGTAAATTATGGCTCTTCTTATTTAAAAAAGTGAACTCTATTGACACGGTGGAAGGGTAATAGAGCTTTAATAATACTAAATATTCATATCACACATATGAACTTATTACAGAGGTGAATCTTCTGTCAGAAATGTGTTTTAACATAATTCTGTAAATGAAATGAGGCTATACATCTTGGTCTTTAAGCCAAAAAAGAGTTTTGTCGCTGTTTTTCAACTTATCTCAATGTTTATGTAAAGTGATATACAATCTGCATTTTTATCTTCACAAAATATCGTGAAGAGATACTTACATTTTGCATTTTTCAGACATTTATAATTCATTTTCGTAAGAAATGTCGTTGGAAAATCTTTGAACACTTAACTTTATTTTTATGTTTACAACAAGAAGCATCTCAAGATTCTAATTTTTATTATTTTTAAATAGTCGGTATTCCCCATCACAACACATTTTTTTTCTGTTTTCCATTTCCCAATACCTTTAATTGTCTTGTACGTATAATCTGATTTTAAAATGTAAAATTTATATGGTATCATGACATACATGAGAAGGATCCCTGCATTAGAGCCATCGATATTTACTGTCTACCCATTCTCTTTTCTAGTGCTATTTAAGATTTATATATATTTTTTAATGTTGGTACTACTTGTTTTAGATAAATTTATAGGTTCAAGACAATCAGATTTATACATAATTTGATATAGTTTCACGCGTAAAAAGTTTCCTCTGTGAGCATATAACAAATCGAATAGAAGTTTAAAGCTTAAGATACACATACATTTTAACGTCCGAATTAAGTTATTATTTAAATTAATTATGTAGGACTAAACAGCTTTAATTGCTTTTTTAATGTATTAAAGTCTGTGTAGTATTTCATTATTAGTTTAAGTAGAAAGCTCAGTCAATACAAAATTTTCAAATACAATAAAAATGTTCAGAAAAATTAGAGAGATTTTTAACAGTCGTAAAAATTATGAGAATATTTTAAAATATTATAATTATAATTATTCTGGTGAATATTTATTTTAAACTTTTGATTGGGAACCCTTTTAAAATTTCCTTATAAAACTGTTTTTATTATAATTTGCTTGTATCCCATTTATTTTTATTCTGCAACATTATTGTTCCATAAAAAAATAAACCTCATAGCATGTGGTTGAGTAACAAATTTGGAACTGTCCCTAAAAAGTCAAATTGGATACGGTGGGGCGTACTCCCCACGTTGTAAACCACTGCTCTAGATCATAAGCGTTAATGTCATATTTACAACTTACAGTTTTATTTTAATAAGATTTTATATAATAGCAGTAGCAAATCTGTTCTCCGCACAGAGGAAAAGTAAAACAAATATTCATTAAATCTAAGCGTAGAAAGCTACAAAGTTTACATAGATGAATATGACATATGTAATAATACATTGGCCATTTCATGCACAAAAGTGAAACATTTTACAATGATTGATTAGAGGAAAATGCAATTTCCATTTTTATTTTCAGCCTGCTTAAAAATTAAACTCCTACATCACAAAGATAAATTGTTATCAATTTCATGGATAAAGTAAGCAGCAAAATCCTTAAAAGTTTCAGTGTGAAAAAATCCGTCATCCAAACTACAGCAATTTTAAAAGATAACGTGCGTTTCTATAACTCATTAAAGCCGTTTGGCAAGAAAACTTATTATGTAAGATGAACAAAACTTTTAAATTTGAACACTACTATTTTAGTTGGAAAATTTTCACATTATCTAACCTCAAATTTGGAGCGATTTACTATATCAAAATTACAATGTGGAAAAAACTGGTGTCGAATAATAAAAAAGAAGTGTAAAAGAGGCTCGTCTTTAAGAGGTTAAATTATTTTATTTACAATGGCTCGAAAAATAATAAATTTCTCTTAAGCCTGTTGATCAGACATCTCAAAATTTCCTTCGCTAATGTTAAAACTATAGGCATAGAATGCATTCGCATATTTTAAATATCTCCCCTGTATACCCAGTGTTCCAGTATAATTAATATTTTAAACTTCTATTTATCAATTTATCTATTTTCTTAAATATCAATATAAGTTTCTCAGCCTTCTAGAAAGAAACAAAATATTTGTTTGCCGTTTCCATTTATTAAAATTTAAAGGAAAAACTTACATGATTAATTTTATTTACTTAAAAAGATTTTTTCTATTTAAACATTAAAAATCTGTGAATTGCATTACAGTTTTGCGAAAAACTTTATATGAAAGCGCATTTTTTTTTTTTTTAGTGCTAGAAAAAGCAAGGCTGGGCTCCTTTCTTTTTCTAGCACGCTGTGCCTTGCTCTGTCTTGCACTGAAGAAGAATCTCGCTAGTAGATTCGAAACAGCTGTTTGCTGCTTTTTAAGTATTATTTGTACATTCTTAAACATTGGTTTTCTGCTTCTTAATATTCTTGCACAAAGGCTTTATTTCCTATTTTTAAATCATAATATAGTTTCGCTAGACAAAATAATGTTATAATGTAAGTTGGCAAATAATTACTCCTATTTAGCAAAAAAATTTTCACACGCAGACAAGTTTTTAACTTTAAATTTAACGACGCTTTATAGTTGCTGATAAGAAATTAAAAGAATTAATCAGCTGATCATTCAATTTTAATAACATTCCTTAATTTTTGTTCTTGCTCATAAATGAGTTTAGAATAAATTCATACTTTAACAACAGAGAAAATGAGAAATCTCTTTAATGCTTTACTGTTGCGAAACGGGGAAGATATACTGTGTATTATTTAATCTAAATTAATCAAAAGACAGCTTTATCCTATATATACAAATATATATATTTAAAAATGGGAAAATTAATATGAATTATAAAAGAAAACCTACCTCACATATTAGTGTATTTTGGGATCGTTTGCAATTTGTGTTGTATAATCAATGAAAATTTGTTCTTAGTGGCAATGGTGTAGAAGCCTCAATTTTTGTATGTTGAAACTTTTTAAAAATATGATACTGAAAATTTTAGCCGTCTTTGGCAAATCGTATGAAATCAACGAATCAACAAACATTATTTAAGTAGATACTAGTAAATTTATTGCCAAGCAGGTGGCTCTTCAAACATGCTTGTACAGTAGGGTGGTCACAAGCAACATGGGGAAAAAAATTAACGTTTTCTTCGGGGGGGACCCTCACAAAAGTTGCCAATCAGTTAGAGAATGAGATTGGCAAAGTTTCAACTGAAATTAATGACATTAACCCGTGCCTCATTGAGGTTGAAGTCTTGAAAATTTGCAATTTTTGGCAAAAAATTGTAGTTTTTCTTTCTTTATGTGAAAACTATTTGTCTTAGAAACCTGATTCTTATTTTATTTCATAGAAGCGGTTGTTGCCTTAAACTTTTACTCTCATCAAAACTTATATTTAATGAACATTAGTATTTTTCAGGTCGAATCGTGAACCATACCCTCAAACTCTGCATTTTTGAAACATAAGTGAAAAACGACAAATTAATAGTTTTATTACTTTTGATATATTTTTTTTTGCATTATTTTCATTAATAGGCAAAAATAAATGAACAATTTTTGCAACTTTAAAAATATTTCACGAATTATAATTGATTATTAGTTATCTTGTTCTGTGTCTAGTAAGAAACAGCTTTTCGATTTGTATTGCAGTTGAACCTCTGAATTTCTCTTTTTGTTACAAGGCTGTTTATGTTACCTGCTATCGTTATCTATTTTTAGAATTGACGAAACATTCCGTAAAGTTCCCTCCCCCTTTTTATATGACGGCAGAAATGTAAGATTTTTTAAATTGGCCACTTGTCTCATCAAATCATCGACAGTAAGCTACCAAGTAATCGTCAAGTTTTATGTATTTTATTTTATAATATTCGCAAAATGAAACTTAACGCCAGAGAAGCTGCTAGATTTAGAGTGCATCCACGAGTTAAAGACAGACTTCAATTTTTAGTAGAAGTGCAATCGACTTTGCAAATAACTATTTCGTAAACAAAGAACTGAGATCATCAAAAACAGATTTAAAAATTCCGGTTTAAAGAGAACTGTTATTCACTGGAATGGAAAACTGCTTCACCATTTTTTGAATAAAGAAAATGTAGAGAGGATAGAAGTTTTAATTAGTTGTGGGGAGGAAGAACAGTTACTACGAGTTCCACAGCTTGAAAATAGTATCGGAATAATTCAGGCGAAAGCTGTGTTTTCAGCAGTTGAAGAGTGGAGGAAGTTGGTAAAATCCAGGCAATATGTTTTGATACAACTGCAGTAAACAACGGTCGCCTCAGAGGAACCTGCATTTTTCTATAGCAATTGTTAAAGGAAAAGTCTTCTGTATTTACCATGTAGCCACAATAATCTAGAAATTATCCTAAATACTGGTTTTGATTGTAAAGTGGGAATAATCACAGCCCCCCAGCCATATATTTAAAAAACAATTCTGATTGGGTGTTCTAAATTAAACCAGAGTAAATATAAAAATGCTATTGAAGATGAAATACTAGATATAAATAGTTAATTCAGAAGAAATTTCAAGTTTTCTTACAGGACCTTTTAAAAATTAACAGCTCAGGGATGGTTATAAAGAGTTTATCCAACTTTGTTTAAATTTTATAGGACTACTTCCTACAAAAGACTTTTTTCAGAGTTTAATCATGTCGTGGATAGCACAGGCAATTTATTCTCTCAAAATATATTGTCATAGATAATCTGTCAATAACAAATTTAGAAAAAGAAGGTATTAGAGACCTTTGCTTATTTCTAATCAATATTTATGTAAAATCATGCTTCAATACTCCCACTCCCACTTTGGATCCCAATCCAAGACCTGCAAATAATAAAATAACTTGTTCACTACAGAAAAATTGATAAATAGGTTGCAGACAAAGCACTCGTTAAAATGATAAACCGTCTTTGGTATCTTAAGCAATGCTGTGAACTTAATGTCATTTGAAGAAGAAATGACGATGATGATAAGAATTTAAGAGCAACAAAGGGTTTCAACGAAGTGGATTATTTATTGAACAAAGACGTCAATGTTTTTGTTTCATCTCAAAATATAAAAAATTTTAAGAGAGTTTATATTAATAAGCATTTTTTAAATATTGATCCCAATGTACGGTGTGAAAATAAACCTTATTTGAAAGCAAGAAAACAGTGAATGGTTTTAAAGTTGCCAATGACACAGCTGAAAGGGGAAGAAAATTAACCAGAGATTTCAATTCCTGTTTAACAAAAGACGAAAAATAAAAACAGTATATGCTAAAAGTTGTATGTGAATGTAGAAAAACTTTTCAAGATTCTTCAAAAACCACCTTATCTAATCCATTTACCACCTTAATCCTTTCTGACGCAGTGTTCCCATGTCGAGACTACCTAATTTTAATTCCAAACTTACTTGTTTGTAAATTTAGGTATAGTCAATCATTTCATTATTTTACGAACAGGATTTTTCTGTACTGGAAAGGGTTAATGTGACAATTGTAAGGGACAATAATTTATTATGCTTCCTTTCTGGTAACACAACTTTAATAATAAAACGCATTTGAGCATTATTTGACCTCATTTTTATACTTTCTTTGCCCTCTTTTTAAAAATTCTTTCTGTTTAAAATAAGATTTATTTTCATTTTCTTTGGATTTTTTTAAGTAAACCCTTTATTATGTACAAAATGAAAAAAAAAGAAAAACAAAAGGTGGAAAGCAGATGAAATAGAATGTTATAATTTTTCTTCCCATTTTCCTAAAAAGTAAATTTTTAGGATTCGGGTGAAGTCTGGTCCTGAAAAATTCGCATATTTTTAAATCTATACATTTTTAGAAAAAAATGGTGTGTGGTTCTTCAAAACGAAGCTTTTGTTTATAAAATGAGACCTAAGTTATGTTTTTGGGTTCAATTGCATTTATTTCATGAAGGAAAAACAGCATTTTTTTGCGAAAAATCACGTTTTTTTCAAACTTTAACCTCAATGAGGCACGGGTTAATATTATCCAAATTATCTAAAACTTTGCCAATCTCATTTTCTAGTCTATTGGCAACTTTTTGGGGGGTCCCTCGGAAAAAATTCGAAAATTTGATTTCTTGTGACCACCCTATTGTACAGCCTGGGATATAAACTGCTCAATAGCCGAAAAATAATTGAAGAGCTGAGTGGAAGAACATGTTATGCTACATTTTCTTAAAAAATATTTTATCTTTTCGATGAAGGCGTTATGAGGTATTCTATCACATGGTAAAACTAAAATACCAAAGTTCTATTTAGCCTTGAAGATTTAAGACATTATTCATTAATATTTAATATCTTAATGTTTAATAATGCAAATAATATTAATATTTTTTTAATATTTAAAATTTACATATGAATAAGTTTTTTTTTTTTTTATAGAGTTTAGTACCACACCTATTAATATTTTAAACACATGGTATCAAACAAAAAATAAATCCTTAAAATTGACAACAAAAACTTTGGCATCAAATTTCTTCAAATGTAATTTTTGTTACTTAACATGTTCTTGCTTACATTGTTTGCTCTTGCTTGTCTTAACATTGCATTGCTTGGTTGGCGAAATGTTAATCCTTTGATGATAAAGTAGTGCATATGGATTTGAAACATGATTTCCCTCTTCTTCTCTGACCCCTCCCCTTTCGTTAAATAATACAAGAAAATAAAGTTAAAGGATGAAATTGAAAACTATCAGGTGACCAAAAATTCTTGTAGTAGCAAACTGCATTTTGTTCTCATGCAAACATGCTTAACCTCTTCAGGACCGGTGGCTTTTACACAAATTTTATTCGGTTGGCACCACTTATTTTAAAGTTATTTTTATTAATAGAATTACAAAAATGCTGTAATTAAAGTAACTGAATATTACTTTTCATTTTATTGTGCACCCATGGTCCCAAACGGGTTAAAAAAAACTTATTAGCTATATGAACTCCACTAAATTTTTGTTTGATTCTACTTTTCAGTTTAAATACTCTTAAATGTAATATAAAACCATTACGAAAAAAGTTGTCAAATGTTCTACGAGAAAAATATCCTAAGAATGGATAATATAACGTATAATAAAAATTAATATTTCGTTAAAGACTGATAAAAGTTAATAATTCCGAATTCCAACCTACTTGTCTGTTTCAATACGTTCCAATAAAAATCAATATATATATATATACAGGGTGATTCAAAAAAGATGAAAAAAATTTTAAGGGGTGATAGTACACTCCCAAACAAACATTTTGTATCAAAGAATGCATGGTCGGAAACTAAACGTAAAAAAGTTAGATGGCGCCAAAAGTTATGTTCTTATACGAGGCAAAAACACACAATGAACGATTAAGTTAAGTTACGAAAACAAATTTAATGGCATTTGATTGCAATAAGTGCTCAAAACATTGACCGGCAGCTGTTATGCACGCAGTACAACGGCGAAGAACAGATTGGCGAATTTTCTGAAACACACCAGTCACCACCGCGCTCGCCAGATCTTTCATGTCTCGATTTTTTTTGTGTGTGGACAGCTAAAGGCTCTTGTGTATGAGACTCCCATTGAATCCGCAGAAGAACTTGTCGCCAAGCTTTCGGCTGCTGTAGGGGAAGTTCGCGATATGCCTGGTGTGTTTATTTCCAATTTACCGCGCTTTGAAAATACAAACACGGATGAATAGGAAAATTTCAAATTGACCGGGGAAAATCGTGAGATGTATGTAGAATTGCTCAGAAGGTTCTTTATATAATTAAGAATTCCTGTTAACATCTACACAAAACTGCCCCTGACAGCTACTTGGGTAAACATATGCAAAATGGAATTAAACACTATATAGCCATTAATCTCCAGACACTTTCATTTATAGACATTTTGTCAAATATTTAAAAATTCACTTGTCAAATTCTTCTGAAATATAAAGGATATGTTTTACCTTATATTTAAGAGCGTCGATTTGATAAGGAGAACAATTAGGGTGCCAACACAAAATCAAAGAAAAATCATGATAATATTTGGGATCACCCTGTAAAATAAAATACACTAAATGAGCTATTGCTATAGCATACAAATTATGTGGAAATATATTGCAGAATTCTTCATGGTAAAGTGTCATTGTAATATCAAACACATCACTTCTGAAAGTAAACTAGATAGTACGCATAACATTAAAGTAAAAAGCCAGTCTGATAATGCTTTATGCTTTAAATTTGCATATATTTGTACAAAAATTCTAAAATTGGCATAAATCAATGTATGCAAGCATCTCAATAACTATATGTGCTGTAGAAAATCTAAAATTGGATTCGGAATCCGTTTTGTGGCAGTGCAAAAGTTCAAATTTGTTGACCAGTGTAATAGGAAACATAGAACAATAGTTTTGACTGTAGTAGAAGTAGCGATTAACTCCCATCTTAAGCAATTCATAAAATTATCACAATGGTAGCTATGAGACCTCTATGATTCAGGTTAAATTTCTAAAAATAATTTGAGCAAAAAAATGGTATAAATCATAGTATATATAGAAGTTCATTTTGATGAGGAATAGACTATTTCGAAAACAATTCTAGTAAATAAAGTCAGAAACTTTACTTGTTTTTTTTCTATTTAAAAAATACAAACATTATTCATTTAAAAGAAATATATACCTTTTAAAATGGATTTTTATTTTAAATAAAATGCTAAAAACAGGTAATAATTGAAATGGTGCCATGACGCCTCGGCTGATGTGTTGAACAGGCCTGTTCTTCATTAACTGACATCTAAATCTGAAGATTATCCTATATTTCGCTGATGTTTTTTTTCACTGAAATACATTAATCCTTGTTAACAGAGTTCTGCAATGTAATTTCGTTGCGTAATATCAGGGTGGTAATTCAAGTGCATAAAATAGCATTCAATTATACTGTAGCAATACACTTTTACGAAATTGGCAGTTTTGTTAAACTGTTTTCGATATTAAGTGTAGTACATTAAAAAAAATAATTAATTTATATATTTAACTGCAATAATTAAAGTACAAAAAAATATATAATTTTTATCCAAATGTGAAAATGTGTTTTTATTTACAAATTTTGTTATTCAGTCAAGAGGTCTAATAAGTTACAAGACTTCAAAAAGTAAACAATACGTATGGACAATTATTGGGATTTTCTATGAGATAAAATTAACTCTCTATAAAACAATGTAGACCTCTATATTTTAAACCTAATTTAATCTATAAATCCTAATGCGTTTTCACAAGCAAATTCAAATTACATCAAAATATGTGACCGATTTTACTTAACTAACAAATACTTTACAGGATAATTAAAGTGCTTGAGACCTCCCATGTCATTATTATTTAGTGAATATCAGTTATCTATATAGCCTAAATCGGAAGAAAGCTGAGTATTATATGGACCAGAGAAATTTCATTTTACAATCGAACCTCTATTTAACGAAGTCGCTAAATCCCGGAAAAAAGTTCGTTATATGGAAAGTTCGTTAAATAGAGATTCACCGTTTAAAATACTTTAAACTACATAAGACATATTTTAAATTCATAAACACTAAATATTTTTACTAAAAGTAATAACGTAAAGTAACTTTAAGTAATAAAAGTAAGTTATCGATTTGTTTTATTTATTTTACCCACCAATATCCATCATCAATTCATTTTTTCTATGTGTTTAAATCTTTGAAATCTGCAAGGAAAACAAAACATTGTCCGGGAATACACTGTATTTTCTGTATTCACTGTATTAATAGTTTTACGTTAAAGTTAACGAATTTTAATGACATTATCGTATTTATTATTATTATAACAATCATTTTAACCATACATTAACATACGCATCCTTAAATTTAATTTCTGAAAAACTGTTAATTTTGCCTGAGTTTTTTGTTTAAAAAAGTGCTTTCTCGCAATACATCTCGCATCTTTGCAATGCACCAAAAACCCCTTCATGCGTATTTTCTTCTAACTATAATTTGCGTCGGATTGTTTCGAATGATTTTAGCATTTCATCGTACGAAGTTTAGTTAATTCCTGCATAATGATCATTTCCATCATCATCATATTCGTCTTCATCGCAGTATTGTTTTTATTTTTCACACTGTCGAAAATATTCATTTCGGATAGTGTTTCCGAGGTCTCAGTTTCAGAATTAAGTGAAATGCAATCATCAATCAGCACATCATGGTTAAATTCTTCTTTTTTTTCTCACTGTATCCACATTTTTTTAAGTTACTCTAAGGGATTATCGTCTTCATCCTTCGTACTTACCGAATTCTCACTGCTGACAAAGGAGGCGCCTGGTAAAACCAGTTCAAGGCCATTGAACATCATAAAATGTGTTTAAAGGAAGAATAAGTTTGAAATGTCCAGAAATATTTTGAGAAATGGGGAGAAAAAAAAATTTTGATCACAAGAAAAAGTTCGTTAAATAGAGAATGCACTTCGCTATTTGGAGGTTATTTTACGAAGAAATTCGCAAAATGTTCTTGGTTCCAAGGAAAATTTCGCAAAATAGAGAAATTCGCAAAATAGAGGTTCGTTAAATAGAGGTCCGACTGTAATTGTATCTTTAAGATTTCATCTATTCATATTTGAAATAAAAATTAAATTTGTATTATGATGTCACTTCTTCGAGGAAATGCACGTATTTTCTTTATATAGATAACTCGGTGTTGGAGTTTCTTCCTTCAATATTTTAGTGGTTATTTCTATTTCATGTTTAATGTAAATCAATCTCCTACTTCAATTGAAATGTGTAAGGGAAGAAAATTGTATTAACAGAAACAAGACACTGTAAAAAAAATCTGTAAAGGTACTAAAGATTTTCTAGGAAACTGGGATCCCTAGAACATTTTATAAAACGGAAACAACAAAAATGCATGTAACAGACACACTTTCAAGCCGAAAATCAAAAAATCTGTAAGGTTACTAAGAAATTTTTAGGAAACTGGGATGCCCAGAACTTTTCATGTAACTGCAAACCAGGGTTATAAATAAAGTTTTAGTAAGATTACTGTACATTTAGCAGATTCATTTGTAAAGTTACAGATTTCTGTAGCTTTACAAAAACTTGTTTTGTAGATTTGCAGGTTTTTTTTTTGTAAAGTTACAGATGAAAGTTTACTAAACATGTACCTTTACATCTGTAGAACTACAGTTTTTTTTTTTTTTTTTTTTTTTTTTTTTTTTTTACAGTGAGATGAACCCATTATTTTTTTAAGAATAAGATATTGCAATTTGGTGTGCGTCAGATGTATAATACGGAATGTTAGACATTCATGCCGAAAGTTGCAGAATAAGGCTGTTTGCACAAAAGTTCCACCTTCCCAATTTTGTAGTTCTTCATCATATTGATATTTCTGTCAACGATTGTATACATAATTATTTCAATAACGATTATCTCACTTGAAAACACTATTTATTTTTTTTTATTTAGTTCAATATGGAATATTTACCCTGAATACAAGTATAAATTGCTTCTATTTAAGGCATATTCAAAACATGTTAGCAACTATTTGAGGGTTGTTTCAATATTAAGAAATGCATTTTTGAGATTACATAATATAAAAACCAAAAAAAAAAAAAAAAAAAAAAAAAAAAAAAGATATAAGAATCATATGTTAACGATTAGTATAATGAATTCAATACATATACATTTGACGAACAGTATTTAATATATTGAAATGTTAGAGAAATTTATTCGAGATAAAATTGCGATTTTACATATTTCATAACTTGATAATGTGGCAATTAATGATTTGAAGAGAATGTGAAATTGGTTTCGGCTGTCTTATATTATGCGGATACTAATGGTGACGAAAGAATGAATGTTTCTAGTTGTGAAATTTTAATATTAACACTATAGATAAATAATATTTCATAAACTTTTAAAATATGTTCGGGCGTTTACAAAGCATAATATAAAACTAATTGAATCATACAAAAAACAAAATATTAAGATTTTGACTAAAAGTAAATACAGTCTTAAAATAAACAAATACACAAAACTCCTTCATAACCGTCTGCTTGTTTTTCATTAATTATACATAACTGTAATGACAAGGATTGCTATGAATGGATGACATATATGTCATTTTCGCTTTTATCATTGATTAACGAGGCACCGTTTATTATTTTCAAAGTAATGATATAATTAGAGGTCATACTCGTAGAATCTCTTGTGCTTTAACAGAATGTCGAATACTTAATCAACTGGACGCTCTATAACAGACTGAAAAGATATATAGTGTGTAATTATCTGACAACTTTTAGATCTAAATCATATTTCAAGGTGCTAAATGTTATAAATGATATGCTGCTATAAATATGTGCTGTGTTATTAAGACCCTGCGTAAGATTCTTTCATATAATGGTACAAATAAAATACACAAGAATATATTCCTTTCATATCATTTGACTTTCAGCAATAAATTTTTTCCTCTATCATTTCTTGTATTAAGTAGATATAAATCACTGATAATAACATTATATTAGTATGGTGGATTGAAAAAAATGAATATGATTTTTAATATAATATTTAATGCTATATTATATTTTTCGAAATAACTTAGATTACAATGTAAAATAATTTTATTTTAACGTCAAATAGTAAATGAAAAAAAAAAAATCATTACTTTTAAAATAGATAAAAAAATGTAAAGAATAGAAGTTTCGTAAATTATCTTGTGTTAACACTAAATATATTTTGAGAGAAAAAAGTTTAATTTTAAACAAAACAATTAAAATTTTCTGTTTTCTCATACAAATAATATTTAAACAGCGCTTTAAAATATGATTGTATCAAAGTATATATGTATACACTATTTTTAATGCATGGTCGGGATTTTATACTGAGAAAAAGGACTATGAACAGCTATATAGTGAAAAAAAATTGTAAGTAATTATATGTTGTAATAAAATTTTCCATACCTGCTGTGTGCAAAATTAAATAATCTACCTTTTAAAGTTTAAAAACATTCAACGTAAGTAAAAATTAAAAAGGTCACCGATCAAAATCCAAGTTTTCTGAGAAAAAGATTTCTACAGAAATGTCTACTTTTTAATAATTTATAAATTACTTACATTATTTGTATTTGTATTTTTATTTTTCCTGTTAAATTCTCTTTTCAGATATTCAAGCATAATTTACATTTTTTTAAAACAAATACTTTAAAAATATTCCAATTCTGGAACTTGATGTATTAAATTTACACTTGGTAATATACATGTAAAGAATGTTTGAAAAGTACAAGTCACGTTTTGGCATATATTGGCATATTAGATAATTATTAAACATCAATAAATGAGACAATATTCTTATACTTAAACGGGTAATTTGAAGTGTAATGATTTACCATAAAAAGGAATAAAACTTACTTCATGAAGTAAGGTAACAAAATAACCTTAGTAGTCCCATATACAATTCCACACGCGATCCCGTTGGTATCCCTTGGAAGAAATACATTAAGGTAATTTCTTTCCTATTTTTTAAAACGTTTTCGAGAGTTTAGAACGTCGGTCTCGGTATACGCAGTTTTCTTTTATCTTGTTAATTATAAGGAAATGGGCAGGAAATTGTTAATTTTAAGATTAAGATTTTGAAATTTTGTTTTCGGAATTAGTTAAGTAAATTTTCTTCTGAATTCATGAAAAATAATAACGATCGTAGTTTTTAATACACTTAGTTTATTTCTTCGTTTGTTCTTTATAGCTAGGAAAGAAAAAACCTCCTTAAAATAAATAGGTCCAGAGATCTATAAACTTTTAATACAAATCCAGTCTAATTTTGCACATTGAACCTCTCGCGTATTACAGGTTGTTCTATTACCTATTGTGGGTCTATATTACAAGGCGGATTTTTTTTCTTCTTATTGAAATATGTTAACGGATTAAAATGTGTCATTTTGCATTCCCCAAGATATGTTTTCACAGTACAATATCATCGATGGGGAAATACAGAAAAACATCTATACGTGTGAGTGGTCCATTGGAACAGTGAGGGAGAAATCCAAAGTATAAATAATATAATATTACGAGTATTAAATGGATATACTTCCGCGATATAAATCTGAAAGAGAGATCAACCTCCGCAAAATACATCCAGAATTCTATATGTTAACTCATTTTAAGTGTTTCATTACAATTCCTTAACATCTTCGGTCCCTGGGTCCCCAAACGGGACCTCTGTTCTTTTCCTTATAAAAACTAAATTGTCCGATTTTTTTTACATTTTCACATCACTTTTTAATAGCTGAATGGTTTTTTTTTCGTTCAAAGCAACCAATAAAAGGCAGCATCTAATCTGATTCCCACATAAAATAAATGTTATTTTCATCTGAGTTTTCAAAATGCCTAAAAATGCCCCAAAGTCAGTATGACCAAGAAAGTGAGAAATTTTCATAAGTATTTACCTTAAATCTTTTTCAATAAATTTTTTGAGGACTTGTAGACTATAATTACTTGTTTAAAGCTCTTAAATTTGTGATTGCGTTAATATATTATTAGTAATTAATGATAATAATTAACCCATTAAGCGCCGCTATATTAAGCACGTTAAATAAATAAAGTTTATTTATGTATTTTATATATATAAGACGCCCCTATGATAAAGCAGTTGAAATTTTTTTAATAACTGTAACCGTTTAGAATGTATAACATGTTCCCGTAGCGGGAGCGTTGGCGTCTGATGGGGGTTGAACCTTCCTCTGAATTGCAAAGAAACGCGCGTTATTTTCTCCTGCCATAATGCAATTGCGATTAGAAAATTTAATAAAACTTTATTTTTAGGCATGATGCAAACAAATAAACAAACATATAAACAATTACTAAAAATATATGGATTAAAAATTTAATATTAATATTCATGAATCACTTTCATTCAAATTTTTTAACGAATATTCAAAATATTAGAAATATAACGTCACTCATTCTTTTTTATTATTTCCCTACACATTGTCTATGCAACTTGAAAGGAATAACTCAGATATAACATTATGTTGTAATAAACACTGCACGCACATATGTATAAATTTGTTTTACACCTAGATTTCTTGCATATACTTATATTAGAATATAGTTTTTTTCATCGACACGCAACTGATACATATATAACTCTATATATTCCTAAATGATGTTTTCAATTTTCTTTATTACCTGTTTCAAATAAAGCAGTTGTTTTACAAATGAAAATTGAGACGTCTCTTATTTCAATATAATAAATGCTTTTCACGTTACTATTACCAAACATCGATTTTCAAATTATTCAAAATATATATATATATATTATCTCTTTAATAAGGGGCCTGCATATATTTAAAAATCGATCTACAACAGTATCACCGTTAGTACAATTAATATAACATGAAACAATTTAGAATTTTCGTAATCCTTCTTTTTCTTTTTTTATATTGTATATGAATCTACCTATGGATTTAAGTTTCAAAAGTAGCTGCCAACTACTACTGTATTATATCTTAATTTATGGTTAAATTTACTGTTACAAGAAATTACCAAAATTCTTTTTTAATGTTTTAGTAATAACTTACTTCCATGCAAAACGCAATCTTTTATTTTTGCATCTTGCATTTTAATTGAAATTTAAAGTTTTTTTTCTTCTGCGGATGAACATCATAAAGGTAAATTTTAAGGGGGTTTTTGTTCACAATGGTTCTGTTTTTCCGTATAATATTACGAATCCTCATTCAAGCGAACTGACATACACTGCGTTTCATGAAAAATCGGTTCCTCTCTTTATGGAAGCGCGCTTGCAGACAAAGGGACGGGAATGTAACAACAAGCCGCCAAAGCTCCCGTTGTGGGAACATACGAAAGAAACCTTTCTAATATTGCTTTAAATGAATATATTTACTTCGTATTAGGAATTTATTATTAGATGATCTGTTGGCTTTAAATATTCACTGCACTTGTAAAAACTAAAGAATTTACTTTTTTTCTTTTTACTAATTTTACTTGATGAAGTCTAAAAACCAAAAATTCTCTTTTTTCAAAAATCTGCAAAAAATAGTGAATATAGATATATCATTCTGAAAAAATATGTATACTACACGCCATACTATTAACTTTTCGGCACAAAATGTATTTTTTAAATAATTCAAAAATATGTTGAGGGGAAAAATAACAAATTGTTGTTCCCGCAACGGGAGCGTTGGCATTTAATGGGTTAATGATTAGTAAATTGATGTTTTTAAGGGGTTTGTAGTTTTAGATCCATATTTTCGAACCTAAATTACTAAGCGCCTATTGGATCAATTTTAGAAAAGATGTTTTTTTCTGTCATTTACGATGTTATTTTGTTTGGAGAAAACCAAAGAATAAGCATTTGTATTATAATTTTAGTTTCGGAACTAAAAAGGTTTATACCCGTTTGAATAATATCATTGATGTGTAAATATAGAAAAAAAACATAAAAAATATATGTATGAGTGGTTCGTACAGATGTAGAATTCTAAATCCAAGATATAGATATTGAAACATAACAGGCATAAAACAGAAGTACTGAATTCTAAATCGTAAATTCGGTCATATGAACAAATCATTTATCAATTTATTTACTGAAGAAGTTCGTCATCATAACGATATGCTTTTTTTATGGTAAAATATTACTGTAGCAACCCAGGGCACCAAAATATTTCCCCTTTGGATCTTTGTTGTCGTCAGCAGATATAGTGACCGTTATAATATTTTATTAAAAAAACTTATTCCGAAGTTATATAAATTTAATTTTAATTTAGTGAAGGATATTTTAGTTTTTCTTTATTCTTGTGTTATTTCCATCGATACATGTTTTTGCGCATCACTTCTGTCTTAATCCCATTGGTTGCTGGAACACGATGGTCTTTCGGTGTGTTGTTTACTGTCATTTGCGATTTCGGTTTTCAGTTTCAGGTTTTTAGGATTGTCATTTTTATTTTTATTGACACTGATAATGTGAGTCCAAGTTACTCACAAAACGTACGTATGCTCATTTTCAGGTGCTTCATTTGGATAGATTGTTTAAACGTTTTTTTTTTTTTTTTTTTAGCGTTCAAATTTCCATACAACTTTATAATTCATTACGTCTCGGTTGAACTGGTAACATTTGAAGCAATGAATTATCTTTTTGTGCATTCATACAGAAGGAATATTGGGTATCCCTATTTCCTTAATTTAAAATTACTCAATTTCGATGTATTTGTATGTTAATATAAATGTATTAACACTAAAAAGAGCGTAAGGGGTCATTTTGATCCCTACCATATGAATATATTTCGGTTCAAACCAGAAGTTTATTTGTAAAATAAGTTTAAAACACAGCGAACAGCAGAGCAGTTCAATGGGATACCTAGTAGCAGTGCTACTCTACTCCCTGTAGATGAGTAAGTGTATAAGATGAGACCACACAGAAGATTGTTAAATATGTTAAACAGATTTAAATAAAAATTCCGGTGTAAATTTTTTTTTATAAAATTTGAGTAAAATTTCCGGTTTATTTAGTATTAACTCTATAGAAATGCAAGTATCTCACATAAAAACTATGAAATAATAGTAAACATTATTTAGATATATATCTTGATTATAAGCATTGATGAATAAATGTTCAGAGATCAAAGTCCTTATGGTGTGTAGTATTTTTAAAGATCATGTTATACAAAAATTTGCGGCAACTCATGTCCTATTAACTGTTTTCATATGTCTTGTACAGAGTTCAAAATAAAGAATCATTCTACTTATTTTAATACGATTTCTATTTACATACTATTAATTTTTTAATTATTTATTCGGCATTCTTTGTTCAATTGATGGATTTCATCTCTTTCAAAATATACATTAAATCTTTCCTTTTGTTTCAATACATTTAATGAAATATTGATTAATCATTATTTTAAGTAATTGCAGTTCTCTTAGATGCACATACAGACGTTAATTGAAAAAAATGCAATTAAAAATTGCTTTTCTTTTAACAAATTATACTAGATCATTATCATTGTGATTCGTTTTTTTTTTATGTTAACAATCAAATGGTATGTAAAGGCCATGCTTTTTTATTAATGATCGATTGAATTCAAAACAAAAATCAAGGACCTCATCCCCTCCTATAAAACTTGTTTTTTTATTATTAAATAAAATAATACGTGTTTTATAAATTAAGAGGAAATAATGTGCAAATTGTAATTACGCATATATAATAACAAATCTGTTTATTCAAATTAATTTTATCCGTATTTATAATTCCTATTAGATATTGTTCTGGCTTCTCAAGATTTGGAAAGACACTCACTTTTTGATGCAACAAAGCTATGCAACAGGGGATTGCTTGAAACTTTGAAAATTTAAAATCACTGATAACTCATTTGTGCCTGAATTTTTGTTTTCTCAAATTTGTTTGTGAAATCACTTTAAAATAATGCAAAATGAATTGGAGAAATACTAAAAAAAATTGCGCTTTTTTTTTTTTTTTTTTTTTTTTGTATTTATCAGGTTGTAACGAAAGTTTCCTGCTACAGCTAATACGGTCTATGCCAACAGTTCGCGTTGACGTGTTTACTCATATTTTTTCAAATGATTTTTGGCATTTGAAAGAAAAAGTTTTGTTTTACAACACTGTGTTGTTAAATTTGTAAAAAGTATCCTTATCATTACGTACAAGATGTCTGAAATGGATCTAACATGCTACCAGATTAGAACCGTCATTTACTTCCAGTTCCGGTGCAAAAAGTCAGCTGCACAATGTCACCGCTTAAAGTGTACAGCTTTAGGTACTAGTGTTGCATCATATTATACTGTGAAGGTTTTGCGGAATGGTGGTTATATATAACATTACAGTTAATTATATATATTATAATTAGTATTATGTAATGTTGATTTGGCGGAAAACTTTCGTTCCAACCTAATATTTGATAAAATGTAAACGTATTAGATATGGGAATATGCAAAATATTTGTTTTAGAATAATATGCATAATTATATGTTTTGCCTAAATTTATATAAAATGAACTTTTAAAATTCAATATTACGTAATATAATTAATATTTTTATGAACTACTTAACCCTTAAATGCGTGATTTTTCAAAAATCATTGTAACAATGTTTTTCGGCTTTCATTTTTATAATAAATCATGGGAAAAATACTTTAAAAAATCATATTTTGTTTAAAGTATGATTTACGGCTAAGAAAAAGTTTGTTACTAATCAGCAATACTGGTCTTTAATTGAAAAAATAATTTTCCTTGATAAAATTCTATAATATTAACCATAGAAGGATTTCAGGAGCTATAATAATAAATAAATTTTACTTTCTCACTGCAGAACAAAATGGGGTATTCCGCAAGCTTCCAAACAAAACAAAAAGAACATTTAACAACAATTGAAAAAATAAATCTATCTTTATTCTTAAATAGCACAAATGTTGCCATCTACATGTTGAAAATCGATTTAATAATATTTTTAGAATATATTTTATTGGCAACATTAGGCATTATAGCTTCAATATTATTCTAATAATATTTTAGAAGCCAAAATTCGGTATGTTGCCGAAAAGCAACACCAGGCATTTAAAGGTAAAAAATACATTGATTTCTTTACATAGATTAATAAAATATATTATTAATAATAAACTAAGAGTAATAGTATTTGAGTCTTTTAAACAATTTATTTCAAAATCATCCTGAAAGGACTTTACGTAAATAACTATACCCTAAATGGATAACGAACATATATACCCATTCGTGCCTAGCGCCCTGTATATGGTACGTTACAAAAATACATAAAAACATATAATAGAACATATATTTTTACAAAAAAAATACATATTTCAAAGAAATCCTCAAGCTAAGATTATGACTTATTTATTTGGATCCTCCATAAACAAAAAAAAAGTAAACTTACTTTTTATATTTCGCCATCTTCAAAAATGAAAAATCTATAACTCCGAAAAAAGCCTTCATTTAAGCAGATAAATATTCATCTTATGCTGTCATCTCTCGGTAACAGATAAAGACACACATAATTATGTCATACAATTTTCATGTTATAAAGAAGAAGAAAATTATTCAAATTTATTAAAATTCGAACCGTCCGAAAAATGCGACGTTAGGCGTAAATCGGTTAAGCATTGTTCATAATTATTAATCAAAAACGAATGAAAAATCGTCATGATAGTATCACTGTAAATCCAAATTAACAATTTAAAAAACTTTTTCTGCTTAGAAAGAAAAACAAGTCTTAAGAATTAGCAAGACTCTTACTTGTTCAAAGGGTTTTAAAATGCTATGGAACAAGTAAGTTGCTTGAAATGTTTAACATTGCACATGTTTATTATTACTAATAAAAGACAATGATGATGATCGCCATGATAATTTCAGTGTTAAAAAAAACTAATACTTTATACATATATTTTGGTCTAAAAAGAATGAACTAATCAGCAAATTAATTTTGAAATTTCAAGTTTAATTTATTGAATTTCATTAAATTTATAAAATTTTATCATTACTGCTATCCCCGAGTGCAAAAAGTACAGTTATATCTAATTTAAATTAAATATAGCTGTATCTCACTTAGGCTTTAAAATAAATTAGATAAACGATTTATTATTCAAAATTGTAAGTTCTTCTTGAATATGCCTTTTGTGTATGGTATCGTTAATTAATGATGAATATTTTAACAAAAGCAACATATGTACCAGATAGTTTCTACTTTATAGTTTTGCAAGATTTTGTATCTCCGGATATTTGCTTTGTATTATGCAAAAGGAAATATCCTTTAGGGAAACACTTGAGATTAACTCTTTCATTCTAAATAAAGAGCTTGTTTTGTTTAAATTCTAAATAAATCGCTTGTTTTCTTTGAAATAAAACATTAGGTTTTGTATACTAGCATCGATGTTATCTGATTATTCACAAAACTTTTAATAAACATATATAGTCTAAATCCTTTCTGCAAACAATTAGATGCTTAAAATGATTTTTGTGTTAATTTAATTGTAATATGATTTAAAATTAGAATTTTTCTGGTTATTCTAAGATACTTTTTAATTATTTGTTTTAACTTTGTTAGTTTGATCCTCAGTAAGTGTGAATTAATCTTATTAAAATCTTTAAAATCAAATACATGTTTGAAAAGTAATCTAGAGTAATGATTATTTAACATTTTACTTAAATGTGTTCGGTGAACACAAAAGTTATCATTTTTTTAAGGGGTATTACGACTTTTTTCGGATATTTTTGTTAACGAAATGAGAAAAGCTTATAAAAATCCAATTACACTATTTTGTTAGAGTATATTAAAGTGAAGAACTGTATTTTATTTTGATAATATACTAAAATTGCAGCTGGACAACTGATGGACATAAGCACATCAAAACGGCAGTATGTTTTGAACATCATGAAACACATGACCCTCTATATAAATCAAACTGTTTCCAACAAAAATTAAAGTATAATCTGTTTATTCTTGATATATACCTATAGCAGAAATCTTAGAAAACAGAACAATTGTTTTTATTTTAAAACTTAAAAAGTAATTTATTGTATATAAAATGGTTTTAAAATGACGATCGATTTAGTAAATTGAATCTTGAAGTTTGAACTTGTATCTTGAACCTTTAAATATACGGGCCGTTTGAAGTAACATTAACACTAACACAGGGGTGAAGAGGCGTACTATAGGACATTTCAAAGGCAAAATAATAACTTTTCATAAAATCCTTGTTTAATGCAATATACACTGTTAATATAACACTAAAAGAAATGGAATTTTTTTTAAAAAAATACCCCAAACGCCACTCCAACATCCAAAAAAAAAAAAAAAAAAAAAAAAAAAATTAATCATATACAACGAGTTTAAAATTTGTAACGCAAACCATAATCAAATTATTTAAAGCTGTTTTTTTTATTATCAATATGATGCATTTAAAAACCTAGTACTTTCGAGATTATCATGCTCTTCATCAGAGTTAAAAACAAAATTCATAAGTCAGAGGCTGAGTCCTTTATGCAGTTGGGCTGATCCATAACTTCAAAAAAGAAAAAAAAAAGGGGGGGGTAGGGTAAATTTGGTATAGCATTCTTGGAATAACCTGAACAGCCCCCTTCTGTAGAACTTTGGAATAGTCTGACTTATTTACCTTAACCCCCCCCCCCCCACCCCCTTTTCATTTTTGAAGTTTTGGATCAGCCCAACTGCATAAAAGACTCAGCATCTGACATGAATTTTACACTGATGAAGAGCATGATAAGCTCGAAAGTAATAGATTTTTAAATGTGTCATATTATAAATAAAAAAAGCACCTTGAAATAATTTGAATATGGTTTGTGTTACAAATTTTAAACTTGTAATTTGTGTAAGGTGAATTCAAGGATTTCATGAAACTGATATGTTGTATCATTTTTAACTTATATAACGACTTTTGATTATATTCTACAATAACACTCGTTCTAAAGGTGTCAAACTGCGCCCTCTTAAAGTTTTGATTTATATTTCTTATGCTTGTAGTATTTTAATATAAAAATGTTCAATGTATTAAAAATGTTTTGTAATTATTTCGATCTAAAACTTACAAAGGAAAATTTTAAACATAAATATTTTAAAGGGTGTCATTTGACACCGGTAGAAATAGTGTTAATACGTTCTCAGGGTGTACTACAAAAATAATAAAGGTAAAAATTATTTAAAAATAATTAAGAAATAAAATTAAATAAATTACACTAATACGCAGTATTCCGACAGCCAGTGGAAATATACTAATTATAAAAAATAAATAGAGTAGAAAACACTTCAATTTAAACATTTCTTTTACTACTAAATGATCTTTTAGAAGAGAGTAAACGAAAGCAAATGTTAATCACGCACTTATATTGACATTCATAACTCTTTTATAGTAGGTGGGGCACTCCGTACGCCGCGCCGATGCCGACTTTTTTTAATGGAAATTATAAAAATCTCAATATGCGCTCAAAATACATGTTTTGAAGACATGGACAGAACTATACAGAACTATAAGAAACTAACAGTCACATCGAAACATTGTAATAGAAGAACACAAAAGGATAAAACGTCTGAAGCTTACTTATTCAAAGAACATCTGAATATAAATATATCTCGTTTAATTTTTATTTATTTTGCTACACAGGATAAATAAATTTAACTAACACAAATTTATGTGACGTGTTTGACTCTCTTACTATGATTCTAATTTAAATGAAAAATTATAAAATCTATACTGTCCCGATTCGGAAGGGGGTTTAATTATTATTGTCTGCATCATTAAAATAAAAATTAAATTTAAAAAATCAAAAAATCCGACTGCGTAAAAAGCGTACTAATTAATTATTTCTCATCAATGTGAAACTATTTTTTTTTATATTACATACCTATTTTTTTTTTATTTACTTGTATTGATGATTTTTGAGTTACGTTTAATTGTTAGTTCCTATCTCTAAACACTGTTTTGATGAGTTATGTCTATGATGGTTAGAGTTGCAGTAAAGCTAGAGATCCTATCTACACAACTTCCAGTTTGTGTAATATTTAAACGGAGCTTGTGACTGTAAAATAGTAAATGAAACATCGTCTTCATTTTGAAAGACCTATTCAATGATATGCCACTGGGTGCGTAATTTGTTTTCGTCTCTACCGCCATTTTGAATTTATAAAAACAAAACCTATCCTATAACCATCAGACGATTAAGACAAATTGATAGAGACCTCATTCATTAAAATCCATCCAGCCATTGGGATGCTTCGAGGGTATAAAGAAATCGACATATCCAGATACGCGTGAAACACATAACCCTTCTTTTCAGTCGGGTAAATAGTCTTTGTTTTTTTAAACAACCTGTACATCGAAACATTCTAATAGATGTACACAAAATGATAAAATGTCTGAAAGCTTCCATATTCTAAGAACATCTGAATGCAAACATATCTCATTTAATTTTTATTTATTTTGCTATACAGAATAAAAAAATTTAACTAACACAAATGTATGTAACAAGTTTGACTCTCTTACTATGATTTTAATTTAAATGAAAAATTATAAAATCTATACTGTCCCGATTCGGAAGGGGGTTTAATTATTATTGTCTGCATCATTAAAAATAGTCTTTTCTTTAAAATGCATCTCGGAAAAAACCTCCAAAAGGATCGAAGACTATGTATCTGCGCGTCATGAAGAGATTCAGGTGTGAATTCTCCGTTCTTATATAGGTGTGAAGAGCATAGTTTTAATTATTATTGCCTGCATCATTAAAAATAGTCTTTGCTTTAAAATACTTCTGGGAAAAAACCTCCAAAAGGATCGAAGACTATGTATCTGCGTGCCATGAAGAGATTCAGGTGTGAATTCCCTGTTCTTATATAGGTGTGAAGAGCATAGTTTTAATTATTATTGTCTGCATCATTAAAAATAGTCTTTTCTTAAAAATGCATCTGGAAAAAAAACCCCAAAAGGATCGAAGACTATGTATCTGCGTGCCATGAAGAGATTCAGGTGTGAATTCTCTGTTCTTATATAGGTATGAAGAGCATAGTTTTAATTATTATTGTCTGCATCTTTAAAAATAGTTTTTGCTTTAAAATGCTTCTGGGAAAAAACCTCCGAAAGGATCAAAGACTATGTATCTGCGTACCATGAAGAGATTCACGTGTGAATTCCCTGTTCTTATACAGGTGTGAAGAGCACAGTTTTAATTATTATTGTCTGCATCATTAAAAATAATCTGCTTTAAAATGCTTCTGGGAAAAAACCTCCAAAAGGATAGAAGACTATGTATCTGCGTGCCATGAAGAGATTTAGGTGTGAATTCCCTGTTCTTAAGTAGGTGTTAAGAGCATAGTTTTAATATCTCTAGGTATAAAATAAGAGACATAAGGACTAAGACAGAAAGAAACCTTAAACTTTACACCAGACGGTAAAAATATTATACAAGAATTCCCACATTCAGAGATCATTATATTTAAATTCGCATCCTATGTTTTAAAAGAAAATGCATTCACCCAAACAACTTTCGCAAAATCTTTAACAAAATTATATAATTTGGTTTAAAGCTAATAAAAGCAAAACATATATTTGTTACTACCTAATGCGAAAGCAGGATTTAAGTGCAAGGCTATGTATAAATTGTTCATGAAAATTGTTTGGTTGACAAATGGAAATAATTAGCTACAATTGATGAATCTTGGATATATTGATAGGATCATAGCAGAAAAAGATCGATTTACGATCGAAAAAGAAAAGAAAAAGATAGATTTACGTTCGGAAAAAAAAGAGAAAAAGATCAAAAGTGTTCCTTCAGGGAAAACAAGAGCACTTTTGTTAACTATTTTATGTTATTGTTAGATTATATTAAAACAGAAAACTTAAAATAAGGAGAGTTGAGAAAAAGTCAAAAGTTATGTGGATTACTTCCAAAAATAGGTTTTAACTCATGTATTCAAAGAAGACATTCCATCACTTTACACAAACAATCTTCATTGTGCTAAGTTTGCATCAAAATAAGGATACCAGATTAGGTTCAAGATAAGGATATAAAATCTACTGTTATATGTTTTAGAGAAAAATGAGAAGTTAAATCTGAATTGAGGTTTTTATATATTTTATGCATAATTCGCAAATCTCGCGGCATATCTCCTATGTTCTCCTATCTCCTGTGCATTTGACATTGGAAACAAGCTTTTTTTTAAATAGCGTCTCGAAACATTTGATAGGATCCAGAAGAATGTCGTCTAGGAGTGGAAAAAACTGATCTTAATATTTTAAGAAAAAATCTTTTAATTTGAAACTCAAGATGCACTATGATAGTTCAATAAAAGTTCTATTAGATTTAACATATTACAGAACAAAAGCCTTATTTTCGTTTATATTTTTATTTCTTCAAAAAAGTTTAAAATATTTGAGTACCTAGCCGAAACATGTGTAATTAAAAAAGCAAATTGAAATTACGTTTCGTATATCGGAGTACTACTTAATTTTATTCATCTTGCATGCCAAAGGATCAGTTGGTCAACCAAAAAAAAATATACTTGTTATTCGTTAATACTCTGTATCCTACTACAGAACAGATAGGCATAAAAATCAAATATGAATTGTTAAGTGCTTACACTTAATTGCAAATATTTAGACATTTTAAATTAATGCAATGGATTTTATTAAATTTGTATCTTAATGATTTTTCATAAAGCAAGAAATCACGTAGTTTGAAAGAATAAAAGTCACATATTAGTGAAATATTGTGTAACGATTTAATTTATTTTGGATCTGTATAATAATTTTACCTACCTTACGTTTTAGATTTAGATTATTACTTATATGTAAACCACATGCATGATACATTACAAGGATATATTTCCATTTAAATGAAATATTGTATCTGCAATGTATTCCCTCGAGCTTATATGCTGAAGATTCCGTTGAGAATTTAATATATTATGCACGACATTTGTAAATAATATGTATAGATTAAATGGAAATATAACACTTTGAAGATGGGTTATTAACAGATTTATATGCAACTGTTAAGATAACTGGCTGATGTTTGGAATTTAGATACAAATTATTTTTATTAAGACCATAAAGCATGACGCTTAAGAAAATATTATTTTATACATGATATGAACTTGTACGTTATATTTCTGATTTTAACAATCAGATTAAAATGAATGGTTTCATTAAGCATGCATAATCATTAGAACATGAGAAAAATCTTAAACCTTAAAGAAATAACGTTCTTATAATATTATGAAAATGTTTTATCACTTTCTAATTCTCTAAACCATTTTAGCACCGTGAATTGATATTTCCGTTCACTAAGCGGTAGGTTTACTGAAATAGAAACATTATTAATTTGATCTATGTAATTATGTAGAAATTATGCAGTTAAAAAAAAAACTGATCAATTATTAATACTATGATCTAGGTAGGACTATAATTGCACATTTTTAATACTAGGAAGGATTATATTCATATACGTAACTAAGATTTTGATATCATAAAGGAAAAATCATATTCTTATGCATTTTAAAAAACAACTGAGAAAACATCATTACAATTTTGCCCTTTTGCACGGCGCTTAGCGATTATAATTAGGGTTTCGTTCATCTGACGAAACCCTATTCGTCTCGATCCTCTGTCTGTCTGTCTGTCCGTCCGTCTGTCTGTCCGTCACAGAGCCCGTTCTCCGAACCTATACATGTTGGAGACTTGAAATTTTGCATACTTATAGATGAACACCACACATCATACGACAAATCATAAAATTTTGAAAAAGTCGTACATTTAACCCTTTGGGCTCCCACATGTGTATTTTAAACAATTCTTTCTAAGTGAGTCCCTAATTTGGTTGCAGGCGTGAAATTTCCCGTACTTATAGATGGACACCTCACATCAAACGACAAATCGTAAAATTTTGAAAAAGTCGTACATTTAACCTTTTGGACTCCCACATGTGTATGTTAAACAATTCTTTCTATGTGAGCCTCTAATTAGGTTGGAGGCATGAAACTTTACATACTTATAGCTAAACACCTCACATCAAACGACAAATCATAAAATTTTGAAAAAGGCGTACATTTAACCTTTGGGCTCCCACATGTGTATTTTAAACAACTCTTTCTAAGTGAGCCCCTAATTAGGTTGGAGGCGTGAAATTTCGCATACTTATAGCTGGACACCTCACATCAAACGACAAATCGTAAAATTTTGAAAAAGTCGTACATTTAACCTTTTGGACTCCCACATGTGTATTTTAAACAATTATTTCTAAGTGACACCCTATTTAAGTTGGAGGTGTGAAATTTTTCATACTTATAGCTGAACACCATCATGCGACAAATCATAAAAATTTGAAAAAGTCTTACATTTAACCCTTTGGGCTTCCACATGCGTATTTTAAGCAATTCTTTCTAACTGAGCCCCTTATTAAATTGGAGATTTGAAATTTTGCATATTTATAGTAGAACACCTGAGGTCGGGCGACAAATCATAAAATCTTGAAAAAGTCTTACGTTTAACCCTTTGAGCTACCACATATGTATTTTAAGCAATTCTTTCTAAGAGAGCCCCTAATGCAGTTGGAGACATGAATTTTTGCATACGTATAGCTGAATACCTCAGACCACATGACAAATCATAAAATTTTCAAAAAGTCTTATATTATTTACTCCTCCGTCCTCTAGCTTGTATATTTTAACTCTTTTTCTAACCTCCATTCCTCAAATTTTCTAACCTCCGCTATTTTCACCCGTGGAGCACTTTTCCCACTTTTGCCCAACCCCCTTGGACCATTCTTTCATATTATGCATCATAGCCTTACATATTTTAGTTCCACTTTTTACCGCCAGAGGTGCCTACTTATCTCGTGTGCTATGGGCCCAATCCCTTCGACTAATATATATACGGATAGTATGTAAAACGGAGTTTCGTTCGGATAGAGGTTTGTTTAGAATAGAGTGCGCCCCTGGTTGCGAACTTTAGAACCAACAGATTTTTCAAAAGAATAAAGTGTTTTGAAAAGAATATTAAACGAAACCCTCTGTGCGATCTGTGATCACACTTACCCACTTGTTTTTATTTTTGGTATATACCGACCATATTGTAGTACCAAATCAGTATTGGTTAGATCGCATAAATCAGAAATATTTCCAATAGAGTATCAGTATTGTTTAACTATTAGCTTTATATTTGAAATTTCTGAAAAATTAACAAAAAGTATTTCGAGCCAATGTTTTACAAAAACTGGTAAATTGCAAACGCCACTATTTTACTCCAGTATTTCCGTTCAATATTGCGAATAGCAGCAAATTTATAACCAATACAAACAAAATGCTGCCAGAATATTATTTTGCTAAATGTAAAAAAAGAAAATAGAGCCTTTGTGCTACAATACTATAAAGCAGAAAAAACAACGTTTTAAAATACATAAATAATACAAGAAAAGCAGCAAACATCAGTTTCGAATCTACTAGCGAGATTCTACTTCAGTAAAAGATAGGGGAAAAGGAACAGCGTGCTAGAAAAAGCAAGGCTGAGCAAAATGATAAACAGAGACGCGCTGGCTTATACACCCTATGCGGGTAGTGAAGGCGCCAAAAACAACAAATGAGAGAGAAGCAGTGGAAACGACTGGGTGGACAAGTAGAGGGTAGGAGGGAGAAAATAAGTGGAACTGGATAAATAACTGGAGAAGGAGAGAAAATAACAAAAAAGGGGAAATTAAATTAATCCTTTCCAAATACTTGGAAAATCAGGAGTACTAGAAAAATCAAGGCTGAGCAAAATGATAAACAGAGACGCCCTGGCCTATATAGACTATGCGGGTAGTAAAGGCGCCTAAAACAACGAATGAGAAAGAAGCAGTGGAAACGACTGGGTGGACAAGTAGAGACATCTACCGGAGAAGGAGAGAAAAATAAGGTGGGAAATTAAATTAATGCTTTCCAAATACTTCGAAAAACAGGACTACTAGATAAGTTATTGACTAAAGTGGGAGAATTTTTAATGATAATAATTTTTAGTGCGATTCCCAAAAATCAAGAACATTTTTGGATAATGATGGCTGGGGAAAAATTGAACCTATGTTGAGAAGACCAAGAAAAGTGAGCAATAGAAGAACGTTTGAGCTCCTGATTTTTAACATAACTTTCATGCTCTTTTAAACGAAATCTAAAAGCACATTTAGTCTGGCCAATGTAAGAAAGGCCACACTGGCAAGAGAAATGGTAAATACCCCAGTTATGTAGGCGATCAACGGTGTGTTTCTGATTTGAAAAAGTGATTTTATTAACAGGAGAAAAAATAACATTAAAATCAAACCTTCTTAAGATTTTAGCAACTTGCTGACTGATTTTAAGAAAAAATGGTAACGCAACTGAAGTACTGAAATTGGAATTAGAATGCTTTAAAGAATGGACGGATTTCGCCAATTTCTTATAAATAGAATCAATAATATTACAGGAATAATCACGATCAACAGCAATAGATTTGAGGTAATTAAGTTCAGCACTGAATAACTGAGGAGTGGAACAAATATTGATGACCCGAAAAACAAAAGTATTAAATTCAGCGAATTTCTGGTTAGAAGAATGAGAGTAATATCTGTGAGGTGGGAGACTGACAGCAAAAGTTTACGAAAGGCGATAGTCAGAAAACCATTTTCACAACGAATAACAAGGACATCCAGGAAAGAAAGACAGTTATTGGTCTCAATTTCAGAGGTAAATTGAATGCAGGGATCAATGGTATTCATGAAAGAGAGAATATGATTAATATCTAAATTCATTTCAACCAGGATATAAAGATCTTCAACATAACAAACATAAAACGGAAATTTTAAATTTTCAAAAAGTTTGACCTCAAAATAGTGCATGTAAATATCGCATAAAATTGGACTAAGAGGATTACCCATAGCCAAATCATATGGAAGAAATTATCATTGAAAACAAAAGTATTTTGCTACAAGCAAGGCCGAGTGAGAAGGATAAGCTCCTCGATTTCAAACTAAGAGAAATGGAATTCACAAAGCTTTTTCTTGAGGCAATCTAAAGCCCCCTAATCGGAAAGTTTGTAAATAATGATTTAACATTAAAAGAAACCATCATGTGGCCCTGCGGCTTAAAATTATGAAGTTTTTTAACAAAATCAAAAGAATTCTTAACAGTTAAAACAGTTACTGCTCAAAAGGGGCGAAAAACTTATTAAATTATTAATTTAGTTTATGTTTTTTCGCCACTTTTGAGCAGTAACTGTTTCACTGTTAAGAATTCTTTTGATTTTGTTAAACAAATTTCCTAATTTTAAGCCGCAGGGCCACATGATGGTTTTTCTAATGTTAAATCATTATTTACAAATGTTCCGGTTGAAGGGGATTTAGATTACCTCAAGAAAAGACTTTGTGAATTCCATTTCACTTATTTTGAAATCGAGTATCTTACCCTTCTCACTCGCGCTTGCTTGTCGCAAAATACTTTTCTTTTCAATGGTAATTTCTTCCGTATGATTGACGGTTTGGCTATGAGTAATGCTCTTAGTCTAATTTTATGCGATATTTATATGCACTATTTTGAGGTCAAACTTTTTGAAATTTTAAAATTTCCATTCTATTTTCGTTATGTTGATGATGTTTATGTCCTGATTGAAATGAATTCGGATATTAATCATATTCTCCCTTTCATGAATTCCATTGATCCCTGCATTCAATTTACCTCTGAAATTTAGACCAATTACTGTCTTTCTTTCCTGGATGTCCTTGTTATTCGTTGTGAAAATGGCTTTCAGTCTACCGTCTTTCGTAAACCTTTTGCAGTTAGTCTTCCACCTCACAGATATTATTTCCTTCCTTCTAACCAGAAATTCGCTGCTTTTAATACTTTTGTTTTTCGGGCCATCAATATTTGTTCCACTCCTCAGTTACTCAGTGCTGAACTTAATTACCTCAAAGCTATTGCTGTTGATCGTGGTTATTCCCGCAATATTATTGATTCTATTTATAAGAAATTGGCGAAATCCGTCCATTCTGTAACGCATTCTAATTCCAACTTCAATACTTCAGTTGCGTTACCATTTTTTTTCCTAAAATCAGTCAGCAAGTTGCTAAAATCTTAAGATGGTTTGATTTTAATTTTATTTTTTTTTCTCCTGTTAATAAAATCACTTTTTCAAATCTCAAACACCCCGTTGATCGCCTAGATAACTGGGGTATTTACGAAATCTCTTGCCAGTGTGGCCTTTCTTATATTGGCCAGACTAAACGTGCTCTTAGATTTCGTTTAAAAAAGCATGAAGGTTATTTTAAAAATCAGGAGCTCAGACGTTCTTCTATTGCTCAACATTCTTGGTCTTCTCAACATAGGTTCGATTTTTCCTCTGCCATCATTATCCAAAAATGTTCTTCTAACCTTGATCTTGATTTTTGGGAAGCTTACCACATCATTAAAAATTCTCACTCTTTAGTCAATGACTTATCTAGTACTCGTAATTTTCCAAGTATTTGGAAAACATGAATTTAATCTCCTCTTTTTTGGTTTCTTTTTCTCTCCTTCTCCGGTTGATGTCGCTACTTCTCCACCCAGTCGTTTCCACTGCTTCTCTCTCATTGGTTTTTTTTGGCGCCTTCGCTACCCCCATAGTGTATATAAGCTAGCGTGTCTCTGTTTATGATTTTGCTTAGCCTTGCTTTTTCTAGCACGCTGTTCCTTTTTCCCTATCTTGCACTGAAGAAGAATCTCGCTAGTAGATTCGAAACAGCTGTTTGCTGCTTTTCATGTATTATTTGTGCATTTTAAACGTCGTTTTTTCTGCTTTTTAATATTATTTTGCTGGTATAGATTTCATGTCTAAAGTCAACAATTCAAATTTATTTTAGATTTTATTTTGGATGCCTGGAACCTTTATGTTTATGTGACTAACATGGTAAACTGCAGATAAACATCGGATATCCTACTACAGTATATTATTTCATGTCCGATTTTATACTTTTAGCCGCATCAGATTAAAGAAATCGGAATTTTACAACATGTTTTTGCTCTTGCACCGCTTTGAGTGTAGTTTGCATTACTCTAATTTGAAGTAGAGGTTATGATTATTATTATATTGAAAAAAGATTATAAATCGTTTTAGTAATTACAAAGTGATCCTGAATTTAGAATGTACTGCTTTTATTCCTCTCCTTTAAATTTCGAATATTTTGAATCTGTTCTGAAACAGCATTTACGTCTTAAAAGTAAAAATCATGTCATATTTCAAGTTTCTGGCTATAGCTCTAACAATTCAAATAAATAATTATTTAGAACGTTTTAAGTATGCTGTCAACACATTTTACCCTAAATTTCAATACAAAAAACTCTGTTCTCTGCGGGATTTAACATCTTAAAAACAACAGCTATGTCGAATTGAAGTCTAGTGTTCAAATTCAATTTATTTTTATCTCTAACAAGCCCATATTAATTGTAATTTAGAGAGTTTTTTGCTTAGTATATCTTTTTACTTTTCGAAATTGTATAACTATTCTCTGCAAACATTTGCATATTAAAACTAGCAGTGATGTCAAATTTCAAATATTTGTCGCTAGCATTTCCATATTAATCGTAATTTAGAACGTTTTTCACTCGTTCGTATCTCAAGTTTTTACCAACAGACAAAAACAAACAGTTATATAAATGCACAATAGTGAGTCTCTGATACGGAATAAATATACGATTATAAAAGGAAAATCTAAAGATAAACGAATTGAAATTTATTTCATTGACCGAACTTGATTGGTAATTATTAATAATAACCTGTTTCTTTTAAAGATTTTCACAAATAATTCATAATAACAGGTTTATTTAGATATTAGTTTGTAATTATTAATAATAGCCGATTAATCAAATTGACCATAATTCACACACACACACACACACACATATATATATATATAGTGAAATACATAAACCCATTTGAAAATTCAAAAATATTTTCCTTTTCATTTTAACAACGTTTGCTCCTTAATAAATAATAAGAAATATTCAAAGTGCAGTATATATGCTTAGAAATATATAAAAAAAAATGAAGTAAACAAACAGAATCTGGATCCAAGCGTTATAACTTTTGCTCAATATATTCCTCTTTTACTTTACTTGACAACAAATAAAAGCCATACGAGTATTCATTTTTTTTCCGGAGACATTTTTCGCATTTTGAATATTCCTAGGATTTTTACCGTCACCAGAATAAAATATGTTATCGTATTTAAAAAACGCAACTGTTTCACGGCAAAAGTTTTGTTTCAAGTTTCGTAGGATTCTTGAAATTAAATTCCCTATTATGCAATACATTGAGAGCTTAAAACTTTAAAAATATCATGTTGAATTTTTATCAGTTGAATTTATTCCTTAATTTTGCATTTAAGATTATAAAAGATGTAATAAAATAGTAAAACGATAAGATTTTATTATGAGAATTAATAAATGAGAGATAAATTTAACGCAAATATCCATAAAATCATATTTATCTTCATATCACACAAATGAAGTATTTTTATGACACATTTCTGTGTACCAACACACTGTCTGACCAAATCTGTCTTTATGGTAAGATTAGTAAGCTTTGTTCAGTTTTTCATTCAGCAGCACGTCTAGTCTGTATAAGTAATCTCACAACAGAAAGAAAAGCAGACGTTATCAAAAAGTTTTGGTACATGATTGAAAGATGTTTAAATTGCAGAGTAAAGTTCTCAATATACAGTGAAACTTCCCTCTGCGACCACCTCCATTAAGCGACCACCTCCCAGAACGACCATTTTTTCATGGAACGAAATTTATTTCCCCAGGCTCAATACTAATTTTACCTCCATTCAGAGACCATTGAAGTTGAACCATCTCCACGAGCGACCACTTTTTTTGAAGAAAATGAAACAAATTCAGTTTTTTCCTGGTCGCTTGAAGACTGTTTTATTATAAAAGTAACTCTGGAGAGCGCATTGTTTATAAAACTTCTAAACTAAGTTTAGAATTTTTTTTATTCCGGTAACTTTTAAGTGGTTAAACCCCTTTGTGCTTTTTTAGGCAATGAATTTAACTCTGGAGACAAATTAAGAATGGCGGTCAATAAACTATCTTGACCTTTTCTGTCAGGAAACTCTCAAAGAAATAGATAAATTAATGAAATCGTCATTATTTGTTCCCGTCCAAAAAAAAATTGTATTTATTTACTGAACTTCGAAAGGACGTGGAAATAAAAGTTATAAAATATAAAACCGTAAAATCGAAGCAAACGTCAATGTATTCATTTTTTTAATACTATAATAATTAACTTATGTAATTAACTTTTGTTTTGATACTTAACTTTTCATATTTTTCCTAATGTGAAAAATAAATTTTAGTAACAATAAGTGTTACCTTTTTTCAACAATAAAAATCTAGATTTAAGCATGACCTCCATTAAGAGACCACCTCTCGGAGCGACGAATTTTTACTGGAACGGAACGTGGTCGCTTTAGGAAGGTTTTATTGTTAACATTAAATGTCTTCTGTTTTTATTTGTATTCAGAATAGAATGAACTAGCATCAATTTTATATAATATCGGTTCTATTTTATTCCATTAAACATAAAACTAAATCGGTTATTCCATGAATAATTCATAATTAACATACAATTATAAAAATACATAATAGGTAAATTTTTGCAAAAATAATCTTTATAAAAAGATTTAAAAATTTATTAATTTAAAATTTCATATTTCGAATTCACAAAAAAACATTATTTTGTAAAAATCTCTTTTTACCTAAATTATATTAATAAGGGCAAATTGGTCTAATGAAACACTAACAATATTTTTAGCACTTCCGAAATGCTTAAGGAAATCAATATAAATAATTCGAGTACAATAAATATTGAATTGAAAATATTTATTATTGAAGAATAATAAATATTCTTATAATCCAAAAATTGTCTTTTAAACATCAGGATATATTCATAGTCGTCAAAACAATTTGTTTTACTGAATTTATTTTTATTTCTATATTGATTGTTTTCTTTCTCGTTGAATTTGCTAACAACGGATATTATTGATGAATTGATTTTCGTTGACGCATATTAAACGTGTTATTCACCATAAAGATTAATATCGAAAAAACATGTATTCCATTAGGTTTTATTTTAACTTTGTCTTGTAATTATTTTATCAGAAATGCTCTTACGCTAATACATATTATTAAGTTAATGCCCGTTTAATGAAAATCGTAACAATGCAAAATGTAACGCGACATTAATCATTAAAATAAAGAGATGCTGACATTTTAATCAAGTAAAAAAAATGCACGAAAATCTTTAAATTAAATTGTTGAAAAACTAAATATTAAATTGTATCTGGAGAAAACTTGTAATGCAAAAGGAAACATACTTTCTTGCAGCTGTCAATAAATTTCTATTGGGTGAAATAGATCATTAGATAATTTCTAAGTATTTTTCTAAAGATTCACGTAACCTTTTATCAGAAAATCTGTATAAAAGTCTTTGAGATCATCGCATTATGTTTTTACTATTCGATAAAGTAATGCATTCTCAGTATTGTATTGAGAAATGGATTAAATATAGTTTGATGTAACATCTCGAAAACAGTACAGAGTGAATGAAAAAGGTTATTAACAATCAAACGACTTCACATCATGAACAATAAATTTGAACAATAAATTAATTTTCTTAGCGCAACAAGTTTCTCAGCAAACACAAGATACTTGGCCAAATGTTGTAAAAATTATGGCCAGACAGACTTGTGAAGAATTGTATGCGTGATTGTTATGATTAACTAACGAGCATTGTATAACTATATTCAAGCTAATGACAGGTGAGTGAGGAGAACACTGATACGCAATAACCATTTAAGTTGAGTTTCCGGGCACACTATAAAAGGTATGTCATTATCTAGAAATCCGAGGAACAATGCCATGTGCTTAACAAATTGCTTTTATCTGATGGATAAATATTCTTTTTTACATTTTTCTACCTTATTTTTTAAAGTCTGTTTTTAGATTACAGTATTAATTAAGGTGCGATATTTATATTTTCTGTACTAATATATATGTATATATATGTGCGTGTGTGCGTACTAGATAGTTATATTTACTTTTAAGCATTTTTAAAAATTATTAAGAAAATTTTATTGGCTTTAAATCATGCCTTAATATACAGACATGTAGGCTAATTATTATAAGCACATTGGAATAAAAAGGAATATATTTTACTTTCAATTCAAATAACTTTTATTAGCAGTGTATGTAGATGACAACTTAATAGAAATGACTGGTATTTTGAATGGTACGAAAAATTAATAGTAATAGTAGGTATATGTTTTTTCGTACTTATTATTAAAAAATAAATAAAATTTTAATGATGAACGTGAAATTAGTGTATATGTCGTAGGCTAATTGAAAAATCCGGCTCTTTGCAAACAGCCTAGGCTCTTTGCAAAGAGCCGGGCTAATTGGAGAATCCATCTTCCTTTTTCCAATTAGCCTGATATTTTTCAGGTTTATTGCAAAGAGCCTAGAAAGCGTTAGGCTAATTGAAAAATGACCAATTATTATCCGATCAGGGTGATATTTTTAGCTCACAGGCTATCAAAGCCTGAGAACTTATGTGCCCGCCGATTCTGTATGTACGTGTGTACGTACGTACGTACGTATGTACGTAACGTGATAACTCTTGATAGAAATATCCGATTTGCTTCAATTTTTTTTTCTAGGTTCATTCTGATGAGGTGATTCCCTGATTAGTTTTTGGGGTTCATTGGTTAAGGATAAAGGGGGAAAAAGGGGGGCTACTCCCCCTTCTTAATTTATATTAATGGGTTTTTCATGCAGAAATATTCGATTTGAGACAAATTTGGTATACCGGTTTATTGTGTTAAGGAGCTTCCCTGATTAGATTTGGAAGCTCATTATTTAAGTATAAAGGGGGGAAAGGGGGGGGCATCCCCCTTAATTTAGATAAATCGGTTTTTCTTGATGAATTATTCAATTTGCTCCAAATTTGGTATACCGGTTTATTAAGCTAAGGAGCTGCCTTGATTAGATTTGGAGGTTCATTAGTTACCTATAAAGGTTGGAAAGGTGGCTGCCCCCCACCCCCCCGTAATTTAGGTAAATGGGTTTTTCATGCAGAAATATGCGATTTGCAATAAATTTAGTGTACCGGTTAATTATGTTAAGCAGCTTCCCTGATTACATTTGGAAGATCATTATTATGTATAAAGGGGGGAAAGGGGGGCAATTGCCTCTGCCCATAATTTAGATAAATGCGTTTTTCATGTAGAATTATTCGATCAGCTCAAATTTGGTATACTGGTTTATTATGTTAAGGAAATGGCTTGATTAGATTTGGAGGTTCATTAGATAAGTATAAAGGGAGGAAAGAGGGGCTAGCCCCCCCTTAATTTTGGTAAATGGGTTTTTAATGCAAAATTATTCGATTTGCTCCAAATTTGGTATACCGGTTTATTATGTTAAGGAGCTTCCCTGGTTAGATTTGGAAGTTCATTAGTTAAGTATAAAGGGAGGAAAGGGGTCTAGACCCCCTCTTTAATTTAGATAAATGGGTTTTTCATGCAGAGTTATTCGATTTGCTCCAAATTTTGTATACTGGTTTATTATGTTAAGGAGCTTCCCTGATTAGATTTGGAGGTTCATTAGTTTAGTATGAAGGGAGGAAAGGGAGGCTACCCCCCCCCCCTTAATTTAGATAAATGGGTTTTTCAATCAGAGTTATTCGATTTGCTCCAAATTTGGTATACCGGTTTATTATGTTAAGGAGCTTCCCTGATTAGATTTGGAAGTTCATTAGTTAAGTATAAAGGGAGGAAAGGGGTCTAGACCCCCTCTTTAATTTAGATAAATGGGTTTTTCATGCAGAGTTATTCGATTTGCTCCAAATTTTGTATACTGGTTTATTATGTTAAGGAGCTTCCCTGATTAGATTTGTAATTTCATTAGTTTAGTACGAAGGAAGGAAAGGGAGGCTACCCCCCCTTAATTTAGATAAATGGGTTTTTCTTGCAGAGTTATTCGATCTGCTCCAAATTTCGTATAGCGGTTTATTATGTTAAGGAGCTGCCTTGATTAGATTTGCAGATTTATTGGTTAAGTAAAAAAGAGGGACAGGGGCCAGTGTCCCCTTAATTTAGATAAATGGGTTTTTCATACAGAATTATTCGATTTGCTTCAAATTTGATACAGCAGTTTATTACGATATGACTTCCTTCATTTGATTTGGAGGTTAATTGGTTAAGTATAAAAGGGGGGAAAGGGGTACAATTGCCCCTCCCCTTAATTTAGATAAATGTGTTTTCATGCAGAATTATTTAATTTAGTTTAATATTTTTTTAACCGGATCCGAACTTGAAGGTTCCATTTGAAGTCAACCCGAAAACCGACCTTAACCAGGTTTCGGATTGAGTTCAATTACAACTTTAAGGTCGGATCGGGTTGCCGGTGGACGGAGATTATTTTGTCTAGCTTGCATCGGATTAAAGTTCTTTGGAATATTTTTGTCGGTTAAGATTTGGTTCGGGACGGGTTTCAGGTTGAATTCGAATGGAATTTTTAGGTTCTGGTAGCGTTGCGTGTCCACGGAAACTAATTTGTCTTTTTCTGATCCGGTTATGGATCAGAAAATATCTTTGGAATATTTTTGTCGCTTATCAGATTTGGTTTGGGATTTCGGATTTTTTCAAATGGAACTCTCAGGTTCGGGTCGTGTTGCATGTAGACTGAAATTATTTTGTCTTGCTCTTATCGGGGTACGGTCTGTTGTAATTTATTTTTCGGGTTTGGGTAGGGTTATGCGTTAATAAACCTAATAAAAAGAAAATTGCCCAGTTAAACTGATGGCATTGAGCTCACAGGCTATTCACACTAATTGTATATTATACTCTTATTTCAAAGAATAATTCCCCTCGAAAAATAAATGAAGGGATTAATCCCCGTTGCCCCCCTTTCTACTTAACCAAAGAACCTCCAAATCTAATCAGGGAAGCTACTTAACATAATAAACTGGTATACCAAATCAGATAATTCTGCATGAAAAAACCATTTCACTAAATTAAGTGGGGGTATTAGCTCCCCCATTTCTCCCTTTATGCTGAACCAATGAACTTTCAAATCTAATCAGAAAAGCTCCTTATTAGAATGCACCTAGAATAAAAATTAAACTAAATTAGATAATTCTGCATGAAAACCCATTTATCTAAATTAAGGAGGGGGGCAATTGTCCCCTTTCCGCCCTTTTATACTTAACCAATGAACCTCCAAATCAAATGAAGGAAGCCATATCGTAATAAACTGGTATATCAAATTTGAAGCAAATCGAATAATTCTGTATGAAAAACCCATTTATCTAAATTAAGGGGACACCGGCCCCTATCCATCTTTATACTTAACTAATGAACCTCCGAATCTAATCAGGGAAGCTCCTTAACATAATAAAAGGGTATACCAAATTTGGAGCAGATCAAATAACTCTGCATGAAAAATCCATTTATCTAAATTCAGGAGGGGGGTCTAGCCCCCCTTTCCTCCCTTTATACTTAACTAATGAATCTTCAAATCTAATCAGGGAAGCTCCTTAGCATAATAAACCGGTATACGATATTCGGAGCAAATCGAATAACTCTGCATGAAAAACCCATTTATCTAAATTAAAGGGGGGGGTAGCCCCCCTTTCCTCCCTTTATACTTAACTAATGAACCTCCAAATCTAATCAGGGAAGCTCCTTAACATAATAAACCGGTATACCAAATTTGGAGCAAATCGAATAATTTTGCATTAAAAACCCATTTACCTAAACTAAGGGGGGGGGGCGGCTAGCCCCCCCTTTCCTCCCTTTATACTTAACAAATGAACCTCCAAATCTAATCAAGCCATTTCCTTAACATAATAAACTAGTATACCAAATTTGAGGTAATCGAATATTTCTACATGAAAAACGCATTTATCTAAATTAAGGGGACAGGCAATTGCCCCCCTTTCCCCCCTTTATACGTAATAATGATCTTCCAAATGTAATCAGGGAAGCTGCTTAACATAACTAACCGGTATACCAAATTTATAGCAAATCGTATATTTCTGCATGAAAAACCCATTTATCTAAATTACGGGTGGGGGATAGCCCCCCTTTCCTCCCTTTATATGTAACTAATGAACCTGCAAATCTAATCAAGGCAGCTCCTTAACTTAATAAACCGGTATACCAAATTTGGAGAAAATCGAATAATTCATCATGAAAAACCGATTTATCTAAATTAAGGGGGGTAGCCCCCCTTTCCCCCCTTTATACTTAAATAATGAGCTTCCAAATCTAATCAAGGAAGCTCCTTAACACAATAAACCGGTATACCAAATTTGGCGCAAATCGAATATTTCTGCATGAAAAACCCATTTATATAAATTAAGGGGGGGACTAGCCCCCCTTTTCCCCCTTTATCCTTAACCAATGAACCCCAAAAACTAATCAGGGAAGCACCTCATCAGAATGATCCTAGAAAAAAAAATTTGAAGCAAATCGGATATTTCTATCAAGAGTTATCGCGTTACGTACGTACGTACGTACACACGTACATACAGAATCGGCGGGCACATAAGCTCTCAGGCTTTGATAGCCTATGAGCTAAAAATATCACCCTGATCGGATAATAAGTGGTCATTTTTCAATTAGCCTAACGCTTTCTAGGCTCTTTGCAATAAGCCTGAAAAATATCAGGCTAATTGGAAAAAGGGAGATGGATTCTCCAATTAGCCCGGCTCTTTGCAAAGAGCCTAGGCTGTTTGCAAAGATTCGGATTTCTCAATTAGCCTACGACATATACACTAATTTCACGTTCATCATTAAAATTCGTATATAATTTTTTCAGTTTAAATGGAAAAAAAAAATATATTTATCATAAAAGACAAAATCAAAAATTCTTGGTTCACTAAGGCATTATGTACAGCTGTCTTACAATGAGTTTTAGATCGAATATTTATTTCAAAAGAACAGGCAGGTCTATCATATCATACTGCGATTAGATGTATGTTCGCCTAGTTTCTGTAAGAAAATAAAGACAGTTTTGACTACGAGAGATCCAAATGTAAGCTAAATGACAGTAGGTAGACGTTGAAGCAAAGAGAGTGACAAGGGATTTTAAATGAAAGATTGAAAGGCCTTACACTTCTCTGACTTATTTTATGACAAAAGTAAAATCTGGTCAAGAATAATAAAAGCATCCCTGTTTCCGATTATTATCCATCATAAATTGATAACTGTATAAACTGAAACAATGAGGTAATTCAAAGGCTATATTAAGATAAAATGACTTAAATATATTTCTCTTTTTTATAAAATGTTTGCTTTAAAATATTATCAGTTGCTTCTTTAGTGAAAGAACTCATATTATTCCAATTCATCGTAAGCAATGGCTCAAGGCAAAGCAAATAACATTATAAAAACTGCAATTAGTACATGTTTAATAATTAGCATCCGTTTGATTTAAAATGAAGGTTATAAAAATAGATGACAAAGATGTCTGTGAATTCTAATTGCCAAATTGAGCAATAGTTATAATTCAATAAGTTATTTCGTTGTAATCAACGGTGACTTTTGTTATTATGCGTTATTTATTAATGAGTTTTTTAAAGATTAGTTTTTAAATGCAAGAAAAGGACTCAAGAAGCAATTAAGAATGGTCACATCTTACTAAGAGCCTGTAGATATATAACGTTAACACCTTAGAGGGGAGGCTGTCTCGCACTTGGAATTGTAAGATATGTGTAAGGGAACGGATATTTGTCTTTTAATATCGTTATCATTATTGATCCAAACAAAACTTCTTGGGTAATTTTTTATTTACATCAATATTGTCTTATTTATTTATCTTAATTTTCTTAGTCTTTTATCTATTTTTAGGAAAATACAAAGTTATTATTAAAACCACCATAAAATCATTTCTTTCGAAATATGGAATAGCCCAACGTTCGCAATTCTCATTCTTCTGCTATATATATAATTCGTTGTTAGAGAAACCAGGTTCGAAATGATACTTGCATTTTTACTAGAAAAAGAAAGGAAAAGAACCTCATCTACATGATTTGTTTATAAGAAGTTTCGCTTACCAGTAAGACAATATTACTGTTGAATGCATTATGTAACAAAAATAAATTATTATATACTTCCAAGTAGTATGTATTGTGTTATTTGATATAAATTTATTTAATATATAGCAGTGATATTCTATTAACATCTTCTCTTTATTTAAATCATTAAAATATGCGAATAATAAATGTATATCCAAATCTGTAAATTATTGCAAACTTATAAAAGGAAAAAGAAAGTCAAAAATTGTAAAAATTTAAAGAGTTTTTAGACACTGATAACAATTATATTATGGGGGAGGCGGGGTTTCATGAAATGATAACTGATGACATGGCAAGGGAGATGGGAGGATTTCTAAATCGGGCAAAAATGGAAAACGTTATATATGTACAGCCATAACACACTTCTTAATTCAAATCATCTTTGAAAACCTAATCAAACACAATACATTTATTTTGCATAGGCCCTATAAAAATAGTATTGACTGATAATAATTGGAATTATTTAAAAGGCATTAATAGAGAATCAGCTTAATTATATTTTCTGCAACAACGATCTGAAGTTTCTTTTGTAACGTGAAATATTCTGGACGTATATAAGGAACATGCACAAAATAGAACTGAGCGAGAAAGCATTCATTTGATGTCGTCCAGCAAACATTGATAATTTTAAATTTTGAAGCGAATACTAAGATATTGACAGCAACGATACATCTGTGAATGTTCTAGTACAGATCATAACTGTCAAAATCTACTACCAACAATTAGCAAACCGGAATCTGTATTTGTTATCAAAATTTGTATAGTTTGTTTAATTGTAATGCTGTATTTTGCTTTACAAATCTTTTTCGAAGATAGTTTCGTTTAATAACGTGTCATTTTCCGAACGAACCGTATCAATCATACTAGCCTTCCGGATAAAATTAATTAAAATACAATATTTTAAAAATACAGCGATCACAATAATGAAGATCTGTGCATTCGCGCCCGTAAATCTTTAAAACGGCAATCCAAAATATTGATGTTATTTACATAATCATAGTAAACTCCTTCAAGTTTATAAATGCAAAATTACGTTTTCTTTGGCGCGAGTAAAAGACAAATATACGATTTCTATAACAATATAAAAAAAAAAATGCAAGAAAAAAAACCAAATGACGTAGCATTGTAAAATGCTATTTCGCATGTAGAAATATTTAAATAGGAAATGAATATACAACGATTACATGAAAATGATGTCATTTTCTACGCTTACAGTCGTGAAGTCAGTCACGAACTTTTGCTTTTAAAGAGAGACATCGCCAAAGAAAGATCACGAAAGATTTCACTATTTAAAATAAACCTTCTTATTTCTATTTTTTCAGTATTTAAACGTGTTTTTAGATTATATTTTCAAATTTATGTTTTATTTATATTATCATTTTATTTATGGAAGTTTTAATGTCGCTATGGATTATTATCCGGAAACAAATACTGAACTAATTATAATATTCAATGTTCCATGTTCCATGAGAGCCTTTCGGGTAACAAAAATAAAAATGAATTTTCTAAAACTTTCATTAACTGTGTGGACAAAATAATTTTTTTTTTTTATTATTATTAACGTTTTAATGCAGTTAGTTATTTAAAAAAAATTATGTTTCTTTACTATTCAATGAGAAAAAAAGGAACTACACAATATCAAAAATGTGTTTATCATTTACATTTCATAATTTATGAACTGCATGCTCAAGTGAAAAAAAAATCACTGTACTCTTTATAACAATATGAATTAAAAATACGCCAAATGAAACTATTGGGTAAATTAATATTAATATATAAACGAAGTAAAATAAAGAAACTTAAAGTCTATTTTACTTGTAAAATAGTAAAAGTAGCTTCTGATTTTAATTTAAAGATACAGTAATTTGTTTATTTTCCTTTCGCAAGCATAGGTTAGCCCGTGCCAATAAAATCAGATGAAATATTTTGTAATTTTCATCCATCAGAGAAAGTAATAAAATCAAAGAAAAGAAATATCACGTGGCTATTATACTGAATCCACTTTAGTGTTACAAAGTTTCTCCACCCTCTACATCTTCTCTGTAGATAGCCTCAAAAAATCTTGCATTCCCGGTTTCGAAACTGATTAATAAACTATAAAATCTACTTGGAAACCTTTCCGAATATCAGTAGCAGTAAAATATATATATTTTTTATTTTAATTGCTTCTTTAAATCTCGAAACTGCATTCGTTTCTGAATTTTCCAAAACTAAAGAACCATTAGAAAGCAGAAAGCCAAAGGTTAAAAATGCACAAATAATACGTGAAAAGCATCAAACAGCTGTTTCGAATCTACTAACGAGATTCTTCTTCAGTGCAAAATAGAGCAAGACACAGCGTGCTAGAAGAAGCAAGGCTGAGCAAAACGACAGAGACGGCTTATATACCCGATGCGGATAGCGAATGCGCCAAAAACAACCAATGAGACAGAAGCAGATGAAACGACTGAGTGGACAAGTAGCGACATCTACCGGAGAACAAGAGAAAAAGAAACCAAAACATTATAATATAAATATGTAAATATTATAATATAAAACCGTATTATTTGTGCATTTTTAAACGTTGGTTTTCTGCTTTTTAATATTCCTGCACAGAGGCTTTATTTGCTATTCTTAAGAACCATTTTCTGAATCCCTGGTAAGTCGGAAAATATTATTGTATATTTCCATTTGTGGTTATATTTTCCAATAGTCAAAAATAATTGTCTTCATTTACCATGTAGTATATATTAAATTTTAGATATAAATTTAATATTACAGAAAACTTTTGGTTGATATTTAGTTGAACAAGAAATATTTTTTAAAGTTTTCTCGGACTAAAGGATTTTTGGATGAAACTAAATACTCAAGAAATACGCTCATCCTGTTACCTGCAAAAATTGTAAAATACACATGATGTCGTATTTTCCTATCACAAAAAGAAATTAAATATATGTCTAAATTTAGTCTTGCAAAAGAAATAAATTCAAACACTTATTTTGCAAACCATAATTCACTGTGCATTAGCGGATATAATTTGAAATTAGATGATTAAAAAAAAAAAACAATTCAGAATCTCGTAACCATGCCAATTAAGGGGTCTCAGGAGTCTTACTTTTTACATGGAGGTGCAATTTAGCAACATGTCACATTTAGTTTTTTTTCTCAGTGTCTATAAAACATAAATGCATACAATTTTTAATATCGATAATCTAATATCTCTTCTATTTAAAATATATTTTTTTAATATTCTATATTGAAATTTTATTTTGCTTTATTTATGTTTAAATTTGATAAAAAGTTTAAAATTGTTTTTTCACTTGCATGCACTGCTCGCGCAACACTGTAGCAAAACTAGTGGTTCAAGAGCCCCCAAAAATATTGATAATGATGTAAAACTAATGTTTCTTGAACGTATACTTCATTTGTAAGCAATTTATTTGTTTATTTTATTCGACATTTAAATTTAAAATATAAAATGTTGATAAAATTCCTTCTTTTATTGAAAAATTGCAATTTTAAATAATCGATGCAATCACAATACAAAATTTGAAGCATAAGTTATTTGTTACCTTAAAATGAAGATATTTTCCAAGTTTCATGCAAATTGCTTTATTAGTTTGTGAAAAATATTGCACGCAGTGCATGCAAGTCAAAAAAAAAAATTAAAATTTTTATCAAAATTAAACATAAAAAAATAAAATAAAATTTCAATATAGAATGTTAAAAAAAATATTTTAAATAGACGAGATATTAGGTTGTCTATATTAAACATTTTATGCATTTATGTTTTATAGAGAATGAGAAAAAAAAATAAATGTGAAATGTTGCTAAATTGTACCGCCAGGTAAAAAGTAAGACTCATGAGACCCCTTAAGAGAATTCGATTTATTATTACTGAAAATTATCAAATTTGCCTAAAAAAAGTTCGTTTTTACTCAATTATTTTACGCTTTTAATTTGATTTGATACTTTGTTTAAATATAAGCTAATCAATACTTGAAGAAAAAAAACGAATTCTCGATTTTTTTTACCCTAAAGTTCTATTTACTATTTATTTTTTTTTTCTATTTCTTTTCAAGAAAGCAAATGAGAAAAGTATTTTTTATAAAAAATTACTCAAGTAAAAACTCAATGAAAACGTGATAGAATATCTGCTATTAATTATGACTGGTAACGTGGTAGAATTAATGGATCATGTCGTTAGAGAAATAGCATCAATGTGTTAATTATTTCTTAATATGAAAAAGAATAATTCTATTATGTACATTTAATTAGTCTTCTAAGTTTTTTTTAAGAACAAACATTTCAGTATTTGATTTTGTATATTATGCCGTAAATAGCTAGCTTTATTAATTGCAGTATAAAAATTTTTAGAAATAAATACTTTAATAAAATTTTAAAACTTATCTAAGCATAAATAAATTGCTGGTTCTCAAATACATAAAATGATTTATTTGCGAATTGCAAAATGTTTTACGCACTTTACGTAAACGGAAAAAAATATGTATTCTAGGAAGTAAAATATTATAATACCATGTAAGCTTCCTTACTGGATGGAGAATATTTTTAAAAAAAAATAAATAAGAATATTTTATACAAAGATGAGAAAACAAACACACTGGTACTGCATAAAATTTCTAGAAAAGATAAATTTTTAATTACATTAGATAACTTGTACCTATTAAAGCTAGTAAGTAAGAAGAGCATAAACGCCAGTACAATAAATTAACTGTATCGAAAAATAACATAGATTATAAAACACTTTCGAATACTAACAGAATATTGTTTAAAAAAGGGCATTTTTGTTCATAAAATGAAGATATCCAAATAAACATTTAAAACAGAAAAAAAAAAAATCAGAAATTTTTTACTGTGTTGTCCATTTCATATCTGCAAATGTTTTCGTGCAACCCTGTAAACTACCTCGAAATACACCTAAATTTAGTTAAGTTTTAAAAAGAAGATCCAGCAGTTATGTCTCATAGTCATTCCTGTGACCAAATTAGGGTGTTTCTGTAAATAAATGGTACATTCTACGTAGGCAATAATCTATACAAAATATGCTTCGGTAATGTATATCATTTTTATTGAAATGCCACAACAATTAAGATGCATTGCAAACAATTTTTTGCCATGGATCATAATGTAATAGAACTTTTTTCTGCGTCTCTGTAAATAAAATAAATTTTCTACTTACTCTATACTTTATAAAATGCATTTTTTTCTTCAACTTCAGTGAAGCATATGAATTTTATTCTGTTTGAAATACTGTAAAATCATTAATTTTATCCCATTGACCGTAACGTAACAGGATAGTTTTGAGCGTTCCTGCGAAGTAACTGTAAATTGCACAAATTTCATTTTAAATGACAAATTTACTATGGTAAACATAAAAAAAACGTACATGAATTGCAAAGCAGCCCAAGCATGTTTACATGAGATAGAGCAATACATAAATTATGTTGGAAAGTGGTAAAAAAAGAAATACAAATTTTCAGAATTTTAATAACAAGGCATATATTTATAAAGCAATGCATATACTGCATTTAAGACAATATGCATTAAAGAATCTAGTATTTTTTTTTCTTTAAATGCTAATCACGAGGAAAATTTCGTGCCGCACATAATTTTGTGACAATTAGAATTTTCTCGATTAAATTACCAAGAAAACCGTGTAGGCTTAAAGTATACAAAATGAACGTGATTGTATGAGAAACTTTTATTTTGAAAATCATTACAGTTTAAAATAAAAATAACGACATTTATATTAGATTTTGTGAGAGTGCTGCTTCCTTAGCTTATTTAAAAATGTGTGTGAGACTGATGTTGTACAAAACAAACCATTTTCATACGGGTGATTTCTAAACAGATTTTGAACCAGGAAATGCACAGATCCATTTAGGAAGAAGCCAAAATTCTATCTCTACATACGAGCGATGAAACTTTAATATTCACAACACTATTGTAAAGACGCCACTCAGCTGAACTCGGTAAAGCACCACACTTTCGTCAGATACCTGTCTTATCTCGTGATCAACGACATACAAGGTCAGTTCAAGACTTTTAAAACATCACACAGAGTGGATCAACTTTACACGACGATTTGCACAAAACAAAGGCGCGCCACTTTGTACCAATCACCGTGTAAAAATGATACACTCCATGTGACTTTATAAACGTTATGAAGGGGCATTGTATGTCGTTGATCGCACTTATCGCAAAGCGATTGACTGCGCTATAACAGGGCATGTGACTTTAATTTGATAACAAATATACTGGAACCGCGAAGTTATATTAGCTCGAATAACTTTCCAGATATTCTACAGACAGTAAACCGCTACATCTGAAAGATAAACAGAACAGGTGCTAGAAACAACATCCTGGACCACCCCAGAACGTTGTAGACTAACGCTAGACAACGCTGTTTTACTAATTTGAAGGTCTATACAAGTTTCATTCTTGTGTCTTTTCTGTATATTTTGTTTATACACAGTTTTCACTATTATAGTTCCATCCTACGTATAAAAAGTGTTGAAAGGGGAATGCACGCACACGAGGCAACATCTAAACGCTATCAATTTCATTAAAAACAATAACAGATACAAATAAATACCTGCATTCTCATTTGAGGAATGAGTTCATGCAGAGATCTGGAACCGTTAAATAGGTACGCTACTCTAATGCCAAATATTAAAGTCTTCCATGTCGAGTAGCAGATCCTCATTCATCCATCTTAAAAGAATTTAATCCTAGGACTTGGTCCACTGTGGGGTGCTGCCACTTTACAAAAAAAAATTATCTGTTCTGCCAGCAGTCAAAATTTTGAGGTGGAAAATATGCTTAAGTGAGCAGCACTTGTGAATGACAAAAGTGTCATATTTTGGCGTTATATATACATACAATATTCTAAATTACTTTACCGTGTTTTAATTAAAAAAGTTATTATTGCAAAATAAACAATATGAAGTTTAAAAAGTTCACCATTTTACTTAAAAAGTGACAAAGATTATAAAAATGTAGACGTTGCAAGTTAAAACTATTCAATTTATCTAAATTTCTTTACATTTTCGGCCTGAAATCCCGCAACCATCGTCAGAGAATATTTTCATAAATTGCTGTCGAATTCATTCAAAAATGTCACTTTAGCTTGCTTGATGGAACAGCAATTAATAAAAATATTCCATGACGATGGCCGCGGTATTACAGGCCAAAAGTACAAGGGAGTTTTAATAAAATGTATATTTTTAACTCGGAACATCTATATTATTATTATCTTTGTCGCCTTTTAAGTAAGATGATGCGCTTTTAAAAGTTAATATTGTATATTTTGTTATTGAATCAATGTGCAATATTGCATTTCGTCTTGTGATTTTGTTTTATTAAGTTTTATTGTTCAAAAATATTGCTACAGAAAAAAAATATGAATGAAAAGTAAGTTTAATTTGAAAACAATTTTTTATATTCTAAACTTTAATATAACAAAATAACTATTGAAATAACTACTCATACAATAGGTTTAGAAGGTTTGTAAATGTAATTTTTTCAGTAAAAATGTTTTACTTAGTGAAAATATTTTGTTTACAGTGATTATTCTAAAAATATTTCTTCAAAAAGGAAGTAGTACAGAACAATGAAATTATTTTAGGATATTTTTTACATTTTTATTCATATTTGGACATACCGATACATTTATAACAAAGCTTCTTTTATCTTAATTACTTTAAAACATAGTAGAAAAAATAATTTGCAATAATTTATTCTCGCTTTTCTCGAGGCTATGCTATTTAATTTGAATAATCTTTTGTAATGAGGTATTTTATAGAAGTACTCTAATTTCCATTCTTTAAAGCTAAAAGAATCTTCAAATGATAAGATTCAAAGTAGAGTATTATTATTCAATACAGGAAATGACTTTCAAGAATAGTTTGTTATTAAGTCTCTAAATAATTATGAGGATTTTATCAAAACCCAAGAAATTATGTCCCAAGAAAAGTTCATTAAAAAACTCGATTTAAAAATTGCTGTTTACAGTTTTTATCAGTCAATATATTTTGTAGTAAAAGTTATTTTTTACTCACAAAAATGGGCTTGAATTATATATATGCATGAATATGATTAAGTAGAAAAAACACCAATACGCAACTGCTGACACTAATTAAAAATTGATGTCTTTTATTTATTATTTATACCGCTATTCGCTACTTCAAAAATCACATTAGGCAGCGTAATTCAAAAAGGATAATTTTTCGGCGGAATTAAAGCACACTTTTTTTGTATACGAAATTAGGAATGTAGCCCGTGTCAAGAATACAAGATGTTTCACTCGAATCCCAATTTAGATTTTAGCTAACTACACTGTTACAAAATTTTCTGTGAAATTACAGAGAATCTACTGGTAATCCATTATCTTAAGTCTTACGTAAAATTACAGAGATTATAAAAACAGACATTCTGTTAAATAACAGAGAAAGTATTCGGTAAATTTACCATAAATTAACATTGTTAAAATACACAAGACTCTGTAAATCAATTTATTTTTAATGAAAAAAAATTAAGATAGTTCTTGAAATTAGTGGGTTTTAGAACTTCGAAGTATCGGAATTTTTCGAGTAAACTTATCTGCTGTACTATTTAATTTTTTACAGAATTTGTCTCTAGCCAACCCGGGGTTGAACCTGAGACCTCTGGGTAGGAGAAAAACACCTTACTTAGGGCGCCATTGGAGCTGTTGCTGTCGTGAACAATAGTATGGCGATATAATGAATAATGAAGTGAATAATATATAATGAAGTGGGGAAAAATCTATTGTATTTGTGTTTTTAAAGATTTCGCTTCAAATGTATTCGCTAGAAAATTTCTTAAGCAGTTTATTTTAATTCATTTTGGACCGATACATAATACCTATTATTTTTTTATCAAATATAATTTTTTAATCTCTTATTTATGGAATTATTTATGAAGAAATTGCTTCTTCTCAATAATTGTCTTTTTTAATGCCAGTGTAACAGGAAAACTTTACTAAGTGTAACCTATCTTCCCTAGGGCAGCATATAAAAATTTAAGTTAAGTATTATTTTTTTTTTTTTTAAGAAATGTTTTTATTGACTCAAATCGCTTTTAAAATATTTCTTTACCTCATTTAAAACATTTTTTAATTGGAACTACACTGTAAAAAAAATACTAACTAGCTAACCTGTAGGAATCGGAAAAATAGTTGCCCTTATCGTACCGGAAAAATTTCCAACCCAGCTCGGGATAAAATCCGAAAAATACCGTTTTACTGACTATTTCCTTTTTTTACGGATTTATTCCGAGCTGGGTTGGAAAATTTTCCGGTACGATAAGGGCAACTATTTTTCGATTCCTACAAGAAAACTGGTCGGATTTTTATTTATTTTTTTTTTTTTTTTTTTTTTTTTTTTTTTTTTTACAGTGTATACGTCTATGACTAATGGTTTAGAAATTAGCCACTGGACACCGTTGAGAGTGGACACCATGCATATGTATCCTACCATAGTAGAATGCAGTACCTTCAGTCGTGGAAAAAAAGTAAACACCCCTACTAATTCCTCAACAAATTATCGTAGAAGAAAGTTACTGGTACCGAACGATTGGAAATAAAGTCTACTTTTAAATAATGCATATAAAATTTGCTTAGGGGGCCATCTACATATTAGTGAGTCAATGAAGCCTCTTAGATTACAGGAGAGCAAAATAAATTTCAAAATATCTACTCACTTCTATCATAGACGGCCCCTTAAAGCATCATTTTGCCATTTTTTAAGCATAATTTGAAAACTACTTGGAAGAAAAATGTGAAATTTTGGATTTCCATAAAGCAGGACTTAATAAATCCATCAAAAAAATTGTAGGTTGCGATTCATAATTTTTTCGAATATTAATTTCTTAATTCATAATTCATATCATAAAATTATAAAAATACCAAATTCAGCGTATTTATGTTTGGGTATATTAGTATTATTGCTACAAAAAAAAGGAAAGATTGCACATTAGGAGCATAAATTCAGGAGATATAAATAAAAATATGAAAATTTAATTTAACATTAGAAGCACTAATTTTTTAATGTTTATAATTCAAAAACTTATCATTCAAATGACTTAAAATTTGGTGTTTCGGCATAGTTTGAACCGAAGATTTGAAATATCTCGTTAAAATTGGGTATTGCCATTGAAAAAAAATGAAGTTTGGATTCGTTTTAATATGTAGATGCCCCCCCCCCCCTCTAAGAAAATTTTATATGTATTACAAAAGTAGTATTTATTATAAAAGTAGACTTTATTTCCAATCGTTCGGTACCGGTAACTTTCGTCTGCGATAATTTGTTGAGGAGTTAGTAGGGGTTGTTTACTTTTTTTTTTCCACGACTGTACGTAGCATATGTATTTCGATAATTATGTTCAGTTGCATTTTAATAAATTAAAGTAGAAGTGATTAAGATTATCTAATACAACTCACAAAAAAGGTATTACGTTTCGAGTTCTCATATAGAATGATTAAAATCCCCTCACTGACAAGACCGTGTTAATATGTTCACTAAGCTCCAGGTTTCACTGAAATACAAGCAGTATTTAAAGTAATATAATTCAATTGATTTAATGTATTTTTAATACATTGAACAATGATTAATACTTCCAAGGATTGCATTTATATTCGTTATTAAGTTTTTTTTTATAAAATGTTCAAAGAATCATTTTTTAAGCATTTAAAACAAAAGCCAGAAAAAACAACATTACAATTTTGCCCTTTTCCAAGACAGTCGGAGGGTTAAGAAAACGGACATACGTGAAAATATTTCAAACCATCAGAAACAATTTTCATAGAGGAAACAAATGTCGTAATGAAAAAAAAAAGCAGAGTGTTTCACATAAATCTAAACAAAACCATTATTTATATTTTAAATTAGAATAAATATTTTTAAAATCAATTTTCAATAGACATACCTTGCCCTTTGTAAAATGCAATGATATCGTAGAATGTGTTGGAAATGTACAGTCGTGGAAAAAGAAAGTAAACACCCCCTACTAACTCTGCAACAAATTATTATAGAAGAAAGTTACTGTTACCGAACGATTGAAAATAAAGTCTACTTTTAAATGATGTATATAAAATTTATTTAGGGCGAAATCTACATATCAAAACAAACCCAAACATCGTTTTTTTTTCAATAGTACTACCCAAGTTTCAGCATCATATAATAAGCACTTCCTGTTTGACATCATAAATAGATTCTACACTCTTCAATTAGCCTAAATCCAAATTTTCATGAAATCCGTACAAATTGTTTCCGAGTAATTAATTATTTTTAAAATGAGCCTATTTTAGGGGCTGTATCCAAATTGAAGTATGGTCCTCGATTGCTGAAATGCTACAGAATGTATATGTCACTTCTATTAATGTATTACTTCTTGCCAATATGAACATTTCACTCGCTTAATCAGTTTGACTAGTGACCGCCCAAATGTTTCCATAAAATGAGTACAATATATCTTTTTCAAACTATGCTTTTTTGGACATCATAGACGGTGCATTAAACCATTTTTTTGATGTTTTTTAAACATAATTGGAAAAGTACTTAGCAGAAAAATGTGATATTGAGAATTTGCATGAAGCAGGACACAATAAACATAAATCTGTCAAAAAAATTGTAGATTGCAATTCCTATTTTTTTCTCAAATATTAATTTCATAATTCCTATTATAATTTTGTTTTAATTGTAAATCCAATGTACTTATATTTGAGTTTTTCAGTATTACAACCACACAAAAAGTATATCACGTAAGGATTATAATTTCAGAAGATATTAATGAAAATATGAAAATGTAATTTAACAGTAGAAGCTCTGAATTTTGAATGTTTATAATTCAAACATTTTCCATCCAAATGTTTTGAAATTTCGTTTCTGGGAATAGTTAGAACCGAAGATTTAAAATATATTGTCAAAATTGAATGTTGCCATAAAAAAGCAACGATTGGTCTAGTTTTGATCAGTAGATGGCCTCATAAGCAAATTTTATATAAACCATTTAAAAGTACACTTTATTTCCTATAGTTTGGTACCGGTGAATTTCCTCTATTATAATTAGTTTAAGAGTTGATGGGGTGTTTACTTTTTTTTCACGACAGGGCGGCATTTTGGTAAGAGGAATCGTTTTTAGGGTTAACCAAAATAATGATTAGACGTAAAAACATTAATGTAATACTTATATGCACTTGGTGTTTAAAAACGGTTAATTTTACGTGCTTCTTGTGTTTGAATGTAAATATTTAAACCACTTTGCTCATTGCATAAAAAATTTTCAATCTTTAAGTCACATGTTAGCAAGGTTTCCTTTCTGGTAGAAAAAAAACTTCTGACAAGTTAACCAATATTTTTTCAATTTAAACAATTTCTTTGTTTTTTCTTTTATATATATATATAGCCGATATTTATTTACTTTGTTTTAGCTATTAACCCTTTGTATCACCGTGTTGCAGATCTGCAACATACACAAAAAGTCATTGTTATTTCAACAGAAAATTTAAAAGATGATTTTGTTGATTGTTGTTATTCTATTACACTACTATTAACATAATTATTTCATTAAATCCGCAACAAATGTCGATACTGATTTTTTTTCACACAAAAGTTTGATTTATCGCTTGATCAGCTACACGTGATTTTTGCTGAATTATGCTTTGAAATATAGGAGTTTAAAAAGTCTGCAGACGTCAAGAAGTGTATTATTTACAAAGGTGAGTTTAGATTCTTTATTTAAAAACCATTTTCGAGCTAGGAAATTTATAATATGTACAAGATAAACGTAAACTTTCGTTTGTTGCAGATCTGCAACAAAGCGCCATGTCTTCCCTTGTAATGGATTTTTTTTAAATATCGAAAGAGCATCGAAAACATCTTCTAATGGTTATTTAAGTTGAATTTCTTTCAGAAGAGCAAAATTAATGAAAAGGGGAAACATTAGTCATTTTTTATATTATTTAATTGCTATAGGGTAGGTAAGTTAGGGATCTCAACCCCCCCCCCCCCCCCCTCCCATCTCTGTAAAATTAACACCAAGTCCAAAGCTAGACAAAAAGGGAAAGATCTCGTAGAAAATAGAATTCAACAGAAAAAGCATAGAGTGCCTACTCAACATATTCCACCAAAACAAGTGCGCCTACACAAAATGTCACTGGCCATATTGGGCAGAAAAAAGAATACGTTGTAAATATCCCGACTGTAAAACTTTTAATCAAACTGTTTGTGAGAAATGTGGTGTGGGATTTTGCTACAACAAAACTAACAATTTTTTCAGAAAGTTTCGTGTAAATTAAAATTTTAAATATTTTCAGCTTTTGTGCCATTTGGCAAGATGTTGCAGATATGCAACAAACCCATTTTTCCAAATAAAATTTTATTTTTCTGTTCTGAATTTTTTTTATTATTTTTTCCATGCTTAAAATGATGCATTTTAATATCTGTGTAAGAATTTTTCAAATCGGAGTTCTTGAGTTACAAAGGGTTAAGATGTATTAAAAAAGGGACATACTGTCTTTGACTCTATTAACAGAAAATTCCAAGATGATAAGCTGAGAGACGTATATGTCTCTCAAAAAGGGCACTGTTTTATTGTTTAATAAAGATGTCGTGGAGTAATGTTTAGACACCCATGGGTAATTCTTAGAAAATGAAAAATTAGATTTAAATGTATTTTTATATGTTCTAAACAAAGAAATGTTTATCACAGTCTAAAAATAAATATTTCAAGAGCCCAATTACCATTTATTATTCAATCATTGACTCCATTATTCGCCGTTTTAAAATAAATCAATACCATAAAATTTTATTTTATTAGAATTTTAATGATTTGACATATACGGAAATTTATACTTCAGCACATCAATTTTCTAAAAAATTACAAAGCGTAGTAAAGTAAAAATTACGTAAACAAAAACATCAGGTTACAGTTTATATCAGCAGTTTACATAAATATTATGGTTTCTTAACTCTAACTTGATGTCTTCCTTTATTCATAGTGAAAGTTCTTGAAAGAGACTCTAAAATTTTAATTAATTTGTATAGTTATTATTAATGTAGGGATATTAACTAAAATATTTCAGAAACACAAATTATTATAATCATTATTTCTGATGAACACATGTGTCATTTCACTTTGCAGACAATTACACTGGCTCTTTCGTACAGTATTTCGGTTTTGAAACTATTTTCTTATAACACAACTGGACTTTTACAGGCAATAAACAATTGTTGCTTTCGTCGCACTTAACAAAGTACAATTTGGGTAGATGAAAAAGATGACCCCCCCCCCCAAAAAAAAAAAAACATAACGCAGATTTCAGAATATGTTAGAGAATGTAAGGTTATCAGAATTAACGAACAAAATTATTTTTTACGGGTATTCTTCTACATAAAGTATATAAATTATTCAGAAAATTCCAAAAAATGCAGCGGTGCCATGATACGCCAAATCCTGCACTGAATATTCTTCATCTAAAGCTGCTCCGAAATTTGAAGAGGCGCAGATTGATGTTTTAAAATTAACTAGACTAGAATTAAAATAGTCTGGAAGGCCATTCTTCTTGTTCCAGAAAAAAACACGAAAACTTGTAATTAACTTTACAAACCACAGAATCTTTGAAAAAAAATGACAAAGTAACATAATAACAAAACAAATCGTGCCAGAAAAAAAAAAAAAAAAAAAAAAAAAAAAAAGGGAAAAAAATGAAACATATGTGGATACAATTTATATGCCATCTGATGGCTATGAGAAAAAATTTAAACAAAAAGCAAATAATATTGTTTCTAAAAAAGAAACAGAAGTAGATTTATAAAATTGTTTTATCAATAAAATCTTGATGTTCAACAGACAAAAGTTTACAGATAAAAAATATCATGGCCATGTATCCACTCACATCAACCTATCAAGTTACCCCGATGCTACAATTGATATAGAAAAACCTGTTTTAGCAAGAAATCCACTTCAGATACTGCTCCCATTTCAAAAAGTAATAATTCTTTCATTTTTCATTAAATAATTTCTTGTGAGAAATATTTTGCTGTTCATTATAAATCCCCAATCTATATTGGCAAAGTTTTGAAGACAGTTAAAAAAAAAAAAAAAACGGAGTACTTATAAGTAAAATTCCTGAAGTGATACGGAGAAAAAAAAAAATTATAGTCTGCAATACAATACGCAAAGTCCATTTTTTATTTACATTTTATGGACTTGTTCAGGCTGATTCTCTGGACCAATTTAAGATGGTATGCAAATATGAGATTATTGACTTATACATAATTTTTAAGAAGTATAATACGGATGTTTTTGTAAATGTTCTAATGAAAGTAAATTGAAATTGACTGTCCACTTAATTGAAATAAATACAGAATATTTTACGTTAATATAGTCCTATTTTATCAGTTAATTTACATTTTATTAAAAAGCAGAAAAAAACAACGTATATAAATGCACAAGTAATACATGAAAAGCAAACAGCTGTTTCGAATCTACTACCGAGATTCTTCTTCTGTGCAAGATAGGGTAAAAGGAACAGCGTGCTAGAAAAAGCAAGCCTGAGCAAAATGATAGAGAGAGACGCGCTGCCTTATATACCCTAAGCGGGTAGCGATGGCGCCAAAAACAACCAATGAGAGAGAAGCAGTGGAAACGACTCGGTGGACAAGTAGCGACATCTACCGGAGAAGGAAAGAAACAGAAACCAAAAAAGGGGGAATTAAATTAATGCTTTCCAAACACATGGAAAATCAGGTGTACTAGATAAGTCATTGAATAAAGATTGAGAATTTTTAATGATGTGGTAAACTTCCCAAAAATCAAGATCAAGGTTAGAAGAACATTTTTGGATAATGATGGCTGAGGAATAATCGAACCTATGTTGAGAAGACCAAGAATGTTGAGCAATAGAAGAACGTTTGAGCTCCTGATAAATATAATTTACATTTTAGTTCTTGTGTTCTATCATAACAACAATCCTGGTGTATCACCGATTAATAATTAACGTATGAAGTTAGTTAATGCCACGTTATTTCTGCTTTTCTTTAAAATGAAATATAGCGTTATAATAAGCGTTTAATATTTCCCCCTCTCACACTAAAGTGCCTATTAGTTAAATGACTTAAAATACAAAATAGAATCGGAACTCATTGACCATTGTCACTCATAAGCATCTTATTTGCTATACATGTAAGATAGAAATCGAATTACTATTAAAATTCTAATACATTTCCTTGATTGTTGGGAACTTTTATTCTTTTTATTTTTAATTATTTACACAGAACATTTAATATGTATTTTCAGAACATAATTTATGTAATATTAATAAAAATAATCAATAAAATTTAAATTATACCCCAAAAATCTTCTATTTTTAACAAATGATTTCTCTTTGTATAAAATTACTTCGCGCCTACCCCGAGTTAAATGCGGAAATTGTGAGAATATTCAGTATATGGCCGATGATGATCGGACACTTTCAATGTTACATATTTTGTCGAATATTTAACAATATATTTATCGGATTTTCCTGGAACTTATCATCTATAGCTTACGAATATATGGATATTGCAAAATATATGTATTAATGTGTGGAAGAATAGAACATATATTCACGGGGATGTACCGATATTGTTTTTAAGTTCAAAAAATGTTTGCATTTTTTGTTTATATCATGCAGGGTTTTTTTTACAAAATTTAACGCCAGTGTCAGAAAAATTGACAAAATGTAGTAGAAAAAATATTGTGTAATTGTAATGTAAATATATTAAATTTGTGATGAAATATGAGCAGTTGCATGAAATATTTTTTTCTGCGCATGCCCGCACCATAAAAAATATTTTTTACCTGATTTGACAGTCAACTCTACGGAGCAACTCATAAAAAAAATCCAGTAAAATATCCTGAAAATTCAGAACGATATCGGCAACATAGTGAACGTATTTTTAGTTGCTTTATAAAAGCTGCTGAATGGTAAAGGATTTTCCACAAATTGTCATTTTTTATTATCTGTATTTCAGTAAAGGAGTTTGTAATTAATGGATGTGAACTAGTAGATTTAGAAGAAATGCTTAGATTTTGATACTTCTTTTTTCTTGGAATAGGCTTGTTCTAGTGATTTTCCAAGAAGAATTAAAGCGTCAATAAAAAATGAAAAGTAGAAAAAGTAAAAATTAAAAACTTGAAGTTCATTTTATGATACATTTTGAATTAATTTAAAATTAATTGCAATTTTTTAATGAAACAGCTTGTTTTATCGAAATATGAGTGTACTATATCAAAAGCCTGTCCAAAAACCTTTCGTATAATATTTCACGAATCGCAATGCCATTTTTATTTTTATAGATAAAAGCCTGTGATATTAGAAATAATATGTACGATAATACTTATCCTAAATGTATAATGAAAATTCAGTACGCAAGGTCAGATATGGGCAAAAAATACGATCTAACGATACATTTTTTTTCGTTGTATTACTTAAGTTAAGTAAGCGATGTCAAATATGAATAAAACATCTTGTCCAATGATACCTAATTCGCCGTTGTACGCTACATATTGGTTGAGAAAAACCGATGTTGAGAATAGAAATAATATAATATGATTCATTTGTTATTTGACTCCACTGTAAAATAATAAAAATATAAACAATTAATTTAGACAATTTTATTTTAATTCCAATAAAATAATCACCAACATTATCCACTGCATTATAAATTCAAGTCAGATACTTGTATCAAATTCTACGTTTAAAACTAAAATAAGTTCGTATATTTTAAATTTCTATTTACTTGTTTAATCCTTTATGTGCTGAAGTATGAATTATCTTGTAAAGCATATTTCGTGACTTGTTTAAGCTACATCAGAAGATTTACATAATCATTTAATAAATTTTAGAAGAATTTTAGAAAGATTGAAGGATTTAGAAGGATTAATTAAATTTGATTTTATAGAGATTTTGTGCAATAATTTAACCCCACTCAAATCTTTTATTTTAAATATTTTCCTTAGTATTTTGTAGAAATAGGAAATGTAAAATATAATATTCTTACAATAGAAATATATAAATATTCCCCCGAACGCCAAGAAAGCTGAAAAGATGCATAGGCAAAAGAAATCATCATTTAAAAATATTTTTGTTCTGAACCAATAATGCTTTTGGAACAAAATAAAGGAATGTATCCATAACTCATTCTAAACTGTATTACAACTAATCGATGTATTAAATCAATTTTATAACAAGTTATTTTATTGTTCCTTATAAGTACCGTCAGCATATAAAGGGTTAAAATGAACAAAAATGGCTTAATATGTGAGCAATATTCGTAATTTTCATAAACATTCTACACCACTCTATAAATATAAATGAATAATGGGATTTCCATACAAGAGTTTGCTTAATTTACAGTTGCTATGAAGAAAAAATACTTTTAACGAATGATGCTATGAAAAATTCGTAGTTTTGTATCTCCCATTGAGCACTCGACGACATTTATTACTTTCAGAGGTAATAACATAATTACAGATCTTTCGAACGGCAGTTATCGTTAGTGTTTCAATAACAACTTCAATACTCAATCATTTAGACAGTACAACGGGCCAAAAAGATTTACTACCGGTAATTATTTGTGAACTTTTGGACCTAAACCATATTCCAAGTTGATAAATGTCCTAGTTGACTTGAACTGTGTTATTAAATACTATATGCGATTATTTAATTTTCGACACTTGGCTCTATTGCAATAACCTTTTTCATGGATAGGATATTCATAATATGTCATTTTCAAGGCAGAGATTATTTTCGTAGTATGAGCATAAATCTCTTATAGTGACATAGATTTTTTTTGAAAAATATTTTTGTATTTAACCAGCTAGTATTTTATATTTTTATATTAAAACGACAAAAGAAAAATAAATTAAAATATTTTTTGACATAAATAAGAGACAGGTGACATTACAGGATAAAGAAGAACGTAAAATCATTCGTCCAACATATATTATAAAAAGCTTTCCATCACAATTGGAAAACTGTAATAAAACTTGACAACTTAATAAGGTGAAAGATGATTAAATAAACAATTTAGAAAATGCATAACGCATGAGAAAACAAATTACTGCAATTACTATGAATAGTTGGAAAAGTCTCCGAATTTTTCTTTTCAGCCCTGTATATTGTTTATAGATTTGCATTTATACTACTTACTATGCTAAAATTCAGTTCATTAAAACTCATAGCACAGTTGTAAATTCCCATTTCGCAATATCACCTGTAAACGGAAATGTATTTGATATATTTCGTGTAACCTTGTATATATTCTATAGAACTTATACACACTAAGTAATAGGAAATAAATAGTAAAACGTAAATAGTAATGTATAGTAAATAAGAAGTAATTTTAAAACGCGTACCACAATTCAAAACTCACTTCCAGCAATTATTCTTCATAGGCAGTACTGTAGCTAAACACTTTTATTTGTCCCCATAAATGAACAAAAAATTATATGTACATCAACTTCCACAGTAAGAATCTTATCGTATATTTAAATAATATACAGGGTGGTCATAGAAAAAACTCCCCCGATGTATTAACCCCTAGCGGCCTAACCTCTCAAACAATCCAAAAGAAATTTTAGATATACCTATTTGAAGGTATGCGATCGAGATCGTGATGATTTAAAACAATAGAGCTCTCACGGTTACGGCTGCATTGAAAAAATTGTAAAAGTTTCAAATGGCAACACCCATTTTTTATGCGCAAATTCATCAGCGCATTGAAAAAACATTAATGGCGTTGGAATGATGCACGTAAGATAAAAATTGCCGGCGTAAAACACTTGCAAAAAAGACCATTGTGACGAACAAAATGGTGACTACAAGACCAGTTTTTAGCCGATTTTTTTTTTCTCTTATGAACAGAAGAATGCTGTACTATTTATTTTAAAATGCGTTTTTGAGTTGCGTTTATGTAGACTTAGTGAAAATAAAAATGTAATAATTTGTTTTAGTGTGCGGAATATTACGTTACATAGGAACTGATTGAGTGCCACGATATTACACCGGCAATTTCAGTCAAACGTGCATCGTTCCAACGCCATTTATGGTTTTCAATGCGCTGATGAATTTGAGCAGGAAAAAAAATGTGCCATTGAAAATTTCGAATTCTTTTCACTCTAACCGTAACCGTGAGAGATCTTTTGTTTTAAAACATCACGATCTCGAGCGCATACTTTCAAATAACTAAATATGAAATTTTCTTTCGATTGGTTGCGCGGTTAGGTCACCAGGGTTATATATATATCGGGAAAGATCTTTTATGACCATCCTCTATATAAATTTCAGTATTTTTATAACAGTGTAATGTCATTAAAATACACTTGAAACTATTTTTCTCCATAGGCCGTAATGTAACGGAATACTCTTGTATATCGATGCATATGAGTTAGAGCACAGACAGATAGGTAAACTGCATTTAGAAATATTTTTCAACTACGTTGGAAAACGTTAAAAACGTTAAAAACGTTTCTAAATCTCGGGAAAAAAATTATAACTGGGGACAAAAATTATGCAATCAATTGTTCTGGGTTACCCTCGGCTCCAAAGCTCGTTGTTTATCTTTACGAACTGTAGAAACTAATATATTTTCGTGATAAAAGAAGAATATATAAAAAGGAAGTTTCTTTTTCTGCTACTGATTTTTAGTAAGTTTCTCTAGTAGTTTTTATAGTGTATTAATTAGTTTTCTGAACCTGGAATATAGGTTATTCGGATGTTATCCATTAGTAGGTGTGCTCGTAATTATACGAGTGTGTATCAATACGTTTTTGCCCTCACATAGAAATAATTGAGTGAAATTTATGAAGCTGCTACATTGTATTAGCCCTGTTCTATATAGTCAGCGTGCAAAGTAACACATTTGTGCATCTGGTAATTCTAAGAGAGATGGGAGGATGTATTCCAGGAGGCGCGATAGTAAAACCAAAGGGGAGCATTTTTCTAACTTTTACCGACCCCCACTTGTGACATATTGTTGAACGTATTGTTGTTTAAAATACGTTATGTATTTCCTAAATTGTTTATTTAATCATATTTCGCCTTAATAAACTGTCAAGGGCATCCGTAGCCGAGTGGTTAAGGCACCATGCCCCAATCGCTTGAGAGCGTAGGAGGTCTGTGGGTTCGACTTCCGCTGACTCCGTTGCACCTGAATGCTGACGAAATTGTATATCTAGTTTGTGTAATTATTTCTGTGTAGAATCATTCGAGGCAACAGCCGTTGTAGCTATACGCAGAAAGCGATCGCCACTCTGGAGGACTTCAAATGTAAAATAAATAAATAAATATATAAACTGTCAAGTATTATTACAGTATTTTAAATGTGCTGGAAAACCTTTTCATAATACATGTTGGACGCATGATTTCTTGTTTATCGCGTACTGTTACCCTTCACTTACATTTGTCAAAAGATATTTTAATTTGCTTTCTTTTTTCATTTTCATAAATAAATATAAACCACTAGCTGATAAAATGCAAAAAATTATTTCCCCAAAAATTCAATGTAAATGTAAGAGATTTATACTTATACTACGAAAAGGGATGTAATCTCTTATTCATTCTATGCACCTCCCGAGCCCCTCCCTCCAAATTTGACCTCCGGGGGGCAATTTTCAAAAATAAGTGTGGAACATTATTGCCCCCTGGGGGCAAATTTGGGGGAGAGGGGCACGGGAGATTACCATTGAAAACTGGTCACATGCCTTTCCAACAATATGTCACATGTGGGAGTCGGCAAAAATAATAAAAATCCCCCCCCCTTTGGGTTTACTATCGCATCTCCTGGATTACACCATCCCCCCTCTCATTGAAATACCGTTTGCAGAAATGTTTTACTGTGCACGGTGACTATACAGAAAAGGACTAATACAATGTAGAAATTTCATAAATTTCACTCAATTCTTTCTATGTGAGAGCAAAAGCTTATTGATACACTCTCGTATAAATATGTAGCAACCACAGTTGCCGATCTGTACATCTGTCTGCCTGTCATATAATTGTTGAAAAAGTTTGTTAGTCAAATTTTATGAAAATCGGATGTATAGTTTAATCGCATGCAGTCAAAAGTTTTCCGTTAGATTATCGCCAATGGAAACAAATAATTTCAATTGCGTTTTAGTGATGTTACAGACTTTAGAAAAGAATGATATTGATATGCACTTATGAAGTGCACTAAAATATACATTCAGTACAATATGCGATGCAAATTTTTTTTATAAAACTAGTTATAATACGAACGCACCTCATTTATCACGTTTGATGTGCAATTTTCAACTTGTTTAAATAGTGTCCGTTATGTAAGTTACACTATATATTTCTTATAACATTATATTGTATACATTAAACGATATATATTTTTAAATAATCACGAACGGTATTAGCAAATATACATCATATGGCGAAGATTTTTATTTCAATGTTGAATTTCTTATTACTTAATATTTATATCCATACAGAATGTTACTGTTACAAACATATCAGCCATAATAATTTGTTGCGGACATACAGTTGCAGGATCTTATATTTAGGAAAATCAGGAAATGCTTAGGAAATTCAGGAAACAATCCTTTTCTTTTTCAATAGCAGTAGAGACTAGAATTATAGCAATAGAATGCAGATTTTTCAAATCAGTAATTTTCGCTACTAAACTAGACGTAACTTATTTCTAAAGTAATGACATAATCACAGGTTATCCAAACGACATTCATCTTTACCGCTTTAACAGCACTTTGAATACTTTATCATTTGGAGAGCAGAATGAGATGAAAATATTTATTTCCGGTAATTATCTGACAACTTTTCAACTTAACGCAAGCCCCAAGGTGTTAAGTATTACAAATGATTTAAGCTGTCTTAATTCGACGTTTATTTTATTATCCTACGTTTCTGCACCAAAAGTATTAAGTATTAGATAATTCCTCATAATTCTAGTCGTTGCAATCTTATAAACGGTAGATATTTTTTCCGTCTGCGATTATAAATCAATTGTAATAAAATGTACTGTTATTTATCGTTGTAATTTAGTATTTTTAAGAATGTTTTTTTAGCTTTCTGATTGTCTAAAGATGCACATATTAACTCTTGATCCAATCTATTCACTTTGCAAATGAAAATAGTACATGCAATTTTGTATAACTCTTTGTATAATAACATACTATTTTTTAAGTATAGATAAGTTTTTAAAACACATATCTTCAGTGCTAAACTTTCTGAAATATTATTTCAGATTAAATATAAAATAATTTTTTAATTAGCTTTCGACTTCCCTAACATCATACCAGTATTTTTCAAGATCATGAGCAATCTACATAATTAAAATAAAATCCGTGTTTTTTTGTCATCTGCCCTGCACTTACAACTGAACCAACTTTAATAAGTGATTATTAAAATGTTACTTTGCGCAATAAAATACAAGTTGAAAAAACAACATTAATATAAAAAACATATATCTTATGCGATGCTAGTTTCGGTAGCATTTAGGGTACCGTCTACAGTGCAAAGAATAACTGACATCTCAAAACCCACTTCCATACATATCCAAACATGCCCTTAACTTTCTTGAGGCATCTCCGATCTATAAAAATTACGGAAATATTGTTAATTTTAAATTCGCTTTTTTTCTATCATCAGACTGTTGTAAATGTTATTAAAAAAAACTCTATTTCTTAATTTCTTCTATCAGTTTTTTCCTATTTTATGCTCCATTCGGGTACTATTATCCTATTGGTTATCACCCGGGATTTCCTGTTTTCCAATTGGTCAATAAACTTTTTACTTGAATCCGCTTCTCTCCTATATATTTGAGCAAATTTACTTTTTTCTTTTCACTGACGACTCGTTATTGGTTAGTTGGTGGGTATAAATGTTTTAGAGAATGAGTTTTTTTTTTAAGAATATCGTTTTTGGTGATGGGGGTGTGGCCTTCCTCAACTACTATGTATGAAGTGAGTGACTCTTCTACTCCGACAACTCATCTTCAAGGACGTTTCCCCCTGAATTGAAGCCTCTTAAAATTTGGATTGAACAATTTGTTCAGATTGGCCCTATTCCTGGTGGTGAACATCTACGCAATGAAGCTTTGACTCGTCTATGGGCATTAACTGGTAAATTTATAAATGGCAATCATTTCATTCGTAATAACATAATCGACACCTTGAAAGGGACATGGGATCTCTTCAAATCATATACCGAGTATCCAGACCTCTTCAATTTAGATAAGGTAAAGGCCTGTTTAACTGCTCTTGATAAAGCAACACTCCTTCATAATTTAGATGAGGAGCTTAATTTAGAATATTCCAAAGCTAATCCAAATACCATTGATAAACCTAAAGCTAAAAATTCAAGAAAACGTAAAGCTAATGAAAATGATTTATTGATAAATCTAGCAAAATTGCTAAACCAGCAACGAGTGCTGGTACGGCTATATTGATAAAACTACTCCTGCAACTTCTTATAATCTTTATGTTTCGAATAAATATTCTCCTATTGCAAACAATGAGGAAATATATCAATCTACTAAACCTACTGAACCAACTGCTACTAAGTAAAAAGATCCTAAACCTGAGCCGATTAATCTTAAGTTGGCCAATAATTGGAGGGAAACTGTTCAAAAAGTGAATGAACTTGTTGACGTAAAAATCGTCGTAGATATAAAGATGTTATAAAGTGGACATCAGAGCAGCTTGACGATGCAGTCATCACCAGGGGAAAGAATCCTTTAAAACGTCCCCTAATGATGACTGTCTGAATCAGTTGAAAACGTTCGGGTGTCAACTTTGAAACATTAATTTAATAATGTTTGGTGTTGGATGGTGTTTACATTTTAAAATCTATATTTATATAATTTTAGCACATTATAAATTTTTTGTAATGAAATGTATAATGTTGATTCTTTATGTATAAATGTTTTTTATATAATCTCAAGTTTAGTATTGTCAGGTGCTCGTAAAACAGGCCTCAAATACTCTGGACACCATTATTTTTTTACAGTTTATTTCGCCACTTTTAATCGCAGATAATTATTATATTGGATAACGCGAAGAAGATTACTTTAAAAAACTGGCGTCCAGACCATTTGGAGCCCCGATTTACGCGGGGTACCTGCAAACACTACTCAATGTTAACACGACTTTCTGAAGTTATAGTTAAACTATTCATTTTAAGAAAGTTGACTACTTAAAATTGCCCCTGACATTAACTTTACAAAGCTTGGATTTGAAAATAAATATTATATCATGTAATTGTTTCAAATCAACTTTACATATCATCGAAGTTGTATAAACTAGGACAGCAAGAATCACAGGCATGATTTGATTTGTACCGGGGACGCATTATTTATGACTTTTATTTCATATTATTACTTACATGCATTTTTTGGTTATTCCACACCGCATTTGCAATATAATATGTTATTAATTTCAGTAATATTTTAATACGTATCAACATCTGAATCCGTAAATTTCCTAATAGGTGCTAATTTTATTAAATTGTTCGAATTTAAATGTTTTTGGGGAAATTAATACTGAATGGTTTTCTTTTAAACCCCATGTTACTTATTGATATGTTATGAAAAATTTATAAATGGATACAAACATAACCTAAATTATACAATTTTGATCACCATTCTGATAGACGCTTGCTTTTAGATATTCTCAAGCAAATCATTTACAAAATGAGAGAATACAAAACGAAATCACACAAAATATTTAAATATTTGACATGGAAAAGATAAGATTTGCTCCATTTCAATGTATAACATTGAAAAGAAATAAGTATAGTGAATTAATGCAAAAGAGTTACTCACATGTAGCTTTGAACCATACTTTTATAGTCTGATATAATATACAATGAAACATTCCTGTACCGGAAATTTTAAGAGTGCAGCCCTGATCTAACCCGTTTTCACTTAAAAGTGCACCTCCGTTGTGTATGCACCATGAGTGAACCTCCGCTGTGAATGCACCATGAGTGCTCCTCTGCTAGCATGCACCATGAGTGCACCTCCTCTATGCATGCACCAGGAGTGCACCACATAGTTCGTGAATATTTTAGTTGAATAAGCTTACAAATGTATTGTTTAAAAAAAATGAAATACTTTTATGTATTTTTGACATTGCGCTATTTATTGTGATCTGGTACTTAATCTTGGAATTAATTTTTAATTTCGGTACCTTGGAAAAATTCCAAATGGTGTTCGATTGTAAATAATGCGCTTGCGTATGATTGGGAGCTGATTCTTAAATTAGCAAACAAAAATGAATCCTTGCTTTCCATGCTTGTATTTTATATCTATGCATGTGGTTTGAATAAAAAATAATAAAACATAATATAATCATCATAAAATTGTTTTGACCTAGCATAGTCTTTAATCATTACCCATAAAAATTTTAAATCAATGCTAAATTTCGCAATAAAAAAATAAACCAAAATGTAATAAATTCAAAAGCATTTATCATTTGATCCAACTTTTAAATAAAAATATTAGAGTATTAGTTTAATATTAGTTAACTATTAATTACAGTTAGTTATATAATATATAGTTATGTATATAGTTAGTTGTATAGTTAATTATAGTTAATTATAATATTATGACTTTTATATTAGTTAACTATTAGTTGAATAGTCCATTTCTATCTATTTATATATCATAATTATCTTACTAATATTTTTTATGTAATGACATTAATTCCATCTGACAAAACTGAAATAAATATCTAAAACAAATTTTTTTTTAATCAAAACCATAAAACATCACTGCTATATAGAATAAGTAAATCTAAACCGAATATTCGTTATTAGATTTGATGGAAGCTAAAAATGCATTCAATGAAACTGGAATGTAACATCTGTTGTGCTATATATTGGAATATGATTTCTTCAAAAAGCTTGTCACAGGGATATAATATGTAACCTTTATTAATAATTTAATTGTCTCAGACGCTTCACAACAGATGGTAAACTGACAAAACAACCACCTGAACAATGATATGAAACGACTTTCATAAACTGTATATAATTCATATCTCCCTGCATATTCGATATCTTTAATTAAGTAATTTCAGGATGGAATTATTGCGATACAGTTTATGTATGATTACATCTGGATAAATTCATTTTCCACATTTGCTTCATCAGAATGAATTTCATGATTTGTGCTAAAGTTATTTCATTTGAACAGTTTTGAGTATATGTCTGAATAAATAAATGCTTTATAAGAAATTAAAATGTTACTGTATGACAATGAATAATGTTACGAAGCATATTTCAAACAACGCGTGATTAAACTCAGACAGATTTTGTTAAAATAAGAACTTTACTGTGTGGTTTTAAAATCAAGATGTTACATTAACAAATTCCTTTTTAGAAAACTTGTTAGTCTATTTACAAAAAAATAATAATTTCTTTAACAAAATTTAAAAAGCATATTTTTAAAGGTTATTAATGAAAATAGGTTTCATCCAAAATATACACTATTGAAATTCTGCACCAAACTGTCCAGTCCTACAAAAGATTTTATAGATAATGGTTACTTGACAATAAGTTGAAGTGTTCTCGGTGGTCGAAATAGATTTAAATTACGGTTGTTCACCGTTTTTATAAAAGCTATTGAATTACTGGACATTTATATGCAGATTTTTAACAGTTTTTTGTTTAAAAATTATGGTAAACGAGTAGTAATAAATATTTTTGCAGCTTTTTTTTTTTGTGTGGTCTTATATAACAATATTTCTCACAGTTAAAAAATAAAATTACTTAAAATGAAGACATTTTTTATTAAAATAATCATATAAAATACTTTAAAAACAACAATGAAATCGTTTAGGGCGTATTCATCAACCCACCTCAGAACAATTTACGGCACGTCACTACAGATGTAAAAAAATCAACTTACCAAGGTGAGAGGGGTGGAGTCCGGGTCAGAGCAGGCGAAATTTCTGACTCCTCCTTCATACCAATGGAAACTGAATAAATTCTTTGCCTCTATACATTTTTACAAATGTCTTTCAGAAAAAATCTGGCATTCATCTGATACTTCAATATACAGAGAGCTTTTGCCCTGCAAAGACAGTTGCGAAATCTTCTATGTAAATTAAGTACAGCTGTATGATTGAATAACAGCAGTATCTTGTTTACAGAGTTCCATGTAGAAACTGTGACGTGATATACGTTGGCGAAAATTTTCGCAACCTCTTTGTGTATGTGGTCTTCTTACTGTGGCCACCTTACTTCAATACATACTGGATTTTCATCTAACAACATATTACTACGTTAAAAAACACAAAAGTATGTCGATTCCGGATTGGATTAAATATATTAGTAAAGTCATCTTCTCATGAACAGAATATCAGCACTAATGAGAGTTATAAAGAAAAATGAAGTCATTTTTAGAAATAACTATCCATAGCTCTCGGACACTTCTTCAGACGATGATTGATGATTTTTTTGTTATCTTATTTGTTTCCATTGTAAATAGTTTTAATATATATTCATTAATTATTCTTATTTTTATTTTTATTATTATTGGTATTATAGTTATTAGAAGTGGTGTTTTTGTTACTGATTTTTTGTCTTTATTATACATCGTCATGTTTTGAACCAGGCAGCTATATCGAGAAGCTTACAGTTTTTATGAGTTAATAAAGCATAATTATAAACATTGACCATTTTTCTTAAACTGCTGTCAAAAGGATGTTCCGTCCATAGGAAAATATTCCATCAGGTTTACAGCTTGGAACTACGGTTAGGATCCCTGACCACCTACAGGCAAGAATCAGAGAATATAAACATGCATTCAAATCCTCTACTTGAAATTCGTATCACATGCAATTGAAACAGACCGTTCACCTGAATACGAAAACTGCGATTGTTGGGAGGAACTTTAATATTTATAGAAGGATAATTTTTCTGGAAGTTTGGTATATGACTTCAGCTGTTAATCCAAGTAACGAAGCAGGAAATATTCGAATTTGAATACACTATTCTTTTGTAAAATTATTAACCTTATAATTATCTGTAATAGATATTTTGATGTAGTTTCGTATAAGTGAGTTCATTTTTGTCATTGTTTGCTGTAAATTGCACTCAGGAGTGAAGAGGGTTCATGGATTTAACGGAAACATGTTCATTGGAGTTTTAAAAGGCTTTTAAATATTTTAAGTAATTTAAGTGCTTTTAAGTATTTTAAGTAATATTATCTCTTAATTTATATTAATCAGACGTAATTTAATTCACATCAGACATTTTAATCTCATACAGCTGTTTATTTTAGAAAAGTGTTTTATGCAAAATATTAGATGAATATTAGAATTTTTTTTCTTCTTTAAAAAATATTTTTTTAAATGAAAAAAATAATACAATTTAAGATTGTAATGAAGAACATTCATGTTTGTATTAGAAGTTATGGAAGGAGGTACAAACTACATATATGAGAAAGCAGATTTATTTTCTGAGAAAGGCAATACGTTGCCAAAAAAATCGGTCTTTACTAAATTATCCCTCATTTAAAAAAATAATAATTTCCGTACTCCTAGAAAACATGCCTTTTCTGTTAACTCTTCCCGGAAGTCTGAAAAGACGGGAAAATTCCGTTTATTCCTTGAACGTATGTGCGTTGACTGTATTAATATCTAAGTTTGAATTCATTTTTTTAATGAAAAACCAAAAATTCAATAAATTAAAATTTCTAGTGAATTTAAAAACAAACAAACAATAATAATGCTTTCGAATTTAATAAAGTAGCAATTTTCTCATTCATTTAAACTTATTCGTAATTTTGTTTAGAGTATTAAAAAATATTCGCGTCTAAAATATATGCTAAACGACTTAAAAAAGAAAAAAAGTACTTCAATTCAAATTAAAAAAATCGATTTTTTTTTTCAAAAAAGCAAGCCTTTCTTCGCGAATTTAATTAAACATATAATATTCATATTTTACATCTGACAATCGAATTATTTCTTATTAAAAATATGTGTAATATGAATAAAATGTATCCTCCATTATTCTATAAGTGTTAAAACAGCAACCATAATTTCATAAGGGCGAAAGGTTCCTGCAATTATGTTTCAATTTCCGAGATTTCTGAACAAGAAATTTAACAAGCCTTGCCGACCCCCCCCCCCCCACACACACTTGAAAAAAAAATCATTTCTTCATTTTAAATTCGCTTTTTGCGATGTGTTCGCTGGCCGAGTGGTTAAGATGGTCGATTTGAAACGTGTGGTTCCGTGTTCAAATCCAAGCGAACCCAGAGAAGAACGAGAGAAGGGTTTCATTTTTTTAATCCTTTTTTCATATTTCGGAAGAAAAAAAATGAAATTTTTTCAATTCTCGGATATATACCGGTAGCAGTGTTGCCAGGAATATTTTCGTAAATTGAAGAAAGTATTTTTGAGAGTGCACACTGTAGTAAAAATTTGGATCAGTAAAATTATTTTATGATTGATTTCATATTCTACTTTTCTGTTTAACAAAAAAATTGTATAAAACTATATCAAAATCACTTGAATACACCAACCTAAATTAATATTAACTTAAAGTGATAAGATACTTTTATGAAGGCAAAAAATTATGTTTATTTATTCATATTAGACCAATGTTTCATTGCTCCGGTGACAACATTCTCACTAATAAATATGATACAAATATTTTCGCAAAAATTATTTTAATTATTTTAATTATATAAACAGCCCATATTCGTTCGATATCTTATTTCATATTGTTTCATATTTTATTTGTATATATATATGGAGGAATATAAAAAGTACACATTAGATATTTCAAAAATTATTTGTATACGAGGAAATTGAAACGTCAGTAAAAATTAAATTTTTAATCTATTTTGTTAAAAAATTGTATTTAAATATTTCTCGATAGTATGTACGTAATGTAACTTTCTTTGTTATTTTTTGAGAAAATATTAGTATCGTATTTATTATTGAGAATTTTGTCGTCGGGGCAATGAAACATATGTCTATTATGAATAAACACGTGTATTTTTTACCTTGTTAAAAGTATTTTATCACTTTAAGTAAATATTAATTGTATTAATGATGTAATTTTGATTCAGTTTTTTAGATTATGTAGATTATGTATATAATATAATTATGATTTAAAAATTAAAATAATGTTTGCGAAAATATTTGTATCATATTTATTATTCAGAATGTTGTCGTCGGAGCAATGTAATATAAGTCTAACATGAATCAATAAAGATAATTTTTTGCCTTGTTAAAAGAATTTTGTCCCTTTCAGTAAATATTAATTTAATTAAAAAATTTTGTACTGGAACAACAATATGCAATTCTACAAAAAGAAAAAATCAGATTTATTTTATTGCATAGATTATTTTAATATTTTAGATGCTGTAGCAATAGATTGATACTATTAATAAATAATTTTTAGCAATATAGATTAAAATTATTCACTTTACTGTCGTTTCAATTTCCTCGCATATAATATTTTTGAAATATCTAATGTGTACTTTTTACATTCCTCGAGATATAAAGACAAATAAAATATAACACGATAAGAAATAATATATCAAACCAATAAGGACTATTTCAAATGAAAAATTAATTGCTTAAAAGGCGCAAAGGCCAACCTAGTGAAAAAGATTTCATGCCGGGACTCGAAACCGGGCTATCAGTATAGCGCACTGAAGCGCTGCCGACTAAACCACATGGAACGATACCCAGCCTGGAACTTCTTACTATTAGAGGTTGGCAAGGCTACAAACGCAGCACAAGATGGGATTTTTTTTTTTCCGTGAGCCACCGACCTGGGGCAAACACAGACTCATAATTAAATCCAGCATCTATTTAATCCATATTAATATTTGGAAATTTTTCCAAAGAGACACATTCGCCTTACATACAATATTTCAAATGAAAACCAAATTTCAAATTAATTGCTTAAAAGGCATCTTGAGCTGCGTTTGTAGCCTTGACAACCTGTAATAGTGAGAAGTTTCAGGCTGGGTATCGTTCCATGCGGTTTAGTCGGTAGGATGTCAGTACGCTATACTGATGGCACGGGTTCGGTTCCCTGCATGGAATCCCTTTTACTAGATTGGCCTTTGCGCCTTTTAAGCAATTAATTTGAAATTTGTTTTTTATTTGAAATATTGTATGTAAAGCGAATGTTTCTTTTTGGAAAAATATCCAAATATTAATATGAATGAGGGCTGTATATTGATTTCAGTTCGATAATTTGTTGATGAAATATTTCATATATAAAAAAATTAAAAATAATTTAAACGAAACCAGTTATCTTCGATTATTTCTTTCTGATTGTAATTTGAAGGGAATAAACCATAAAACAAACATTTTTTCGAAAACTTTGCAATTTTTTTATCACTTACTAATGCACTTAATGCTTCATACTCAAAATTTATACAGGGTGTTTCAGTACAGCGTTTACAAAATTCCAGGAGAGACAGGGTACGCCTAAGTGGTGGGAAATCACATAACAATGCATGGTTGGGAACGCTTTCTTGCCGCGGTAGTGACGACACAAAACACAAGAAAGGAAGGGTACGAATAGAGTGAGAAAAAGTAGTAATTGTTCTTAGTACAGGAAAAAACTAAGCAAAAAAGAACAAAGATAGAGACACCGATTTTATCACAGAAGATATTCGAAATTACGTCACTGGGCCGTTGACGTCTACAATGCATGAAAAATCTAATGTTCTTGAGAATAGCTGTCGTAACCCGGGATTTTCCAGCTACTGTCAAAAACGTTCGGCAAGTTCCTCAGCTCTCTCCTGCATTTATCGGTTAAGAATAATAAACGTGTTTTCACACGTTGTTCGTGTCCTCCCTTTCTTGAAATTTGTGTCATTATTACCCCGCCAGGAAAGCGTTTCCGACACTTTATCTCTCCTGAAACTTTGTAACTGTTGCGGTGAAACACCCAATATAAACATGAATTCGGTTGATTGTACGAATAGGTATAGGTAACAACTGGTTGCCTTATTTTAAGTTGTTAAGGGGGCACAGGACCTTTAAACTTTCATAAATGAGTTTTCGGATTTTGCTTTAGTCTGAATGTTTTAAAACTTTTCAACAATATGCAAATAACCGCATTAAAAATCTGCATTATTTCTTGAGTTATAATCATTTATAGACGATGAGTATAATGGAAAGTCCATATATAGTGAAAGTTTAAAAAGCGTTTTCTCAGATTAGTATATTCGGAGTTTGCACTGTTACTTTTAAACTACGTAAGCCACAGTTTAAAAAAAAAATTAACCAAATATGCGTTTCTTTATAGTCTAAAGTCTAAAATTAAAAAAAAAACACATGTTTTGGTTATTTATTTATTTATTTATTTATTGCTATTGAAAATTTGATTTATGAACTTTTTTTAATTTTGTGCTAAAATTAAATTTTAAACAAAACTTTTTACGTATATTCTGGTTTTAAATTAGAAGTATGTGTGTTATGAATCTATTTTGTTCAAAAATTGTTTTCTATAGGCATAATTTAGAGTTTTATCATGCGCGCATCACTTCATCACGCATTAGTGAGATGAATTTTTAAAATCAAATTTAAATATTAATTTTGTACATATAACATTTATTTTTTTGGATAATGTAGTTAAGGATATAAGTCCTGTGCCCCCTTAATTGAAACTGGAATTTCCTGCATAACTTAATGTAACTTTTCGTACGTACTCCATATTTATAGTTCATTAAAACATTTTAAATCCATGATTATTTGATTGCATTTTTTATTTATAAATGATAATTTACAAAAGTTTAAAATATCTTGTTATACACAATAGATGGACAAAACCGCAAGTATAGGTTACTTTTACAAGAAATAAAAAAGTATAGATTTTTTTTATGAACAATATATATTTTTACAGATTAAGGAACTAAACTATTAAAATTTTTATTAGAAATCTAATAATTTAATATTTAAAATCAAAATAGAAATTATCTATAATTATATTAGTTACAATTTGAGAAATTTCAGGAAATAAATTATCTTTATTAATCTCAAAAAATCATAATCATTCTTTTTAATGCAGTTTTAACTAACTTTTCTTCAAGCATCTTTCTGGTCTCTTCAATTCTTATTTTCGAGCATACATTTTTATGTTCAAAGAATATCGATTTTCACACCAATAGAATTATTGTCACCAAAGAAAGTCTGCAAACTGCACCTATAAATTCTAGTAACAGTTTCATTATGAAAAATAATTCCTCATTAACACACTCTCCTCATGTTACACACATTCAAATAAACTGTTTCAATAACTTTATACATAATTAAGAATTTTGAAAACTAGCGAACATTCAAACAAGAAATCGTAAAATAATCTTTTTAACACAGAAATCACACAAATGCAAGTATGGAGATACAGCACAGTGTTGCCAGGATTGTGGACTTTTTTAATTCATATTATTTAACCGTCACCACTTTTTTTAAATAGTATAATTCGCCTTATTTTTCAAAATTTGTAATCTATTTTGAACTAGGCCGAATATTTCTATTATAAAAAACGGGTGATAATCAGCAATCTGGGGACAAAAAAGCCCCCAATCTGACAATTCCGATACAGCAATGGCTGCTTCTTCTTCTTGCCTGTAACTAAGTATTTAAATCCTAAACCACTTGGGTTTAGTAAAATTATGTCACACTGAGGTATGTTATTGATCTTTTTAGGAACGCATTAAGATTAATTACCCGCTTTATTAATTAGTATATCCCTGTATATTAATTAAAATTTTAATTAAAAAATGTATTACATTTAACTACGCAATTTTTTTCTTGTTTACTTACTTATTACGAAGGCAAAATATAAGCCTTTCTTTCAAGCATTTAATTTTTAGGTTCTTCTTGGTAAAGAAATAAGGTTATATTTCTAAAGAATTAAAAAACGTAGTGACCAAACTTATTTTGAAGCTGAACTGCACAGTGTACCAACTGAGATAAAAACCTCTCATTTTCTTCGGTACGAGCTTTGCTTCTTAAATGTCTGAAAAACGTCTGTTTTTTATCAAACTGCTGACGAAAGAAATTCTGCTTATTTTTTTTTACGTATTTATAGTACGATTTCTTCAAAACTACGTTTTCTTAACTTTCAAAATGCATATATTTTTAACAACTAAGAATAATGAAGTGCATATTTGTCTGCAACAGCCTTGTTCAAAAGTCTTCCATCTTCACAAAAAGGCTTTTATTTATTTTTATGATGCTGTTTTGGTCACAGGGTTAAAGCCAAATGTTCCTTCCGTCAGAATAGCCAACTTTCTAGAGTATTGCCTTAGGAAAGTGCTTGAAGTCATAATGGATTGTATAAGATTAAGTCAAACGGAGTAAAAATAGCAAATAAAACCTTTGTGCAACAATATTAAAAAGAAGAAAAACCAACGTTTAAAAATGCCCAAATAATACATGAAAAGAAGCAAACAACTGTTTCGAATCTACTACAGAGATTCTTCTTCAGTGCAAGATAGGAAAAAAGGAACAGCGTGCTAGAAATTTTTTTTTATCTAACCCTTGCATTTTCTAGCACGCTGTTCCTTTTTCCCTATCTTGCACTGAAGAATAATCTCGATAGTAGATTCGAAACAGCTGTTTCCTGCTTTTCATGTATTATTTGTGCATTTTTAAACGTTGGTTTTTCTGCTTTTCAAACAGAGTAATTAATCGTTTTGCCTAACGCACGCCGCACACTGAAGAAGCTAGAGCAACATGTAGTACGACTTAAGAGAAAAGACCATTTTCTCTTTCTTGAAAATGTTGTTGAAAATTCCCAGTCTTTGGCAAAAGATAAACGCCAACTTACAACAGATTTGTAAATAGCGCATAGGAAGTGACAAAAATACGTCCTATTAAAGCTAATCGTGCGATTTCAAGTTTGCAAGTTTCCAAAAAGCGCGTTTACTCAGCATGGCAAACCTACAGATATTTAATTAAGTAAATGGCATCAGATAGATGATTATTAGTATATTGTTTATATATACGCACTAAAATGATTTGATTTGAATGAATTTCATTTATTAGACTTAATTCTATTGTAGTGTATATGTCATTATCGATTATATGCAATTAACGATTGCGACAGACACATGCAAGAGACGCAATTTCGATAGAAAATAAATTGTTTATCAAACTCATAAAGATGAATTATAAAGACATGCTTGTTAATGTTTATTTTAACTTGGACGCATATGAATAAAGCAAGACGTAGCTAATATAATTTTTTGTAATTTCTTTATTATTATTATTATTTTCTATCTGGAAGTGATTTACCAAAAAAATTTAGTATAATTTAGAATAAGATTTTAGTTCAGAAAAAAAGTAAATTATAGCCTGTTAATAATGTAAAAGGTTTCTGAAACTTAAAGTAACAGAAGACTTTAACGATTGATTGCATATGCTAGTATAAGAAAATTTTATCGACAGTCACAAAAGTGTAAGGTATTTAGAACTCTTTTCTTTTCCTCTAAGAGCTAGATGAACATTAGGGTGTATTGAAAAATCGAAATGTGGATAATCGAATCGGCGCGGGGTGCAAAAGTTGCCTTTTATGTATAGTAGTTTATATGTGTATTTTTATTAAAATCCATTTATAATTTCAGGTGCCCCAAACGCCCCAAAAATAGATAAAAGTTGAAATTTTTATGAAAATGTACATTTTTTTTGTTTTTTAATTTTTTTAATTGCTTTGGGCGCTGGGTGCGAGAGTTGTCTTTTATGTATATTAGTTTACACATTTTATTAATTCAAATCCCCTCATATATTCCGGTGTCCCAAGCGCCCCAAATGCAGTTAAAATTTGAACTTTTATAAAATTTTATATATTTTTTGTTTTTTTATTATTTTTTTTATTAAATTAGCTTCGGTGCGGGGTGCGGAAGTTTTCTTTTAAGCATACTAGCGTACATGTAAAAATTTTCAACTTCGATACATTTCTTCCGGTGTCCCAAGACACATAAATATTTGCCTAAATTTGATTTTATGCTCACTTTTAACTAAAAAATATAAGTAAAAATAAAAGTTGAAGAATCATTTCTATAGCTTAAAAAGTACTCTCTATAAAAGATGAAAAATTGTTTATCGTTTATTATGAAATGTATAAAATTATTCTTTTATAGTATACTAGCAAACCCCACGGCTTTGCTCGCGTAATATTTTAAATATGCCAAGTGATATTTATATGTCTAATTTTTATTAAAATGTACTAACTAAATTTTTATTTTATTAAAAGGTAATATTTTATTTTATTAAAAGGTAATATTTTATTTTATTAAAAGGTACTTATTACTTTTAGGAATAATTAAAAAAATTACTATTTAAAACACAGTTTGATTAAACATCATTGTTACACTGCATAAGGCAGAAATGAGACTTAAATTAATAAAACGAAATAAAACTAAATAAATAATAATTTAGAAAATATTTTGAAACTTTTATGCTCAATTAATACGCTCATTTCAGTGTTCATTTGAGGATTTGAATTTTTTAGAAACCATCTTCTTACATCTTAAAATTAACCATCATGTCAAATTCCAAGTCCTACCACCTCTCCCAACATAAAAGGCTATGTTGAGATAGGAACTGTCACCATTAATTTGCCACCATTAATTTTGAAATTGGTTTGTTATTTCCTAATATTCCACAGAAACGTAATGTAGAAAGCATTTAAAGGCCTTTTTTAGAGCGTTTGTTGTTCCTGTGAACCCCAGGTGGTAGAATCATCGGCATTAATATAGCCTGTGTAGGATCAGAGACTGTTGCCATTGAGTCGCAAATATTACTTTTATATTTGGTTTATATTCCCTGAAATAGCGTAGAAATCGTAATTTAGGATATTTTTAGAATGCTTTTCGCACCCCCCCCCCTTCACTTCACCCCTTTTTTATTCGAATTTATTTTCGACAGTCCTTCGAGGGCATTTATATTTTATAAGTAACTACCATGCCATATTTAAAGTTTCTTGCCTTTTCAGTATCACAGAAATTGCAATTTAGAAAGTTTTTAGCTACTGCAACCCACTGGTGGTAGTGTCACAGACATAAAATATAGCTTATGTTTCAGCAGGATCTATCACCAACAATTTGTAATGATTATTTTTTTAATTGGTTTGATATTTGATAAGATTACATAAAAATTGTAATTTATAACGCTTTTCGCTCACTTCATCTTTTTAAATTTGAATTTTTCTTTCGACAGTTCTTAGAAAGCAGCTGCATCTTGTAAGTAAATAACATGCCATACTTCAAAGTGTTAGACCCTTCAGTTATGCAAAAAACGCAAATTAGAACATGTTTTGCTTTTGCAACCCTCAGATGTTAGTGACAGCAACATAAAATATAACCTATGTTATAGCAGGGACTGTCACCGTTGATTTGCAACCATTACTTTTGAAATAGCTTTGGAATTTCCTGAGATTGAGTAGAAATCGCAATTTAGAACGTTTTTAGAACGCTTTTCGCGCATTTTCACCCCTTTTTAAATTTCCAATTTTTTCCAAACTGTTCTTAAAAATCATTTATATGTAATACATATGTCCCTTGCCTAATTTTAAGTTGCTAGCCCCTACCGATCACAAAAATCGCAATTTGGAACGCTTCTTTGCTCCTGCAACGGCTAGGTGATAGTGATACCGACTTAAAATAGCATCTATGTTAGAGCAGAGGCTGTCAGCATCAATTTCTTACCATTACTTTTGAAATAAGTTTGATTCTTCCTGAGATATTGGTGACAAATCGGCATTTAGAGCATTTTTAGAACGCTTTTCGCTCATTTTGCTCCTGCATCTCCTCTGGGGTAGTGGAAACAGATATAAAATATAGCCTATCTTGGAGCAAGATCTGTCACCATCATTTTAACACCATTATATTTGAAATCGGTTCAGTATTTCCTGAGATTGCTAGAAATTGCAATTTAGAACGTTTTTTACAACGCTTTTTGCGCATTTTGACCCCTCTTTTAAATTTCGACTTTTTTAGGAAATGTCCTTAGAGATCATTGATATCTTATAACTAACTACCATTCTAAATTTCACGATTCAAGGCCCTTCCGTCACGCAAAAACCGCAATTTACAACGTTTTTTCTCCTGCACCCCCTTTGGGGTAGTGGCAACGACATAAAACATAGCCTATGTTGGAGCAAGGGTTATCGCCATCATTTTGACACCAATATTTTTTAAATCGGTTTGGTATTTCCTGAGATTATGTAGAAACTACCATTTAGAACGTTTTTTAGAACGCTTTTTGTGCATTTTCACCCCTTTTAAATTTCGAATTGTTTAAGAACTGTTCTTAGACACCATTTATATCTTATAAGTAACTAATATTCGAAATTTCATATTTCTAGGTCCTTCAGTACCGCAAAAATCGCATTTTTAGAACGTTTTTTGCTCCTGCACCCCCTTTGGGGTAGTGGCACCGACATAAAATATAGCCTATGTTCTAAGTTGTACTAACACCATCATTTTGATACCATTACTTTTGAAATCGGTTTGGTATTTCCTGAGATTATGTAGAAACTACCATTTAGAACGTTTTTTAGAACGCTTTTTGTGCATTTTCACCCCTTTTAAATTTCGAATTGTTTAAGAACTGTTCTTAGACACCATTTATATCTTATAAGTAACTAATATTCCAAATTTCATATTTCTAGGACCTTCAGTAACGCAAAAATCGCATTTTTCGAACGTTTTTTGCTCTTGCACCCCCTTTGGGGTAGTGGCACCGACATAAGATATAGCCTATGTTCTAAGTTGGGCGAACACCATCATTTTGATACCATTACTTTTGGAATCGGTTCGGTAGTTCCTGAGCTTATCTCCGGCAAATAAACAATTTTTCCCTCTTTATAATAGGAGTATAGATAGATAAGTCCACACAAAATTGCGAGTGATGAAGGGCACAAATTTCTACACAAAAACCGCAAAAGAGGAACATTTTGGTACTCTTGTATAATAACCTTACTCTCGGTATAATGGACACGTTTCAGTTGCAACAGGAGAAGCTAAAGCCATAAAAGAAGAAACAATATATTTTTTAATCAAATAACATACAATTATATGGCTTTACAGTAATTGGATGCAACGGAACATATGTAAATATTGGGCACAATGGTTGAATTATTTGCCTGATGAATCCGAACTCAATGAACACTTACACTAATCATTTGTTTGTTTTAAACAAATGAGTTGCGTTTGCGACATTTACTAAATTCTTTACAATTGGTTCTACAGCCTTTTGTGGTCCAATTGGTACAGCAATCAAAATCTGTAGTTTTTTTTTTTCTAATAAGTGTGGAGAATATGCCAGGTAACACAGACAAAATGGTTCTCAGCAATGATCAGCAATATTTATATGATATTTGCATAGCAATATCGACGGGTGATTACGATTCTGACCTGGCATTAAAAAAGCTTAGTCCAGTTGTTCACTCAAGATGACTGACAACTGCCGATAGAATTTTAAGGTTGTATGTGGCCACAGAAAATCCATTTGAGAATCTAATTATTCTTACAACATATTTTATGGAGGTATATGCATATATGGAAGTATGTGTATGGTTCAAAACAAAACCCTTCATATAAAAAGAGCGAGGCATATTTGGAAACTTATCACGTTTTCCAGATATTTTGAACTGGATGTAAGAAAGATAGTAGACGCTGTTTTTCAAAGATATATCTTCCTTTGTCATTCTGAAAATTTGTTATTGGCAACGCTCTCATATAACAGAGAACATATCAGGTCTTTAGCAATAGGAAAGTTAATTTGTGGTAGAAATGAAAATAGAGGAACACCATAAATAAGAATTTTTCAAGAACCGAAAATATACTTCAAAGCAAAGGATTATTTTGAACTTATTAACTGGCAACGAGTTGGACGTTTTGAACCCCTCTTTTGATGAATGTACCTTGCGAATAAATTGCGGCCATGGTAAAAATACGAAAAACAAAGGAATGATCAAAATATCGATGCCTATTGAAAGATGCATTCGCCTAGTGTCTGAGGCGTCAGAAAGCATATCTGGACAAGAAAAGAGACCAGATTTCAAACTGAATAGAATAATATCAAGAAATCATATCAAACATTTTAACACCAAAAATTATTACAAACTTCAGAAATATGCAAATCTTCAAAATAAAAGAAGTAAAGAATTTTCTACGAACTTCAACTTTTGTATGATTTAGTGCTTTTATTTTTAAAATTATACTTCATGTACTTTTATAAAACTATTATTATTTATAAGTTTATTCTTTATTAACTAAACACTTTGCCAGATTTCTAAACAATTTTCGTAAATGAAAAAAAAATACATATATTTCAAAATTACAATCTTTAACTATACTTGGAGCAACGGAAGATATGAATGGATTCAGATAAAGAATTCTGTAAATTGCACAATTATGTAGCACACCCAATGCAAAACATTCTCACCAGGCGCTAAATGAAATTGAAAATAAATAAATAAATAAATAAATAAATAAATAAATAAAATAAAATAAATTATAAAATTTCATAAAATTTTCATTTTTAACTATTTTGGTAGCGCTTGGGACACCGGAAGATATGAATGGATTTCAATTTAGTAAAATATGTAAACTAGTATACATAAAAGACAACATTCGCACCCCGCTCCAAAACTATTTAAAAAAATACAAAATATATAAATTTTCATAAACATTTCAATTTTTAATTATTTTGGGGGCACTTGGGGCTCCGGAAGATATGAACGGATTTCATTAAAAAATAGGTGTAAAGTAGATTACATAAAAGGCAAATTTTGCACCCCTCGCCAAAAGTAATTTCGAAAAAAATTATTTTCGTTTACTTTTCGATCAATCCTAATGAACAAACAGGCTGTAATCAAACTAACAAATTTCATTTTCACTCTGCCGTTTAAGATGTGGGCATACTATAATTTCAATATAATTTTAAAGTAAAAAAATACAATGCCGATTGTCGAATATTTTATTCCATTTTTAAAAAAAAAGTTAAAATGTGATATAAGCCACAGGGTAGTCTGAAATGATTTTCAGATAAAACAAAACTTTTGGAATTACTCAGGAATCAATGACTATCTCTTTTAATTTTTCCTGGGTGAAATCATTATATACTTGATGATTATTTTGAAGCAATTTTAGATAATTACCATAATTTATAAAAAAATAAAATTAATAAAATCATGTCTGAAAATTACCCCGTGGTTCGGGATAATTTCCAGACACTAAAAAGGTAATTTCCAGACAGATATTTGCGGGGCTATTTAAGTGACATATTTGAACACCAACTAAGGTAAGTAAGAGACTCCACTGTAAAATGGCACACAAAATGGATTATTTACCACCATTCAGAACCATTATGAACACAGAAAAAAGGCATGAAATCGCAATTGTAGCTATACACCTGAAATCCATTTATATTTTCACAAATAAAAGTAAGTTATATGGTACTTTTTCACACATACCTATTGTAGCTATATCTGTTTTATATAAATTTATGTAAATCAGTAAGGCATTCCGGACTTTCTAAGCAGTTCTGATGTTGAATAAAAATCAACATTATATAAGAACGTAAAACCGACACGAATTTCGTTTAAAATAAGTAAATAAATAAATATTTTTGTAACCTAATCTGCTTTTTCACACTACAATAAATTATTAACGCAGCACTAATTTCGACAGACATTTTAGTTTTCTTTGGCAGTAAACATTTCACTGAAAATTGTTTTAACATTTTTCTATAATTCTTTCATATCTTCATAGATTTAGTGTGGAAAGGATCAATAGTCTTAGTCTTAACAGATCCAAAACATCAAAAAGGACTTGGTATCAATTTCAGTTTGATATTTTTTTTATCACCAATATGGATCATCCAGTTTGAAAATTTCATTTCAACTTTCAACAGATTTTACTCATAGTCATCTTTGCGGAATAACTTTTGTACCCGTCGAAGATAGCATGTTTGGTCCTAATATACAGCATATATAATATTTTTGATTCTGAAATGTCATCTCTCACTTTCCTCATAAATTTCTATCTTTCATCATAAATCTCCAATTTTAGTTTAAACCTCACCCAGTATTTTTATTTTAACTTACAGATAGCCTTTTGAAGTTACATTCTAATATGCAGCCCATTTTAAATCACTCGCAAACAATTAATTTACCATGTAGGATCAATCAAAACACATTTTCTAACGCATATTAGTGCCTGGAAATTACTTCGAATGCTGTCTGATACCACGGTGTCTCTTAACAGCTACACTTTTTTAAGCACTTTTAATTTTTTTCCCAGATGGATATCAAAATAACGTTATTTCGTTGTCTGCAAAAAGATAACATACACTAGTATCCAAAAACGAAGTAGCATTTGTGCTACAGTTGCACACCAGCGAAACTGAAAATTGAAATCAGTGAAGCAATAAGTTAAACTGTAATTTTTATAGCATTTTGGAAACAAATTTTCTTAAAGACAGAGTAAGCTTTTAATTACTTAGCAATTACTAATTGAAATAGAAAAATAGTTGATTTAACTAAAATGAAAACAGTTTTGGTCACATTCCGATTAGTGTGCGAGCATTACTGCTGTCTGTTAATTAATCCCCATTCTTCTGTTGAAAATTACTCCAGGCTACCCTATATAGAGAGGTTGGACAAAAATATATAAACACCTCATGAAATACATGCTTTAACTTAAATGTTCATTCTAGGCAAGCCTCTAGATATCGCTGTCGTATTTGCACACTAACGCCACCTGTACAATGTCCTCAATATATTGCAAGTGTCAGTCATTGTTAGAACAGTCCTCTGTGTAGTTGCGAGAGCATTATATCTGAGCTAAATGAGTTCGAACGTGGACAAATTGTTGGTTCTCATATGGTTGGTGCTTCCGTTAGCAAGGTAGCCGAAATATTTCATGTTTCAAGAGGCACTGTATCGAAGATTTTTACCGCATACAGAAAAAGCGCGAAAACAATTCGGCTAAGTCACAAAGCGGTCTAAAGTGCGTATTGGATGATCAGGACAGACCGTCATTGAAGAGGATTGTGTCAAGAACTAAGAACACAAGAGCTATAAAAGTTGCTGCTGAACTACATTCCGATCTTACAAGCCTGTCACTTAGCCTGTAAGCACCAAAACAATAAGAAGGGAAAGCTATAAGCAAGGTTTTTACGGCTGACCTGCAATTCCAAAACCACTCATCAATGACACAAATGTCTGTAAGAAGAAAACGTGGTGCCGAAGCCATAAAACATGGACTATGGAGCAATGGAATACGGTAATTTGGTCAGAAGAATCATGCTTTGCACCATTTCCAACTTCTGGCCGAATTTACCTCTGGCGAACGCCGTCCAAAGCCTACGATGCAGACTGCTTGTTGCCAACAGTAAAACATGGCGGGGTTCAGTCATGGTTTGGGCAGCCATATCGTGGTATTCCATGGATCCTATGGTTACTCTGCAAGGTCGTATTACTGGCAAAGTTTATGTGACCATTTTGACCGATTACGTCCATCCCATGGTACAATATTTGTTTCTCGACGATGTTGGTACGCTCCAAGATGACAACGCTCCTATTCACAAAAGCAGGATAGTCCAGGATTGGTTTCATAAGCATGCGGATGATCTGTCGTATCTTCCTTGGCCCCCACAGTCACCAAATCTAAATCTTATTAAGCCTCTGTGGTCTGTTTTGGTGAAAAGGAGCTTTCCACCTCCATCAACGTTACCTGAACTTTCCTCTATTTTGCTTGAGGAATGGTGCAAGATTCCCATGAAAACTATACAGGGCCTGTATGTATCCATTCCAAGAGGAAAGCAAGATGTTTTGGATGCTAACGGTTTTCCTACATCATATTAGACATGATAATATGTTTTTTTGCAATTTCAATGCACATATATTACCTATTTCAATACACATGTATGTCCATTAGGCAAAAGATAATTTCTAAATAAATTTACTATGGTTTTTATGTTATTCATATATTTTTTTATTTAAATGTATTACGATTATTTATTTTTTCCTCTTTCGATTCTATCAATAAATTGATTTTTCATTTAAACATTTCTCTTTTTCACTTCAAAAAATTATTATCCCTTTCTTCTCGTTTCAGCGCACTTAATTAAATATCGATTACTCATTATGAAGTAATTGCGGTTTCATTACATTTACCGACCATCTATCAACTAATTGAAAATCCTCAGTCTGTGTTTTTCTTTTGACAATTTATCCCGAATCATTTTCATTATGATTAGTTTCCCATGTTAAATGTCCAAATGATATATAGATGGCACTCTGTTTTTTTATTAATAGCTCTTTCAGATACAATTTTTAAAAAGCACAATCAAAAATCCCCCAAATCATGTTCTTGTCTCAAGTTAATAAAATTAATCATATTTTAAAAATGAAGATGAAATAATTTAGGAATTTTAAATGTATGCAGAATTTGATTCTAATGTTATATGTACAACGCGATAGTTATTGATAGAATAAAAAGATGAGAATAAAAGACAAGAAATATTTGTATATAAATTTTGTATTTTTACTGTCTTTTATTTAAGTCATCTTGGATTTTGTAATTAAAATATTGAATTTTTAAATCAATTTTAGGTGCGTTCGTAATTATGTAAATACGTAGCACCTATAATCGTCTTTATGGTACGTCCGTCTGTCAGCATATAACAGCTCATAAAATACACAACCGAATGGTTTGAAATTTAATATATATAATCGTTGCAGAAATATTAATTTCGAATGCGATCAGACGATCATTTAAAATTTTATGAAAATTGAATCAAAACACAAAAAGATATTAATAAAAGTTTTCTCCATTCTATTAAACCCTATCATAAGTAATTGATTAAGTGATATCCCATGATAGGTAATGATTGTAGTTTGCCATGGTGGTGACGTCCTATTTATGACGGGGTCATATTATTTCCGAATTACTGTATTTAATATATATAATCGTAATAAATTTTGTATTCATGCATTTTTGCGTAAGAGTGCTACAGTTATTGCACCAAGATCTGAATTTTTTTAAAAACTAGTTATAGCACAAATGCACACAGAAACATCACTAGAATTGTCCGAACTTAAAAACAAAAGCAAAGAATAATTTTACATCTGATTATATTTTATATTTTTGTGAGATTGATGCCTCCAGATATTCGCTTTATGAAAGACAGTTTCCTTTCGCAACATACTGTAAATTTCCTTTTCATTCTAAATAAATCCTTTACATGATTTTCTTTGGAATAAATAATCATTTGTTTATAGAAGCAATAATTTACCTAATTATTACTAAACTTTTATGGCTTCTTTTACAATTACAATTAAGCATTTAAAATAAAAGTTATATGTTGAAGCATTTATCTAAACACAAGAAAGAATGATGTTATTATAAAAGATAATTATTTAAATGAACTTAGTCATTTTAAGCTTGACTAAATATGAATGGAGTTAATTCAAATGATGAAAATGTAGTTCAGAATTTCAATAGATTAAATCTAACTTTCAACGAATAAAATAATATTTCGTTAATTAGGTGCTTAAAAAGACTTCTTTATTAAACACATTGGAAAAATTGTAAGTTCAAATATGTATATATATATATATTAAAGATCTTTTTATAAGAAATTTAACTGATTTATATAAGTATAAGCTTCATTACACGTAAATAATTGCATAAAAATAATAACTAATATACATAATGTTTATTTTCAGTGTACTCACTATCTGCGGTTGTAATGAACTATATGTGATTAATTTAAATGTATGGTGTCAGAATCTAACCATTTTAATTTTCTTAAGCGGTCTCAGGACTTTTAAAGTTTAAAAATTTTTGAAATTTAAATTTTTTTATATGTTAAACTCCTAACTTTTCTATACATTTCTATATAATTGTTTCCTTGAAATTCTCATTAAAACAGAAGTTATGGATTTTTGAATTGTACTGAATAATCTTAAGTGGCTTATCCAAAACTTTGTAGTTATTTTTTCCAAATGACGTTTTTGGGGCATAACATGCAGGATATCTCAAAAACTTCTGAATATTTTTTCATGAAAATTTCAAAACATATGTTTCATGTCTGAGTGTATAAACTGACTCTAAAATTTCATTTTTATTGTTCAAAAAGCTATTTTTTTAGGTGATTATACTGTTGATATTTTCAAAATTTTGTATTGGCTAAATACAACTTGGTATTACAAATATATAAATTATTTAAAGTGAAATTATTTAGGTTCAGACTAATTATTATAATCTAAAGTATAATTAGGCACAAAAAATTTGATTCTAGTTGCAAAATTTATTTTGTAATCCTGCGCGAAAGCTGTTATACTAATTTTCTGCTCGACAAATGTCTCACAGTTTGGAACACCCTATAAATACTATTTATGCATCTTGCAATTTTTTAAATACATGAAAGCAAAGAAAACATTTATATCTTTCATTCCAATGCAAATTGCATTTTAAAATCCTATATTGCCTTTTTTTCTCTTTTTCCAATATTAAGAATCCTTAGACACCTTAAAACTAACTTGTAAATGACTTAATACTGACTTGGAAAGAAAACCGTTTTCATAAGCATATCGAATTGACCAGGTAAGCTTCCACTTCTTTAATGCCTGCCTCTTTACATTTTGTTACTTAAGTAATGGCAGCTTAGTATTTCTATAAATAATACTCTTGTACATATTATAAAAGACAAACATATTCATGCGTAACGCTGACGTCTATTTGAGGTAGACAAAACTTGACAATTAAATTTCGGTTTTTCAATTTTCGTTACAGCACTCTTTTTTTTTTTTTTTAACTTCTAAACACAATGAATTTCCAATTGTTTTTACACCGTCGTATAGGGAAAATATGTAGTTTCAAACGTAATTTATTGGAAAACAGTATCGCAATTTTCACATTTACTGCCGATTTTAAAATAATTTCCAAGCATATTTTTTAAATCTATCTCCAACGCCTGCAGGCTCCATTACGGAAGAAGAAGAACCCATTTGTATATAAAAAATATAAATTGTTCAGCATTTATCTATGGGTAATATTACAAAATGAAATTAAAATTTCATCGATAAATAAATAAAGAAAACATAAAATAATATAAAACAATAATTTATAAAATAATATCATTTAATTTTTATAATTAGGCAATCAATTAAAAATAGAGCAAATTTTCGTGATATTAGAACCAGTGCAGTGCTGCCACAGGCAACTATTTTTTTATTCTCTACGCACCATTATTTTTAAGAAATACATTTTTAATATATTTATCTTGCAAATGTTGTGAAAGCGTTTTCGCTTTGAAAAAGTGGTGCGAAATAGAATTAAAAAATAGTCGCCTGTGGATCTGCCCGGCAGTTGCCGAGTTTAGCTCGAAAGAGGAAGAATACTACTCGAAAAAAGGTAAAATAACAAACATGCAAATATCAGTCCATATAATACTTATTACTTAGAATACTTAACGGGGTAAAAATTAAAATTAAATATATGGTGTAGTTAAAAGATCCATTAAAAAGATCCATATGCAGGTTTTGCCTCGATTTTTTCGTGATAGAGGAAATAAGGTCAAAGTAGCCACGAAGAACAAAGTGTCCGTTTAAGTTTTTTCCGCCTTGCGACGCATGAACGAACAGTATGAAATAGTCGTCTGATGTGCTCCTAGTATTGTCTGCAACTTAGAAGTGGAAGACTACATTTTCTAGTTTTGAACAAATTTTAATTTTTTTTCGCATTTTAGATTTTGGGCAAGTGGTACATTTTATTGATTATAGCTAAATAACATGCAGTGGTATAATAATTTGCTCTTGTGCTGTTTGATCAGTGTGAAATAACCTTTTAAACAATGTTTATTTAAAAACGCTAAGTCATGTAGATTAGATGCTGGGCCACAGTATTTGTAATAGCGTCATTACGGGCAAAGAGGAAACAAGGAGATCAAGGAAAAGTGGCAAGATGGCCGGAAACAATTTTTTTAGCTGTTCATAAAAAAAAATACTTCTCAAATGCATTTTATTTTAAAGCAATAGGACAGGTCGGGACAATGACTTCTGTAGAGAAAGGCTTACTCTCGACATTTCCAGTCTGCATGTCTGCTGGCGGTACTTGTGCTTCTCCATTTCCCATATTGGTACGCACAACTGTTTACTTTATCTTGTAACGATTTTATATTTAAACCATTACAAAACATATTGTACTTCTTGCGTATTACTTTAACTTGTGTTGATTAAAAAATATACATCCTGAATCAATGTGATTTTTTTTCATTTACCTATGCTGACCACATTATACAGCGAGCGTCCATTTTGTAGATGTTTTTAAAAGTAACATGAACATTAAAAAATATATAATGACAATTGAAATTAAAGTTACTATAATTACTAATGGCACTTGCTTCTAGAACTTGACGGATTACAATGGTGTTATAAAAATTCATCAAACACTAGAGTGGTCATTTTACATTTCATTCCCCTATATATTTCAAGTTTCTGATCATATATTTTTCTGAATGCATACTTTATTAAAATTTAGTAAAATTTTTAATATATCTGAAATTATTACTGAAGATCGTGGTCTATTTTTATAGCTTGCTACGATTTAAGGAACTTTTGCTTAGCTCAAAAAAAACTTTGGAGAAAAACCTAAAATGAATGCTAAAAAATTATGTTTCTGACGTTTACTGAAATGTTTCCAAAATGAAGACCCCCTTTGTTTCCGCACATGAAATGCATATTTACAATTTTATAAAAATATTGTTGATAATATTGGAAACTTATTGATTTTTGAAAACATTTTCTACTAAACTTTTAAGAAAACTGAAGAAACGTTTTTAGAACGTGAGTAACGACTACGTTAAAATGAATTTCCGTTACATGTTTCTCCATTTAATAAATGATTCTCAAATATTTTACAGTGTATTGCTAGAAGGAGTCAAGAAGTATTTTGCAAATATTTTTAGTAAAAGATGATTATTCAATTTATTCAGTATCGCATTCAATTAAAATAGGGTCTTTTCAATGGTTAAATATATTTTGAGCTGCGAAGTATTTAACTTCTTTATAATCGTACTGTCATATTTTCCAAAACAATATGCAAAAATAAAATTCTCGTAATATGCCAAAGTGGTTAATGCCAATTTTGGCTCTTCTCGTCCTCATGAGTTGTATTTTCTTTCTGGAAGTTTCTCACTATTCACTTGATAAGCTGAGAGTAACGCAGTAGAAAAACATATTATCAAGCCTATCCAATTTTTAAATCGATCAGTAAAAAATTCCTTTTGTATAGCAGAACAGCTACAATAATGGAGATGAAATCTTGTCTATGATGATATTCATTCAGCCCATGCTCTTAAATAATAATATACTTAAATTGGTGACACGTCAGAGTTAACTTTGTTTCCGCGTTGACTTTTGTAACACATCAAGATTAACTTTTGATTAACAGTGTATTGATAATGTTATTAAGCAGCTAAGTTCAGAATTTTGTCACTTTTGTTATTTCTAAAGATAGTTAAAGATAATGCAAGTTGAAAGACTTTGTATTACAGCCAGAAATGTAAATAGAATTTGTATCATTTCACTTATCAGATAAAAACAAAAATATTTTTAGGTATAATTTATAAGATCAAGGTGCCACGTAAAAATTTTAATTTCTCTCTTTTCAAAAATATGTTGAGATAAATGAATATTTAAATAATGAATGATAACATTAGAATAAATTTCTGTAACTGAGATAATATCACTACAATTAATATATTAGAAATTGATCAATATGTCAATAATAATAAAAGACATACTTTATATTTCGGCATTTAGATGAAGGCTAACTTATTGTTGTTTTTACAGTGTTAAGTACAATGAATATGATATTTGTCATAAAAAACCCTTTTCATAACTTTTTTCATAAATCTTTTCATTTAGTTATTTTTTTTAATTCTGTATTATATTTCTGTAATGTTAAAAAGAATGCGAAAACTTTAATAAGTAAATGTTATATGAGCTAAAATATTTTTTTATATATCAATAAATTTGGAAGGTAATGAATATTTCATCAAATATTTGAGAAAGATTTTTTTTATGTTTTCCTCTTTATGTAATCTATTTAACATGAAGCACTTTTAAGAAACGAGTTTTATTTTAGGAAATTACTGTATAATAATGACATATTTTCCTAAAATTAAAATGCAGTAAAAAATTATTTAATCGTGATTTTTATTTTCTTTATAAGGAATATTTTTATATTAATTAAGCTGTTAATACTTACGTAACAGAAATTCCTTTAATATTTGTTTTAAATGTTGAATATATTAATATATGCCAGCACGTAAGATGTTTCATTTTGAAACGCTTATGATGAATAAAATTTTAGTTCTAATAAATTTTTGTTAAAAGAGTTGAGGTATATAAATCGAGAAATTCTAGATGAGATCGAGAAAATGTAAAAAAAAAAAAAAAAAAAAAGGAAAAGGAAAAGATTCCGTTGAACGGAATCTTCATATAATTTATAACAAAAAGTTCAATAAAATAAAATAGCAACTGAATTTTAAATAAAAATTCCTTTAATATTTTATTGTAATTTTTCAATCTATTTAAACTACGTTAGAAAATATGTTAATTATGTAAGATCTGAAAAGGAGAAATTTTTATTTTTAATAATTTCTTTAAAAAAATACTTATATTTCTAAAATAGACAAATATTCAAATTTATTTTGTTCTGAATAACGTATTTTCATCAACGTGCATTAATAAAGTAAAAATGCATATTTCATTAATAATTTTAACGATCACGTTTGAAATAAAAATCCTGAAATACGCAGAAATACTTTGTTTGATGTTACATATTTTTATTTTATATTACATTATCGAGAATTCTTAAGAAGTTTATCTCAATACATTTTTAATTTTGAGTGATAGACAGTAAATTAAATATTTAAATTATGTTATTTAATTTTTGAGAAAACGATTTTTCGACATACCTTTAAATAGTGTGGTACAAGTATGATGCATGCTTGTGTTGCATTTTTGAAAGATAAAATTTTACTTTTTCGATTTATATCCAACTTATATTTAAAATCAACTAATTACTTAAAGAGGCATTATTTTCTATCTGGCTGGCATATCTTTTATTTTTACATTTTTGATTTGCATTATTTTCTGTCTGGCTGTTATACTTTTTATTTTTATTTTTATTAGTACTAGTATAAAAAATTCTTGTCCCTGTAAAAGTGGCAACAGCTAGTTATTACAATTTTTATTGTTATGATTGCAAAACATACAAGCAACAATGAAATTATCTTATTTTTATCTGAGGTCGACAAAATTTTTGATATGGACACCAAAAAGTCGTAACTAATATGATTGACGGAAAGTACAAGATTACAAAGACATATATATATATTTTATTATTAAACTGCGTAATTTCTTGCAGGTGGTTATTTGTTTGTGAGCAATAAAAATATTTTCTGCTTGTCAGACTAACGCTCGTATTCACCAACTACTTCGACCGCCAGTTACACCGATAACTTCGATCGAACGCTGAAACGGTATGCACCTTTAATCCTGATTGGGCGTCTCCTTGATAATATCCAATCAAATGTTATCGTGAATTTCATTTGAGCGTTCGACCGAGATTTTCTAGGCCGAGGTAGATGGTGAATACGAACATAAATCTATGGCTATCCAAACACACCTTCAAGGTAACGGCCTTAATCATTGCGGCTCGGAAAATACTTTGAGGCTTCTAAATCAGACTCCGTTTAGTCACATGTTCATTGTTATATGAAATAAATCATCCTCGTTTTTGTCAAAACATTTTCTAGTCTTTTTTTTAACCTACAGTCACTATAAATAAAGTATGTGGTGGTTTGAAAATATTCCGAAAACATCTTCAAAAGATGAGCGATTTCAATGAGCGTTGTAAATTGCTACTTAAATATTTAAATTAATTTGAAAAAAAATATTAAAATATTAAATATGTTGATATTATTAAAAGAGATAACGATTAAGTTACTCTTGATGCTTGATAATGAGTTTGTTTAAACTTGTATAACAATCATTTAAAAAGCCTAAAAAGGAGAAAATGGTCTAATTTGTGGAAAAGAATGAGACAAAATTGTTTTAAACTAAAATGCTTGTTATTTTTGTAGAACTTGACAGTAACATTTTAGAGCCCTTTATGTAAATTGTAAAAAAGTTGGTCATGATAATTTTAAATAAAATTGATCTGACCCAGAAACAAACTATTAAAATGGAATTATGATGATAGCTTCGTCTATCATCGTTATTGAAATTCAAATTTCTATTTTCCTCCTATAATAGATACTCATATAAGTTTGTTTTAGTTTTGAATAGATCCATCATTAAATACATTATTTCTAGAAAAATACAAGACATTCATCTACTTTAAATGAAATATTTAACTTTAAATTATAATCTTACATTACTGTTTTGCAACACACTGTTGTTCTAATTCACAAAGCACGATATATAATTTATTAGATGCGCTTGTTCTTTAATAATGTAAAGAGCTTTCTCAAAACTTATCTTCATTTAGAACAAGGTATTTCATTTTAGGATAGTTTTTGGAATTTGCGAATATGTAAATGCATTAAATAACATAACATTATTCTTAGTACTACGAATTACCGGTGGGATTAAAAGCGAGATGAGGGAGATAAATAGCAAAAGGAACGTAAACATTTAGCGAAATTTAGATACTTAGTACATCTGAATCGTTTCATGGAATATAAATTTATCCAAACGTGATATTAAAGTGTCAGTTAAGAATAAATATTTAAATATTACTGTAACTAGAAAGAATCTGAAATTCTAGCAGTTTTTTTTTTTTACCTTATTTTGCGGTATGATCCCTAGAAACTGCTTAAGTACTTGAAGATAAACTAAATCGATAAATCGCAGATAAAGAAACGGTTTGCATCAGATTTGTTTGATCACATTAGTAAATGCAAAGTATCTTTAGGTTTTTTTTTTTTTTTAAAGGGCAATAAACATCTATATGAAATAGACATTTCACACAGTTGGAACATGTACAACTATAATTTGTTTAACAATCACCATTACTGTATTAAAATAATAAAGTGTAATTACTTTTCTACGGTTTATTGGTGTTATTTTACTTGTTTTCCATTCTATGGAGTTTATTTTAAATAACAGACCAGATGTTTTTGCCAAACGGTTGTTTGAGTAATTGTATCCGCCAAATTTTTCCAGGATAGTTTAGTTTGCAGAGCGTTGGCGTTTAAAACAAGGTCGTGAGTTCAAATCCAGAGCTGAACATTTTTTTTCCCTTCTCTGATGGAAAAATTAAAAAAAAAAAGTATTATTTGTTTACTAATCATTATGAATGCGTTACAATCAGTGCTTGGTGACATATATGAATAAAAATATACCGTGATATATACCATGATATATATCCGATATCTATTATTTTCAAAATATCATATATTTTTATCTTTTTCTACTACTATTGATTGTGTCCTTCTAAATGTAAAGTAGTTTTGCTTATGATAATAATATTTTTATCACCACCCCCCACATTTTTTTTTTACCCTAGGTATGACTTTGATCTGAATTTTTAACTGCTTTAATAACCATGTGGGCCAATAACTTAAAATAGGCATTAAAAGATAAAATGCCTAATCTAGATAATCAGTTATTTACACATTCATAAGGAAAAAATCTGGTCTGGTTGTTGTTCAGTTTAAACTGCACAAAAATTTAGGGAATGGAAAGTACATACTCTTAGTTTCTGTTCAATATTTTGAATTATTATTATTATTATTATTATTATTATTTTGTATAAAACATAAATTTTACTGCATACATTATCCTATAGTTCATTTTTTAGATTAATGCAAAAAGAAAATTATTTCTGTTTCCAATAGTTGACTTTCATATTTGCTATTCAATGAAAAAAATTGAATAGAGTTTTATCACTTTTCATGTACAGTGCAATATGTTTTACTTTCTAATTTATACTAAGTCTGAAAATATTTATGATAAAAAAATCCAAAATGGCGCCAAAAGGGCTGTTTAAGATTTAGAATCATACAGAATCTTTTTTTAATGGCTGAAAAACATTTTTTTAGCCTTTACATATGTTTAATAATACGTCATCTTCAAAAAATGAATACGACGCTAAAACAACATTTTATCATTATTTTCTTTATCATATATTTCTTTTAACAAGTAATGGGAATATAGTAGCATATTTAACAAATCTCTGAGGTTTTTTGTAATAAGAAAGGCAATATAACGCAAAAATATAAATGAAAAATAAAAAATAATAAATAAACGAAAAAACTTACCGAAAATGACTTGTGAAATCACAGGAAAGATACATCTTATGTAATGATGAATAACGAAGAGATTCGTGAAAAGTTCCACATAACAATATCAAACAATGCATTACTTTTTATATAAATCAGTTCTCTGTATAATGTTTTCGAAGGCACAGTTGAAACGGTAGAATCTCGTTTGTGTTTAACACATCCATACATAACATTACATCTACAGAAAAATATCATTTAAAAATAAATAAAGGTGAATTAAAATTTTTTTCCTGAAAAAATTGTACGCAAAATTAATACTTATACATCAGTAGATTAGACTTTATGCCCACTGTCAGATGTCGGGACTAAAATTCGTCTGTTGGAGATATTTAGTTTAAAGACTTTTGAGTTTCTCGAATAGATTAAAAACATCGTCTATTTCAAAGTACATAAACACAAATTATATGTATTTAAGATCTTTTTTTCCCTTCTGTCTAAAGTATATATACTTACCTATATTATCCACAAAAATAAATGTTGTGTTGTGAAATGACTGTTTTCCTTATAACTATTGCCTCAAGATGGCAGCACCAAAACTGATTTAGACTATATTTACAGTTTGCAGTTCTTTTAATTTTGAGTTTGTCTTATATCTTTCTTTATATCTTTTGTATATGTGTGCAAATTGTATCATTAATGTTTCTTAATTTTTGTTTTCAGTGTAGATTTAATAATTATTAATATTCTGTTAAATTATTCCTTGATATGTGATAATTGTGTATTATTTGAGATATTATTTTGATTCCTGCCTGGTAGATGGCGTGGCGAGCCCAGGAATCATGTTTTAGAAATGTACGTGTTTTTTTCTGCTAGCTCGCAGAATGTAGTAGTAATATGGCTGTTCGGAGAAGTTTGTTTAGAGAATGTAGACTGTTAAAAATGTGAAGGTGAAAATATACATGGGGTGAAGATTTGTGTGTAAGTCCCCGTTGTAGTGTAAACTAACCGATATTTAATACACATAGTTCGAATATATAAACATTTGTGCTAGTTTATTTGTGACTGTTCGTGTTTATTTTTTCTGAAGAACGATGCGGGCTACCCACGTAAGACGTAAGTACTATTTTCATTGTCTGATTAATTTTCTTTAGGTGCAAGTGGAAGAAGTGTTGGAGTGTTATTTAAAGTAATAGTTCCCGTATTAAAATAGAGAGTTGGCCCATTTTCGCTCAATATAAAACTGGTAGTTTTATCTAGTTTAAATAAAATGTTTAGAACAGTAGCCTTAGTATAATTTTAAGTTTCGTTTTTCGCTATTGTTCTATCATTAGTGGCGCCCGAACAGGGACTGGGTTATTCTATTATTGTTCTTAAGTGTTCTTAGGCTCTCTATGTATTTTTAAGGTACTTTATTTACTGAATTTATTTGTTTATTTGTGATATTTTTTATAAAAGATTTTTTGAAGAGTATTATTGTATTATTTTTTGTATTATTATTATGGAAGCTTTAAAACTCAAAAGAACCGGCGTTTGCTCGTCTTTCACACGCACAGCAAATATTCTGAAAACACAACTTGTAAAGGATGATTGTGACGTAAATTTAATTAAAGATGAATATGCAAAATTACAAAACATACAAGCGGAATTAAATGATTTAGATAATAGAATTTTAGATTTGATAACCGCTGATGGGACGGCCGCGGGACAAATTGTTTCTAATGAAATAGAAAACAGAGAAGCTTATTCGGATGATTTCATCACGCTGACTCGTCAGTTTAATGAAAAATTTATAATTACAGAGGCGAGGCCAGACGGTGAGTTCAGCGTTACGGGCAATAAGATAAAGTCTTATAAGCTTCCGAAAATAGAATTAAAGAAATTCGACGGAGAATTAATTAATTGGCTGCCGTTCTGGTCCCAGTTTCAAAAAATTCACGAAGACCCAGATTTGCATGACAGTGATCAATTTTCCTATTTAGTACAAAGTATGAAAATAGGGTCACGCGCTAAGGAATTTATCGATAGTTACCCGATTACTTCTGATAATTATAAAAATGCAGTTGCGGCGCTGACAGAACGTTTTCGGAAGCCCGATTTATTGATCGAAGTTTATGTAAGGGAGTTGATTAAATTAATTTTTTCGAATGTAAAAGCTGACAATAGAAAAAAATTGCCCCTTGATAAGCTGTACGATAAAATTGAAGTCCAGTTGAGGGATCTAGATTCATTAGGCCTAAAATCGAGTGAAAACACATCGTGGTTATATCCGATGGTTGAGTCTAGCCTAACAGAGGATGTCCTGAAAGCGTGGCAGAGAAGTCCATTTTTCAATCAACCCGAGGGAACAGATCTCTCTCGCCTCAATAATTTAATGAAATTCTTAAAAGCGGAAGTTGAGGGTGAAGAGCGATTAAAACTAGCACGCAGCGGTTTTGAAAATAACAATCGTAGGGAAATATATCATGATAAAGTAAGAGGTGAGGTAAAGGATAAATTCAAAAAACACAATATTCCAACTGCATCAAATTTCCTAACGATTAAAGAGCGTCCGTGCATTTTTTGTGATAAAAACCATGAGAGCAAAAATTGTTACGAAGCCCGTTTATTAACTTTAGAGGAAAAAATCGCTAATGTTAAAGAGAAGGGGTGTTGTCTAAAATGTTTAGAACCTAATGATGTTGCCAAATTTTGTAAGCAATTTGTACGTTGCTATTCGTGTGGCAGACCTCATTTGATTTCACTTTGCCCAGAAATGCATAAAAAAGGGGAACCACCGAAGGAAAAGGCGGTAACAGAGCATGCACAAATGACCGCTGCCAGGCAAACTTGCACCGCGGAAGTAGCATTAATGACTTTTCAGGTAAAAGTCGCGGGTGCGAATAAAGTGAAAAAAGTCAGAGTACTTCTAGATTGCGGTTCGCAAAGTCATATATTTTAGAGTCTTTGGCAGTCGAGTTGGGTTTACCAATTATTTCTAAAGAAAGCATAGCTCATACTTTATTCGGGGGTGCTAGAACTGCTCCGAAGTTGCATAACAAATATCGGGTAAAGGTAAGCTCACTAAATCAAAGGAAATATCCAGATTTAGAGTTTGATTTTTTGGACCAAGACGTAATCTGCGGTGACATTCCGCGTTTACCTAGAGGACCAATTTTAAGGGAATTGAAAAGTAATAAAATTTGGTTATCTGATATGGGTGCAGATCATCCTAAAATTGAGATGCTTATAGGTAGTGATATATATGGGAAAATTCTCACGGGTTTAGTTAAGCAATTAAAAGGAGTATTGACCGCAGTTTGTACAAAGTTGGGTTGGGCCGTTTGTGGTGCATTGGATGATTTTTCTCCCCCTAAAGAGCAAGGGGCAACAACTTTGTGTACGAATTTGGCTATCAGAGATTTGAAAATTTCCGATCTTTGGGATTTAGAAACAATCGGAATATTAGATACGCCACAAAATTTGACTAAGGCTGCAGAAGAAGAAATGGCCCTGGAACAATTCTTAGATTCTCTTTCTCGAAACGAAGAGGGTCGTTACTGTGTAGGTTTACCATGGTTGGGAACCAATGTAGAGTTACCATCAAGTCGTCATGTGGCCGAAAAGAGGCTTTTCAGTGTTTCCCGAAAACTTAAATCTTTGAATAAATTTGAGGAATATAATAGGGTTTTTGACGAATGGATGGAAGAGGGTGTAATTGAGGAAGTACCAGATGCAGAACTAGAGAGGAAAGGGCATTATCTTCCCCACCACCCAGTGTTTAAACCAGAGAGTGCCACAACTATGATAAGACCTGTTTTCGATGCGTCATGCAAAGTGGGTAGAGCTCCCTCTCTCAATGACTGTTTATTTAAGGGACCAAATTTAATTGAAGAAATTCCTTCTATTTTGTTGAGATTTAGGGAAAAATGCATTGGGGTAACTTCCGATGTTAGACGTGCATTTTTGCAAATAGAATTAAGAAAAGAAGATAGGGATTTTTTGAGATTTTTATGGTGGGAGAGAGAAAATGTTATAAAAGTATTCCGCCATACTAGGGTAGTTTTTGGGGTTACGTCCAGCCCATTTTTATTAGGAGCGGTTATAAGACACCATTTGTCACAGGTGCCACCCGAAAAGAGATTTTTGGCTCAGAAACTAGATAAATCTTTATACATACATAATTGCGTAACATCCGTTGATAATCAGCAAGAACTCGAAGACTTTATAAAATATTCTACTCAGGTTCTCGACGAAGCGAAGATGGAGCTACGCATGTAGACCTATAATTCAGTAGGGACAAATATCGGTGCAATGTCACATGTTTTGGGTACAGAATCCGTGTTACAGGATCCGGCATCAGTTTTAGGAATTATGTGGGACAGGAACGAAGATAACCTGCGTATTAGTATTAAGACTTATCGATTTCAGAGAATTTGTCCCTAACGCAGACTATTTTTGACCCATTAGGTTTCCTGACACCTGTTTTATTGTCTGCAAAGTTATTGCTTCAGGAAATTTGGACTATAAAAGTAGATTGGGATACACCTTTACCTGAAGAAATTAAAGTTAAATTCTTAAACTGGCATAATAATTTGGGTATACTCACGGATTTGAAATTGCCGCGGCGCATAGGTTTTGGAGATAGGAGTTCCTGGTCACTCCATGTTTTTTGTGACGCAAGCCAACACGCCTATGCGACCGTTATTTTTTTGAGATGTGAACATAAAGGGGAAATAGTCGTAAGTTTAGTTATGGCTAAAGCGAGAGTCGCACCATTAAAAAAGGTTACAATCCCGAGACTCGAACTTATGGCGTGTGTTTTAGGGGTGCGTCTTTCTGAATATGCTACAGAAGCTTTTTCGCTACAGGACTGCCCAAAATATTTTTGGACCGATTCCACCACCGCGTTATCCTGGATTAAAAGAAATGATAGTTGGGGAACTTTCGTGGGCAATCGGGTGAAGGAAATTTGCGCTGTCACAGAAGTAAATCAGTGGTCTTACGTTCCGAGCCAATTTAATCCGGCAGATTTGCCTTCTCGCGGCTGCTCCCCTCGTCGGTTTATGGAATGGAAATGGTGGTATGGGCCTAACTGGCTAAAAGAGCATAGCGACAACTGGCCAAAGCTGGAAATAGAGCCAGATGAGACTTTAGTTTTTTTTCTGAATGCAAGAAAGGGATAAATGTAAATTTAAGTTTAAATACTATAAAGGATCCTAAAGAAATTAAATGGTATGAGAGATTCTCTAAATTTTCAAAGATGATAAGGGTTTTAAGTTCGGTAAAAAAGGTTTATCAGTAATTCTTTAAATCGTAACATTAATAAAGAACCACTTCTATCTTCTTATGAAATTCAAGAAGTTAAAAACACACTTCTTTCACTTGTACAGACGGAGAGTTTCTCAGAGACTGGAGATTCAGTTCATGGTCTCCTGACGGAGAGAGATCAGAGGGGCCTACTTAGAGTAAAGACAAAAATTATAGAACGTGATGATCGTTACGCTTTTAGATATCCTGTTTTGCTACCTTCCAAACATTATATTGTCCACTGTCTAATACGAGATTATCACTTGAAAAATTCTCATGCTGGTATTCAGACTCTTATGGTCATATTACGTGAAGAGTATTGGATCATAGCCGCTATTAGATCAGTAATAAAGAAATGCGTACCATGTGAAAGATTTACAGTAAAGCCGCCAACTACTGCACCCATCCAATTGCCATTGGACAGGGTTCGTGATGCCTTTAGTTTTGAAATAACAGGAATCGATTTATGTGGCCCTCTGATTCTCAAAAATAAAGTAAAAGCGTGGGTAGTCGATGTTTTTACGCGATTTTCGAACATCAGGTGTAGTGGATTTGGACTTCGTCGATAACAACAAACTGTTTGTTCGCCAACGTCGATGTCAAGAACTTCGTGAACAATTTCGGATGAGGTTTCGCCAAGAATATCTTAGCCAATTGGCACAAAAACATGGTCAAAAGGACTGTGATATCAAGGAAGGTGACATTGTGCTTATCGGTTCAGAGAACACCAAACGCAACAATTGGCCAATCGCTCGAGTACAAGAACTGTGTACGGGTCGAGACGGGCGGGTAAGAGTAGTTAAAGTTAAGACAAAAATGGCACATTAGTGCGGCCTGTGCGCAAGCTTTATCCTTTAGAAGTATGCTCCTGTACTAAAGATACAGAAATTAGTTTTTGATTTGACTCTCACCAAATCAAAATGTGGGAGTGTTGTGAAATGACTGTTTTCCTTATAACTATTGCCTGAAGATGGCAGCACCAAAACTGATTTAGACTATATTTACAGTTTGCAGTTCTTTTAATTTTGAGTTTGTCTTATATCTTTCTTTATATCTTTCTTTATATCTTTTGTATATGTGTGCAAATTGTATCATTAATGTTTCTTAATTTTTATTTTCAGTGTAGATTTAATAATTATTAATATTCTGGTAAATTATTCCTTGATATGTGATAATTGTGTATTATTTGAGATATTATTTTGATTCCTGTTTGGTAGATGGCGTGGCGAGCCCAGGAATCATCTTTTAGAAATGTACGTGTTTTTTTTCTGCTAGCTCGCAGAATGTAGTACTAAGATGGCTTTTCGGAGAAGTTTGTTTAGAGAATGTAGACAGTTAAAAATGTGAAGGTGAATATATACATGGGGCGAAGATTTGTGTGTAAGTCCCCGTTGTAGTGTAAACTAACCGATATTTAATACACATAGTTCGAATATATAAACATTTGTGCTAGTTTATTTGTGACTGTTCGTGTTTATTTTTTCTGAAGAACGATGCGGGCTACCCACGTAAGACGTAAGTACTATTTTCATTGTCTGATTAATTTTCTTTATGTGCATGTGGAAGAAGTGTTGGAGTGTTATTTAAAGTAATAGTTCCCGTATTAAAATAGAGAGTTGGCCCATTTTCCCTCAATATAAAACTGGTAGTTTTATCTAGTTTAAATAAAATGTTTAGAACAGTAGCCTTAGTATAATTTTAAGTTTCGTTTTTCGCTATTGTTCTATCATGTTGTATATGCAAACTTAATATTTAAAATTTAAATTTAAAAATTGAACTCACTAATGAGTGAATTAAAATCATTCAGCGATGCGCGCATGATAATCTTTAATTTATGCATATAGAAATCATTTTTTAACAAAATAGAATCATAACACACCTAGTTATAAATTTATACAAATATATACAAAAAATACACACAAATACATACAAAATGTTCTGTTTAAAATTTAATTTTAGCACAAAAATAAATAAATAAATAAATAAATAAAATAGTTTTTCAAGTGCAAAAAAATAAATAATCAAAATATGTGATTTTTTTTTTAGCATATAGACTATAAAGAAACGCATATTTGTTTAATTTTTTTAAGCTGTGGCTCACATTGTTTGAAAGTAACCTTCAAATTCCTTCAAACCTTCCGCAAACTTCAAATTTACTATTCTGATAAAAAGCGTTTTATGTAGCTTTCATTACAAAAAGCTACCTATTGCAGCCGTTCGGAGGAAAGCGATTTCAAAAAATTTTGGTATATTTTCATCGATCCCCAGACCTCGAAACCACCCTCCATTCAAAAGTTGATATGTATATGTATATATATGATCTTTGTCAAATTGTAACTATCTTATTTATGAACCGATTTGGATGAAATTTCGTGTATACATAATGCATACCAATGTCTCGACCGAGTTCGTAGGCCAGCTTCGTCCGCCATCTTGTTTCAAAATGGCGGCCATTTAATTACTTTCTTCTATCTTCAATAGAAGAAAGTATTGTAATCGAAATTTTTTTCGACTTCCGGTTTTCGACGGATTTGCATGTTTTAGGGGTCAGAGATTCCAAAAAACATGTTTATAGAAAATGTCTGTCTGTGTGTCCGTCTGTCCGTCTGTCCGTCGCCATTGTACCATCAAAAAGTGTATGAAGTTATGTATAGAATTAAACCAAAATTGTATTATAAGTTTTTGGATATGGCTTGCAGGTCCTCCCGGAATTTGGAAAAAATTCGCCGGTAGGGGGCGCTGATATAACAATTTTTGTGCGATTTTGAATATTTTACCATCGAAAATTGAATGGAGTTATGCATAAAATTGAACCAAATTTTTAGTTTAAGTTTTTGGATATGACAAGCAGGTCCTCTCTGAATTTGGAAAAAAGTCGCCGGTAGGGGGCGCTGTAAATGCGTTTTTTGTGCGATTTTGAATATTGTACCATCGAAAGTGTATGAAGTTATGCATAGAATTAAACAAAATTTTTATTTTAAGTTTTTGGCTATGGCAAGCAGGTCCTTCCTGAATTTGGAAAAAAATCGCCGGTAGGGGGCGCTGTAATAGCGATTTTTGTGTGATTTTGAATATTGTACCGTCCAAAAGTGTATGAAGTTATGCATAGAATTAAACCAAATTTTTATTTTAAGTTTTTGGATATGGCAAGCAGGTCCTCCATGAATTTGCAAAAAATTCGCCGTTAGGGGGCGCTGTAATAGCGATTTTTGTGCGATTTTGAATATTGTACCATAGAAAAGTGTATGAAGTTATGCATAGAATTGAACCAAAAATAATTTTAAGTTTTTGGCTATGGCAAGGAGGTCCTCCCTTAATTTGTAAAAAAATCGCTCGTAGAGGGCGCTGTAATAGCGATTTTTGTACAATTTTTGTGCCATTTTGAATATTGTACCGCCGAAAAGTGTATGAAGTTATGTATAGAATTGAACCAAATTTTATGTGTTTATTTTTGGTCATGTCACGAAGGTCCTCCCTGAATTTGGAAAAATTCTGCCTGAAGGGGGCACTATAATTGCGATGTCTGTACCATTTTCATTATTGTACCATCGAAAAGTGTATGAAGTTATCCATATAATTGAACCAAATTTTTTGTGCATGTTTCTGGCTATGGCAAACAAGTCCTCCCTGAATTTGAAAAAATTCCGAAAGAAGGGGGCGCTATAATTCCGATCTCTGTGCCATTTTCATTATTGTACCATCGAACAGCGTATAAAATTATGCATACAATTGACCCAAAATGTTTGTGCTTGTTTTTGGCTTTGGCCAACAGGTTCTCCTTGAATTTGGAAATATTGCGCGGTAAAGGGGCTCCGTGCTAGCGATTTTTGTATACTTTTCTTGATTTTTCGTAGTTCTATTGTGCATCGGCGGCTCATGCAGCGGCGGGAACTCGCTTCCTGCTATGCCGGCTATTCGCAAACACCTGATAACGACAGAATAAGGAAAAATTAATAATTTTAACAAATATCATGATATAGATTAACTCGTTTTTAGTCCGTTTAATTGACTTGAGCAGAAATTTAAGATGAAAATCAAAGTTGGTATAGTATTGAACTAATAATATTGAAGTATTAACATGTGTAACTAGGTTTTGAAATATTAAGATCTATAAGATAGAAGAAAGTTTTGGGATTGGCACATCCAACTAGTTTTTTTTTTAATTTAAAATTTGAAATGTGGTACCAAAAAATTGAAAATTGAAAAATATTTTTTTCTTATGTGTTTGATCTTGATACAAAGATTCCGGAGCATTTTTTGTTTCGTCTATATCTTAAAAAATGTCTGAGTTATAACACTTTGAATTTCTAGCTTAGCTGACATTTTGAAACGACCTGATTTTTGTCACGCGATAACACGCGTATTTATCAACCGATTTGGATGTACCTTGGTGTATACAAAATACGTACCAATGTCTCGACCGAGTTCGTTGACCAGCTTCATCCACCATCTTGTTTCAAAATGGCGGCCATTGATAAAAATTAGTATTGAATCTCCTATAATGGGTTTCCACTAAATTGAGCTTCGTATGTTTGAATAATATAAGCTTGCTTTTTAAAAATAAGGAATATGAAAGCTACCTCTTCCTCCCGGCACTGGCCGGAAAGACTTTTAAAGTTTTGATATCTACGGACCTTGAATTATACTCACCGTCGGTAGAGTATTATAAATCAAGAAATAATACAGATTTTTGAATGTTTTTTTCATATTGTTGAGAAAATTATAAAAAAAAAAATTCAGAATAAAACAAAAACCGAAAACTGATTTTTTATAGTTTAAAGATCCTGTGCCCCCTTAAAATATTAGCATAGCGGTCTATGGAACATGCATTATTGATGTTTATTTGTTAAAAATACAGCGAACAAATGCAATATTCTAGCAGTATATGCGTAATATATTATACTATACATGCAAAACGTTGTTCTGTATTACAAAACAATTGTAAATTTGCAAAATTTCGGTAAAACATTATACACGCAACCCCGGTCGCGGCTACAGATTGTATGTTGGCGCTATTGGCAAAAAATGCTGAACGGGATATGGAACTCTTCCTCACATAAATAGTTTCAAGGTATTATCGTCTTTTTTCGTAATTTTTTTATTTTTAATACAACTAGGGGGCTCGGCCCCCTACGAGCTACGCTCGCCAACCCCCCGTTCAGACACTGCAGTCTCTAAAAGCACGCTAATTTGATCGGCTTTAATTGAATTTTTTTGGAAGATTGAATTATAATTAAAAAAACAAAGGCGATCTCCCTATAAACGGGTTTCTATTCATTTCTCTTTGATTGGGGAATTTTACGGAAAAATCAGCTGCTGTTAAAAGATACAATGGCATTTCAAAATCATCTAATATAAAATGAATTAAGTAAACAGAGTCTTTGTCTCCCGGTATTTTTTAACAAAGCGAAAAGAAAGTCCTTTTAAATAAAACATTTTAAATATATCGTTTTTAATCTGACGTAATTTTCACCAAACTTTTCTTTCCCTTTTTAATATTCACGTGAAAATGCTTTTATTAGAAATGAAATATTATTTGCGCTGTCCAAAAAAAAAAAAAAAAAAAAAAAAAATAGTTGAAAAGTTCATCTCAAAATATCAAGTAAATGTCTCGCGCTATTTTTAAATTTAAACTACTATTTTGCAATATTATTTTTTGTTCATTTTACGTAATAAGTGTAATGTGACGTAAATGTTATGTAATTTCTCCTATTTAAGACTTCTAACGCATGTTAATGAATTTATTACTTTACAATATCCTTTCTCTGTTAAAATTCACGTGTAATTATAGATGAAGTAATTTTCAATAAGTTCCTGCTTTTTATACGTAATTATTTAATTCTAATTTGAAAGTTTTTCTTTTCTGTTTATAATAGTCACGTGTAAATAAATTTTTAATTTGAAGCAAACATTATTGTTTCCGTTGTTTATACAGTTTGGCAACAGGTTAAATTAGTACAATTTTCTGAAATAAGTAAAAAAATATCTCTCGAAATGCTGAAAATTTGAATTTAAAATAGAAATGAAACCTCGAAAAATGAGTCAAATTAAAAAAATAAATTAATTCTGCACTCCGGGAAATTATAACGTATAAAATGATCTAAAAAGTATTAAATTCCGATGTATAGTTTTTGCTCCTATAAAACTTGTTTAATGGAACGATTTTGTCCAACTTTAGCATTAAATATCTCTTAAAATAACTCTTCGATTTGAAAACTGTCTACATCAGCGTGTTTATCAAACATTTCTGTATAATACTACCAATTTTCATATTTTTATATGCATTATTTTTTTTTAATATTAACGAAGAAAGACTCCGGTCACAAAAAATTCAAAACCGGCGGCGGCGGCGGCGGCGGTGACAGCGGGAGTTACTTTTTTTTAGAATAGAGAGATACATTCTGTTACTTCTTTTCCGGTACACTTTCGTAATACTTTCCTTTCATTAAAATATATAACAAATAATAATATATAACCTCAATATATAATATATATATTAAATATATAACAATATATAACAATATATATATTAAAATATATAACCTCAATAACAAATTCATATATGTTTATGTATGAATTTGTTTTCTTATCTTCATATGCTCAGTCAGTTTCTTGAGTGAGAATCCTACTTTTATTTCCGGATAGAATGTAAAAGAACGTAAAATGTCGTTTCGATTGTTCATACAGATCATAGGGATAGAATGCAAAAGAACGTAAAATGTCGTTTCGATTGTTCATACAGATCATAGGGATAGAATGCAAAAGAACGTAAAATGTCGTTTCGATTTTTATTACAGATCATAGAAGAATTTCTTTTTCGATGTCTTTCGAAAAATCTCGAAGGCGAAATTTTTGCTTCGTCCATTTCAGCATGTCTGAAATAGTGTAACATCATTAATAAGTAGCACAAAATATTCCTCCCCGTGAACCATAATATAATATAATTTTTTTGAAGCCCCGTTAGAACTATAAGTTGTACATGTCCAATTTACGAAAAGAATCATACAATCCTCAATACCAAACCTCAATAACATATTTTATATAATACTTCTATATATAAAAAAAAGTAACGTTTTGATGAACCAATGAAAATCTGCGTAGATACCGCGAAACGCATCTGATTGGTCAAATCTTTCTGACGCTATAAAGGGGATTACCAAAAGGGGAAGACCTGGCTCTGTTGCCAAACGTCGCCAATTTTATCGCCAACTTCGCGATAGATTTCAAAATTTGGCGACAAAAATAAGTCGCCAATAGTGACACCAACTTGGCGCTATTTACAGTATTTCGCCAAATTTCCATAGACTCCCATTGAAATCCAATAGGTTTTACTTGCTTGCAGAAAATAAACAAATTGAGACATTTGAGTGCAACAAAAACTAATATTAGTGTATGAATAGAGCTTAATTGACCTTATTTACATTATTTTTAAGCACAAACACTAAATATTTACAATATTCGTAACACTATATATAAAAATTTATATTTAATAATTCTTATAATTATGAAACTCTGTAAGCTCTAATCATTATGTGCTTGGAGATGAGGAAATAAAAATGTCAGGATTTGGGAAGGAGCGCGTTTTTACTAAGTGGAATCTAAAAATTGAATGCACAGAAAATAAGGAATCGCGAAGCGATCCTTAATAATGTACTTATAATAATTATAATCCTTATATAATAATAATCCTTAAAAAAATGTACTTTTAAATGCAATTTGTTTGAAAGCTGTATCTCAATTTGTTTCAGAGTTATTCATTTTTTTGTAGCTTTTATTACTTTTTTGTCATAGTGGCAAACAGGAGGTATCCATCTCCGTTGAAAGTAAAGGGAAATTCAGATTACTGTATAGATCAATCAGGAAACTAATAAAATGCGGATTAAACCAATAAAAACCTTCAGATATGCTTTTGATTTCCCATCCTGAGGAAAACAATAACCATTTTTCCAAATGGTTAAAAAAACAAAAGAAAAACGAGTTTTTAGTGAATTTTGCCCATTTTCATAGCTGTATTTGAGTTGAGCGGAATCGTTTGAAAATGTTTGGATTTGAGCGTGAACTTGCCTCATTTTTAAGAAATTAAATTTAAGGTTTTATTTTTTTTTTGTAAGCGTGCTTAACACCGGTTGGCATCAATTAAAGCACGTCAAATTGAATAGGCATAAGATAACAAGATTGGCCTAAGATAAACTAGAAGATTGGCGCCAAAGAAGTCTTTGGGATCAATAAAAGCACGCCAAATTTAATTGGCCTAGGGAAAACTAGATCGGCCTAGGATAAACTAGTTCAGACCAATGAATAACAGGCTAAACTAGTTTATCCTATGAGCTTTAGGCCAAGCTAGTTTGGCCTAGGAAAAATTAGTTTATCCTATGGGCGTCAGGATAAACTAGTTTCGCCTAGGAAAAACTATTTTATCCTATTGGCGTTAGGATAAACTAGTTTGGCCTAGGAAAAACTGGTTTATCCGATGCGCGTTAGGATAAACTAGTTTGGCCTAGGCCAATCTAGTTTGGCCTAAAATCGGGTTTGGGAGGTAACATATATATGTGGTGAAAGGAATTGGATTCTGTACCACAAAGTTAAGCGTATTCTTCAGTGAGGCTCTGGAAGAGAAGCCTCGCCTATCGAACAATACATTTTGATGAGCTGTGTAATTTTACTGTGAAAATAAAGAACACGACAATTTGATGCACCTGTGAGCAGACGTGCTACTGACGAGGACGTATTCTTTGGAAATCCGGGTCAGATGTACCTGGAGTAAGTGACGTCTCGCATCGATGTTTTATAAAAATGAGAAAAGACGGTTGGCTATGCTGTTTATAGTTACCCCCAAACTGTAAATACCTGTTCTGTTTCATACACTGCTCAAAACAACTAGGGGAGCAAGCAAAAAAGGGAAGAGAACAGTGCAAGACAGCCATGTATGGGCATAAAATGGATAGTACACGTGTACCAATGCACAATACAGAAAAAAAGACACAAAAAATTGTAAGGGAGCTTTTGTTCTTTGAAAAAATAAAAAGAACATAAAAAGATGGTATAGGACAACAATTTGTTTTCATGTAAATGATAAAAAAAGCATTGTTTAGAAATGGTGCAAGAATTTTAATATGGCGTGTGGTCTCCTCGAACACCTAAGACTGCTGCACGCCTGTTTTAGATGGATGCGATGAGATTATCGGTAAGATTTTGGGGGATACTGTTCCACTGCTCAAGAACTACAATCTCCAAGTCCCAGAGAGTGAAACGAGGCCTCGGTCTCGCAGCAATGCGTCGTCTGAGTTTGTCCCAAACATGCATGATCGGATTTAGGTCAGGAGAGCATGCTGGTCATTCCATACGCTCTATTGTTTTAGCTTCAAGCATGTTTTCCACAAGACGAACTGTATGAAGTTTGGCATTATCATGCATGGAAAAAAAGAAATCACTAATTTCTACAACATAAATTACGACATGAGGTCTCAGTATCTCGTCTGTATAACTTCGGATCATCAAAGTGTCATTCCGAATGATATGTTGGCCGTACGTCCACCTATGCTGATTTCAGCATATAGCATTAACCCACATCGTCTGTAATATTATCTTTCACGAACGAATGTAAGATTATTTTTAATGCCTCTTTCTCTCCATACCAAAACACCTAAGATGTCACATCCAGACTGAATCGGGACTCGTCTGTAAACAGAATTTGCCCCCAACAACGTTGCCTCCAAACTCGATGTTCAGTTCCCCAACTTCTTCGGGCCGCACAGTGTCTTGAGGTCAATGGAATACAGTCCATTGGCTTACGTGCATAAAGATCACCCTGATGAAGCCTATTTCGGAGTGTTTGGCTGGACACCTTTCGTTCTGTGGCCAAGAACATCTGTATTTGCAGCAGGATAGCAGTGCCCGTTCCGTCTCCATGAGCTGTTAACAGGATATATTGGTCATCTGTTTCTGTGTTAGCACATTTTCGACCTTGCACTTGTCGATGACTACCATTCCATCTGTTGGAATCGATTTCACAGCCTTTCATGGACACTTTTTGCGACTCCAACAGCGTCCACTATACTTCGTTGTGTTTCCCCAAATTCAACTAATCCGATAACACGCCAAGCCATGCATTGTGGTAAATCATGTTCTTGTGACATTTTCAAGCCACCTTTTCTCAAAACACAAGCTGAGCAACTGAATTTTACAACTGAGGCAGTGAAACAGACGTTTCTGCTAAATCTCGATTTCTGCATTTATCTCCTTTTTCTAGTTTTTGACGTCATAAACTTTAATTGACATGTGAAGTTTTCTTTATCTGTTTTCTACAAATCTTTAAATTATGGATGTTTTATTTTACGTTACTTATCGGTGTAAATAATTGCGCAATTTCGTTAAAACCATGCGCTCCCCTAATTGTTTTGAGCAGTGTTTCAAGATTATTAAAATTTGTTATGATTTCTTCAAAAATCTCCCTGGGCTTATTATTACCACTAGACATCGACCCAAATGTTTTATTGTTGACTTCAAGTATATCCTACATATATTAGAATAATAATAAAGAAAATTGAATAATAATAATAAAGTGTCGAACATTTTTCAGGTGGGCTGTTGTTTAAAACTTATAAAAAATATACTTTTTTAAAGATATGTCATCTACAAAATCACTAAACTAAGTCTAAAGGTAAAAGCGACATAGTACTGATATTACGTATTCATCCAAAAGTTTCTTTCCTTTTTTTTCTCTTTCTTTTTTTTTCTTTTTTTTTTTTTTTTCAATGTGTACAGTCACAAAAGTATGTGGGTTGGGTTTTCGTGGTTGAGGGAAATAAAATGAGTTAAAATTCTTAAAAAATATAAATGAATTGATTTATTCGAGTATTTTGACATTGATCTGTGCAAAAAAATAGATAAATTATTTAAAAACAAAAAAAAATAGATAAATTAGTAAGTTATTATAAAAAACACACGAAGAAATAGATGTAAATAATTTTCCTTTTCTCCATTCTGATATTATTTAGAATGTAGTGTCCCTCACTATTGATATCTAATACAAGCATTACATTGAACAGGATATTTAGGTTATCATGTTATCGTGATGTACATTAATTAATTAAATTGATTGCGTACATTCAATTAAGAACCCGAAAGGTCACGTAATGTATCTTATCCATAATTATGGAAACAATGGCTTTCAATGCGAACCAAGGGTCGAATATTATGTAGAAATTAATACAACATGTTAGTTCCTGTCTAACTACAGAATGTAATCTTTCATTGAAAAAGGAGGACATTTGTTATTATGCATATGTTATTATTATTTTTTTTACATTTTAGTTATTATCTTAATAGTATACGCTAAAAAGGCCTAATTTAAATACAAAATACATTAAAATACATATAATAAGTCCGAAATAACAACATGATAAATATTGAAAAAACATAATTGTGTTGTTATTACACGATACAAACAGAAACAAATAAATTGAGAAATTTGCTTTTTAAATTGCATGAAAATCAAAAAGAATGTGCTTTGATGGTATTTGTGGTAATTGACAAAATGTAATGTAAATTTGTAATATTCTTTCCTTTTTCTTCAACCTTTCTTTAATATCTTTATATTATTTCTGCGTTATGGGTATCTGAAACTGATTATTGCAATCACAATTACAATGTTTGCTTATTCAGTCAAACGCAAATAAAAACATATGACCAGTATCACGCAAAGATAGTAATACAGTCAACGACAGTAGGCATTATTAAGAATTAATATCTGATGTACACTTTGTGTCAACAAAAAACGTGTTTCAAATTTATAATCGAATATATTGCTACTTGATCAAATTTACATAATTCCTTATGTTTAGAAGCGCTGTTCTCTTACTCACAACTTTTCTAATCACTACTCTTTTTAACCTTTCTTTTCATGTTTTTCTTCCAAACTTTCTGTTTTACTCTGTGTATAACTCCACTGTAATGAATATGTACAACGGATTTTTTTATTCACAACTACGATATTCGCTTAATTAATCAAAAGCATATACAAACAGATAACAGTTACGGCCTCCGTTTCTTATTCTATCTAGTGGTTGTCATACTATAATGACATACGTCGTTTATTCTAATGACTTTTCAGTAATCTTCCAACCGTTTTGGCGTCAGCCCTGCGGCTTGAGGTGCTATACAACATACATAGCTGCAAACCTCCTGATTTTTTTCTTACTAATATTTTTATGCAGAAATACCTGTTTTATACAATCGCACAATTTCTCCAATTAAATAAAGTTAAAAAATTTTTAAGAATTTAATGGTATGGTAAAGTGCCCATATTTCGTCCCTTCTCCTAATCTTTCCTAAACTTCTACGCTTCTGCGAAAGTGGCGCCACTTATGATGCAAGGTTCAGGGGACGGAAGGTAAAAGCGGTCAGTGTTAAAAGTTTCGTTCGCCCAGACGCATACATGAATTAAAGACGGCGAATTTCCTATTTTTAGAAGACCTGAGTTCTTATTACGTCGTTTGTATAACGTTATTTACTGTACTGTAAGAATTTATTTCTTATTCATTGCATGTGTTTTACGTTGATAAGATGCTGATAATAGTATACAGTGAGTTTTAGGACGCTCAGTTCATCTTATGGGAACTGAAGATCCGTAATATTGGTAGGTAGCGTGGTCCCAATTTCGCCCCCCTTGCAGTTCTTATTTTCGTCCCGGGGACGAAATTAGGAATGCTTTATCATGACATTTTTTTTTCAATTTTTTCCTCATGTTTGGATGGTTAATGCAAAGTTGCCAATCTCCCGATTTTTTGTGTACCAGTAAAATCTTACAAAAATGTTTTCTTTATTTAATTGCTTTAAAACTGCGAGTGTATAAAGCAAGTATTTCAGCATAAAAATATTGGTGTGACAAAAATCGGGAGGTTGGCAACTATGCTAATATTTCTTTATGTTATTCTTCCACTGATAATTAGTACTTTTTTGTGCCTTACTTTAATGTAAAATAAATTACTTACTCATTTAGAAATAAATTTTGATTTAGGTATAAGTTAAGCCTCTGCGTATTGGATTTTTTTGGATGGACAAAATTGGGACCATTTTTTGCTTTTGCATTTTTTAGATACTTTTGAAAAAACAATTTTTCACATTGTTAAAATTTTTTTGTACGATATTTGCCTATGTTTCTATGTGCGTGGGTAGTTAGTCTATGTAAAATTCCAAATTTGGTAGATTTCCACTGAAAATTACTACTTCGAAGAGCCTAAAAGTGACTGGGGGACGATAATAGGGTACCTTACCCTATTAAAAAATCGGGAGGTTGGCAACTACGATATATCAGGTGATCAGCCTTACGCGGGAACCTCGTTGTTTTGCTCCCTAGCTAGCTTGGTAATCAAATAAACAAATTTTATCTTCACTATACCGTTTAAAATATGAACATACCATAATTAAAATTTAAATTAAAGTTTAAAAAATGACAATGTCGATTGTCTAATATTTTATACCAATTAAAAAAGTTAAAATATGATTTAAACTATATAAATTTTCTTCATCATATTTTAATACAGATTTTAAAAAAGATAATTTCTATTAAATTTACTACGATTTTTACGTACTTCATAGATTTATTTATTAAATTTATTAGGTTTATTTTCTTTCCTTTTTGGATTATATCAGTGAATTGATTTTTCATCTAAATATTTTTCCTTTTTATTTAAAAAAATTACCATCCCTTTATTTTCGTTTCAGCGCAATTAATTAATTATCGATTACTCATTATCAAGTAATTGCGGTTTCATTACACTTATGGACTGCGTTTTTCTTTTGACAATTTATAACGAATCATTTACATTATGATTAGTTTTCCATGTTAAATGCCCAAATGATATATAGATGGCACTCTATTTTTTTATTAATAGATCTTTTAGATATGATTTTAAAAAAGCACAATCAAAAATCTCCCCAAAACATGCTCTTATGTCAAGTTAATAAAATTAATCCTATTTTAGAAATGAATCTGAAATAATTTAGGAATTTTAAATGTATGTATTCTTTGGTTCTATTGTTTTATCTACAACGCGATAGCTTTGTGTTTTTATAAACTTTTATTTAAGTCATCTTTTATTTAGGATTTTATTTAGGATTTTTTATATTTTTTAATCATTTTTTCCCTTAAATCTTGATATGCTAGAAATATAAAAAATATGTAAAAAGTAATATAATAATATAATATAAAAATGAATTTATAATAAATACCTAATAACGAATTGAATTTAAAACTGAATATAAAATATACGTAGAAAAATTATGTAGATTTGTTTCCGATGACATTTTAATATCATTAGAACTTAATTATAAACTAATAACTTAATTTCATTCTTTTAATCGTTAGACGCACCCCCCAAAAAGATAAATCTCATTTTTCATTTATTTATTTATTTCAATTGTATATGAGTTACAACAACAACTTTTTTCATGATGCTCAAAAGCATGTTCACTAAAACAGAACAACTAATTGTGAAGATGATATAATGAAATATGTTGTATTCAAGTTACTAAATATCCATAAAAATTAAAGGGTGTAATATACATATATATTGAAATATTGAATAAATATTAGTCAATTAATAATTTCATGTAATTAATGTATGGTTATATGTTTTGAGAAATCAATTTAGAAATCCCATAAAAAAGCATTTTTCATGGTACCATATCTTAAAAAAGAACAATAGCAAAAATTAGAATTAAAAATGTATATATCAGCTACGTGAGCGGTGAATTATCTAATTCTTTACTTCGTCGCCTGAATTGTATGTATAAAAAGCTCTATGTATATAAATCTCTAGAAACTGAAGTGTTTTAAACTATAAATTGCATTTAATTGAGATTAGTCGTGATTTTCAACTAAAATATTGAATCCATATACAAACTAGTGGATAAGTGTGATCCAAGATCACACAGAGGGTTTTGTTTAATATTCCTTCAAAACAATTTACCATTTTGCAAAATCCATTAGTTCCACATTTCGCAACCAGGGGGCGCACTATATTCTAAACAAACCGTATACGAACGAAAGTCCGTTTTACAAACTATCGTGTAGCCGAGAAGATCGGGCCCATAGCACCCGAGATAGATAGCCCCCCCCCCCCCCCCATGGTAAAAATTGGAACTAAAATATGCACGGCTATAGTGCATGATATGAATGAGTGGTCAGAGGAGTGTCGGAAAAAGTTAGAAAAGTGCACCCCGGAAGAAAACGGCGGAGGTTAGAAAAGTTGGCAAAAATACAGAAGTTAGAGCCCGGAGGGGTAAATAATATAAGACTGTGATTGATGTAATAATTGATGTGAAGTATTCAGCTTTAAGAATCCAAAATTTCAAATCTTCAACATATATATAGAATCTGAGAACGGGCTCTGTGACGGACAGACAGACAGACAGAAGAGGAGTGAGAAGAATAGGGTTTGTCAGATGAACGATTCCTAAAAGAATAAACATAAGCTATTTTTACTTTTATATTTATTAGTTATTTTCTTAAAATAAATTGCTTTTGTAAAAAAAAAAAAAAAAAAAAAAAAGCTTTTATTAGTTTAAAAAGAACATGTACATATAGCAATATAGAGAGATAGATAGATCGTTATAGAACAATATGCAATTACTTATTATAATTATTTAAAGTCTCTCTACATCTTGTTTTTTTTAAATACTTTCGGCCTTTTTCCCTGCGTATCTTTTGTCTTTAGCTTACCCTACTATCTAAATGTATATGTGTACATTTCTCAATCGTGCATCCAATTTCAGAACATTTACTTATATTTTATGTGTCCAATACAGTGCAATACAGGTATAATATCATTGTGAGAAGCTTTTGAACTTGATTGACTCCCTTTATAGGCCAATGGTAAGGGAGGAAATAAAGGCCGAATTCGGAATTAATTAGGGGAAAGCGTGAAATTGTTTTAATTCATTTAGTTTAGGTCTAGAATGAATATGCTAAGTTTCCCTCCTCGTTGTAGTTGAGCGTTAGAAAATATGTACAGATTTAAAGTCAAAAAATACGTTTTTTTAGATACCATAATAGTATCTCAAAACAGCTAACTCTGTCAAAAACATTGTCCATACAAATGTTGTAGAGCTTAAAATTCTAACTAAAATAAGTACTTACACTGATTATTTTTGTTGAAGATTAAGGTCACAATTCTACTTTAAAATTTTAGACCCGTGGTCAGAGGGTTGAACTCAGAATTAATTAGGAGAAAACTGGAAATTGTTTTAATCCCTTCAGTTTAGGTCTAAAACGAACGTACTATGTTTTCTTCCTCGTATATGAGTGAATGTTAGAAAATATGTGGATATTTATTTTCGAAAAACACGTTTTTTTTTAATTACCTTAACAATATCTCAAAACAGCTAACTCTATAAAAAACATTGTCAATACAAATGTTGTAGAGCTTAAAATTCTGAATAAAATGAGTACCATCATTAATATTTTTTTCAACGGTATGGTCGCAATTCTATTTCAAATTTTTTTAAATCAAAAGCTTGAAGCCAGAAGAGACCAATTTAACTTAAGAATATCTCAAAATTGCGGCCTTAATATTGAACAAAAATATTTAGGAAAGTACTCATTTTACTCAAAATTTTAGGCTCTATAACTTTTGTATTGACAATGTTATGAGGATGGTTTCTTGAATAGGATGATTCCTTTATTGATACTTCAGACACATCAGGAGGCTGTAAAATCAAGAATTGTATATTTTCAGTAACCAGACAAGAAGCATTTACAATAAGTGGATTCAGTGGTATGATGACTGAAGGTCTTTATTATGCCCCGGGATTCTTTCAAACACGCCTGGATTATCCGGCGAAAGCCCGTATTGGAGAAGGAAGCAAAGTGTTACATTTATTTTGCTCACAGCATGCGAGTTAAAAAGGAAGTCTTCACAATCACATTTTCTCCAAATGATGGAGTATTGGCAAGAGTACACATACACTTTCGCCAATTACGTATGCCATATGGTTTTATAGTATGAGATGAGATATGCGGTCAGAGATTGTTAATTGTATTTGAATGGGGAATGTAAAAGAGTAATATGAAATATTTTCCGCCAACTGATTGCGTTGGAATTATAGCTCATAAACCGCAAAAGAACATACTATAGGGTTTGCCCGAAAGCGCACGTTAATAAACTAAAACAAAATAAAGACAGGGTTAATAACTGAAATGACTAAAGCCTCCTGATGTGTCTTAAGTATCAATAAAGGAGTCATCCTATTCAAGAAAACATCCTCATGAATGTGCGTGATACAGTTAGCTGTTTTGAGATATTGTTAAGATAAATTGGTCTCTCCCGGCTTCAAGTTCTTGATTAACGATTAAGGCAAAATTTTGAAATAGAATTTGGACCATAATATTGAACAAAAATATTAATGATAGTACTCATTTTATTCAGAATTTTAAGCCCTACAACATTTGCATTGACAATATTTTCTATAACGTTAGTTTTACAGTTAGTTTACAGCAGAGTTAGCTGTTTTCAGATACTGTTAATGTAATTAATAAAAAAACGTGTTTTTCGAAAATAAATATGTGCATATTTTCTAACATTCACCCAAGTACGAGGAAGAAAACATATTATGCTCATTTTAAACCTAAACTGAAGGGATTAAAACCATTTCCAGTTTTCTCCTAATTAATTCTGAGTTCAACCCCCTGACCACGTGTCTAACACTTTAAAGTAGAATTGTGACCTTAATGTTCAACAAAAATATTAAGTGTAGGTACTCATTTTACTCCGAATTTTAAGCACTACAACATTTCTACTGACAATGTTTTTGACAGAGTTAGGTGTTTTGAGATACTGTTATTGTATGTAAAAAAAAGTATTTTTCTATACTAATGTTATAAAGAGGTAAAAATTGTTTATTTGTAGGAGGTAAGCTCTGAAACTACCGAACCGATTCCAAAAGAAATGGTATCAAAATGATGGTGTTAGTCCAACTTAGTACATAGGCTATATTTTATGTCCATGCCACTGGCCAAAAGGGAGTGCAGGAGCAAAAAACGTTCTAAATATGCGATTTTTGTGTTACTGAAGGGCCTAGAAACATGAAATTTGGAATGGTAGTTACTTATAATATACTAATGAAATCTAAAGACATTTCTTAAAAAAAATGGAAATTAAAAACGTTTGAAAATGAGCGAAATACGTTATATAAAACGTTTTAAATGGCTATTTTTACACAATTTCAGGAAGTACGAAGCTGATTTCAAACATAATGGTGTCAAAATGGTGGTGACAACCCTTGCTTCAACATAGGCTACATTTTATGTCGGTGCCACTACCCCTAAAAGGGGTGCTGGAGCAAAAAAATGTTCGAAATTGCTATTTTTGGTGTTACTGAAGGGTCCACATACATGGACTTTCGCATGGTAAATACTTATTAGATATAAATGATCTCTGAGAACATTTCTTAAAAAATTCGAAACTTAAAAGAGGTGAAAAAAGTGCCAAAATCGTTCTAAAAAACGTTCTAAATGGCAATTTTTACGCAATCTCAAGAAGTACTAAACCAATTTCAAAATTAATGGTGTCAAAATGATGGTGACTACCCTTGCTCCAACATCGGTTACATTTTATGTCGGTGCCACTATCCCTAAAGGGGGTGTAGGAGCATAAAAACGTTCAAAATTGCGATTTTTGTATTACTGAAGGGCCAGATACAGGGAATTTTGCATGGTAGTTACTTATTAGACATAAATGATGTCAAAAACATTTCTTAAAAACATCGCAATTTAAAAAGGGTAAATATGCGCGAAAAGGGTTCTAAAAACCTTCTAAATGGCGATTTCTACGCAATCTCAGAAAGTACGTACCCAACCTATTTCAAAAATAATGGTGTATAAATGTTGGTGATAACCCTTGCTCCAACATAGGCTAATGTCGGTGCCACTATCCCTAAATGGGGTGCAGGAGCAAACAAATGTTCGAAATTGCGATTTTTGTATTACTGCAGGGCCGATATACATGGAATTTGGCGTGGTAGTTACTTATTAGATATAAATGATCTCTAAGAACATTTCTTAAAAAATTCGAAATTTAAAGGGGGTGAAAATGCGCGAAAAGGGTTCTAAAAAACGTTCTAAATGTCGATTTCTACGCAATCTCAGAAAGTACGTACACAAGCGATTTCAAAAGTAATGGTTGGAAATTGATGATGACAGCCCTTACTCCAATATAGGATCTACTTCATGTCGGCGTCACTACCACCTTTGCGGTTGCATTTTAAAAAACGTTCTGAATTGTGATTTGCGTGATACTGAAGGGGCTAACAACTCGAAAGTTGGTATGGTAATTACTTATGAGATGTAACTGCTCTCATAGAAGAGTTCCTTAAAAATTTGAAATTTAAATGGAGTGAAAATAAACGAAAAGCTTTGTGAAAACGTTCTAAATTGCGATTTCTACGCAATCACAGAAATGTAAACCGATTTCAGAAGTAATGGTTTCAAATTGATGGTGACAGTCCCCGCTCCAACATAGCCTATATATTACGTTGTTGTTACTAACACCCGGGGGTTACAGGAGCAAAAAATGTTCTAAAAATGTTTTTTTTGTGTTAAAGAGTGGGTCTAACATTTTAAATTTGGAATGGGAATTACTTCAAAGATGCAAATGCTTTCTAAGAATTGTCGAAAGAAAATTCCAAATTTAAAAGGATCATGTGAGCGAAAAGCGTTCTATCAGCGATCTAAATTACGGTTTTTATGCAATCGTATGAAATACGAAACCGATTTCAAACATAATGGTTGCAAATTGATGGTGATAGAACCTGCTCAAACATAAGCTATATTTTATGTCGGTGCCACAACCCCTAGAGTGTTGCAGGAGCAAAAATCTTTCTAAATTGCAATTTCTGCGGTACTGAAGAGGCTAGAAACTTTAAATACAGCACGGTAGTTACTTATAAAATATAAATGTCCTCTAAGAACAGTCGAAAATAAATTCGAAATTAAAAAGGGGTGAAGCGAAGGGAAGGAGCGATAAGCATTCTAAAAGAGTCCTAAATTACGATTTCTATGAATCCCAAGAAATAATAAACCAATTACAGAAGTTATTGGTTGCGAATCAAGAGTGATAATCCCTGATTCTCTACGGGGTATATTTTATACCGGTGTCACTACCACCTAATTGGCAGGAACAACAAGAAAGCCTTTAAAACATCTAAATTCCGTTTTCTATAGAATATTAGGAAATACCAACCGCTTTCAATGTTAATATTGTTAGCAAATTATTGGTGACAGTCTCTGTTTCAACATTTTTCGAGACATTCTATTTCAACTCTGTTTCGGCATTTTATGTTGGTGCCACTAACATGAGATAGGTGGTTACTGCTAGACAAGAAGCTTGGAATTTGACATGATGGTTAATTTTAAGATGTAAATGTGTTAAGATGGTTTCTAAAAAATTCACAACTGCAAATGAATACTGAAATAAGCGTATGAAATGAGCATAAAATTCTCAAAATATTTTCTAAATTATCATTTATTTTTGAATTAGTTTTAGTTCTTATTATTAATTAAAATCTCATTTCTGTATATTGCACTTTTATAATGAAGTTTAGTCAAACTATGGCTTCATTTGTAATTTTTGAATTATTCCAAATAAATGTTCTTCTAATAAAAAAATAGTCATGCAAATATCACTTGGCACATTTCCACTATTACGCGAGCAAAGCCGCGGGGTTTGTTAGTTTACTATAAATCTGTACATATTTCCTGACGCTCACCTAGTACGAGGGGGGAAATAGTATATTCGTTCTAGACATAAACTGAAGGGATTAAAACAATTTCCAGCTTTCCCCTAATTAATTCCGAATTCAACCCCCCTGACCACTGGGTTTTTATAGCATTCATTATCTTTTATGCTTTACTGCTGCATGTGTTCTAAATTTATTCTTTATAAAAGAATATTGCATAATTTTTTATATCAAAACCTTTATATACACATATGCACTAACGATAATTCCAGAAACGGATACATAATATACAGGGTGATGCCGAATTTGACCGACAAATTCGGAGGCGTGATTGTAGGCATCAAGATGATGAAAAATAGCAGTAGAGCATGGGGTCACAAACCACTTATTTAATGACAAATTCATGGTATTTCATCCTAACTGAACCTAGGTTGACAGTAATAATTTTGAGAAATATAAAATCATTGCAATAGAAATGCAACGAAATGCACAGTCGTAGAAAAAATTTTACCCCCCCCCCTTCTAACTATGCAACTAATTATAACAGAAAACATTTACGCCCCTTAAAGAATTATCATTTTTTAATTATTCGCGAATCAATATAAATAATTACTAATGAAAATACTGTTTGTAATGACGTTTTATCCTACATCATAACCAGAATTTTACTCAGTTTGCTTAAAGAATCATAAAACACGTAATATTCCACTTCCCTCTATATCCATATTTTTATTTTCCCAATGTTTTCCGCATCTAAAATTTGACTTTCACTCCTTTTGACTCAAACTTAGTGAAATTTGAAATTTTGACGTTAATAACAGTATTTTTGTATTCTCCGTCGAAGGCTATGTATATAGTTGAAAGTACCAAGAAATATCAAAGTAATTTAACATCGTTTTTAATATTTTTTCCATTGTTAAAGTATTTTGCACATAATGTAGTTTTAATTTTTTAAAGATGAATTTAAAATTTTATTAATTTATTTGCTAAATAGTTATAGTTTTAATAATTTTTATATTATTTTCTGCTATTTTTATTTTTAGTGTAATCCACTTTAAATTATTCTGTGGCAATAACAATATTTATAAATGTAAAAATAGTTTTTGTTAATATCTAGGTATTTTTTAGTGTTCTGTACTTAAAAAATAAAAACCGAACAATTATCAGATCACTCCTGTGTCTGTCACAGCCATTTTACTCATAAATTATGGAGCATGGAAAGTTCAAACTGGGGGTAATAAAGACTATTGACCCACATATTTACAGATTATTAAACCTTTTCAAATATTTTTAGAAAAAAATGTAGAGGAGTAATTAAGTTACTTGAAAAAAAAAAAGTATTTTCTTTGTATATCGCGTGAAAGCTTTCGTAATGTTGAACTCAAAAATACATTATCGTTTAATTTTAGGTATTATATTTTCAGAGATATCGTCGAAAATGTTGTGCAAAAATATGTTCCCACCCATCTATTTCCGAATCCACTTAAACTAAAATTATAAAAAAAAATTAGAAGTAGTAGATGTTAAATTAAACCTTGCAGGGAAATTATAGCAAGTACCCTAGGTCACATATATTTTTTAAAAAGCGTATTTTTCCGATGCATACAAATTTCGATTATCGGGCATTCAGCGAAGGTGTTGAGTAGCACTGGAGGTACCTATCGTAACAGAAGTATAAAAGCATTATTGATAATGATTTTTGAAAAAAAGTCGTCGGTAATTAGCCGAGATATTAACCATTAAACACACGGACAGTTTGGACATACATAATGACAGGGGCGGCGTACTCTATGTATCATCGGCTTTTAAAATCTAGATAGCAATATTTAATCATACATTTGTGTAATACAATGCCCAGTAGCAGTATAAAAGCAAGAAACGTCAAACTGTTAAAAATAGACTAATTTAATTAGAATTAATCACATAAATATTATGAGATTCGAGACTAGTCTGCGACTAGTTGTACGTTCTACGAACTATGTAATAAGAACTCAGGTTTTCTGAAAATAGGAAATTCGGCGCCTATAATTTATGTATGCGTCTTGGCAAATGAAACTTTCAATACTGATCCCTTTTAACTTCCGTCCCCTGTGCCTTGCGTCATAAGTTGTACCACTTTCACAGAAGTGGAGAAGTTAAGGTGGACGAAATTAGGAAAGGGCACTTTACCCTACTTTAGTTTTCTGAAAGTTATTAACTTCAATCCAAATTGAGTTAGAGTAGAACGCCTGTATTTTCCATTAAATACGTGATTTATGACCTCATGTTCTATGGCAATTTTTCCCCTGCTTAATGCGAAAAATCACCCCTCTGAATTTGTAGGTCGAATACGGCAACAACCTGTATATTATTAGTAAAATAAAACCGCATTAAGCGTTTGCATAGGTGTTTGAACTAGAAATCAAATCAAAGAAATGTTAATAACCAAGCAGTAATATTCTATCTAAATACGCTACTATTAATGTGCACAGTATATCTCTTAGATAAGCACAGACTGACTACAGAAATTACAAGACAACTGCATAACCCATTAAAACTTAAAAGGTTATAAGTAAGTTGCCAGTGCGTATAAAACGATTTTTTAATGCTAGTAGTCGCTGCAACATAATAATTCACACAGAAAAATAGTTTTTTTTTTAAATTATTATATATTTACACATTTTTAGGTGGCAACATCTATTTAATTAGGAAAGTACAATTAAACCTGAAAAAATATAAAATAGATATATCTCGATTAAGTACGGAAAAATGTTGCTAAAACATACTAATAACAAAAATTTTAGGAAAATTCATTTTATATTTTATTAACCATGGTAATGAACAGTATAATTAGAAACAGAAGCATCAGTAGTACTGTCCGAACTTATAACTAAAATCAAAGAATATATTTTGAATCTGATACTAATTTAAAGTTTCGCGATGTTGATGCCTCCAGATACTAGCTTTATACTATGCGAAAGGAAGTTTTCTTTGCGAAATACAGCAAATTTCTTTTTATTCTAAATAAACCCTTTCCATGCATGTTCTTCAGAATAAATAATTAGTCCTTTATAGAGGCAATCATTGTATCTAATTATTACTAAACTTTTATAGCTTCTTTTACATTTAGAATTAATTACTTAAAGTAACAGTTGTATGATGAAACATTTCTTTAAAAATAAGAATGGATTATGTTAAAATAAGAGATAATTATTTAAATGAACTTAATCATTTTAAGCTTTATTAAATATGAATGGAGTTAATTGAAATGATGAAAATGTAGTTTAGAATTTCAATAGATTAAATGTTACTTTTAACGAATAAAATAATATTCCGTTAATTAGGTGCTTAAAAGACTTCTTTAATAAATAGATTGGAAAAGTTGTACGTTTAAATAAATATTTTAAAAAGATTTTTGTAAGCAATTTAAAAAATTTATACCACTTTAAGTGTCATGAAATCTACACGTTAATAATTACATAAATCATAATTAATTTAAATAATGATTATTTTCAGAGTCCTAACGAACTACATTTGTAATAACCCTTACGTGATTTGTTTGCATGTATAGTATTAGAATCCGGGCATTTTAACAGTGCAGAATCTCTTCCTCTGTGAAAAAACTGACTTTAAAAGGAAACGTTTTTATAAGCAATTCAGAGTGACGAGGGGAAGATAGTTTCCACTTCTTTAACACCAGCCTCCTTGCATTCCGTTAGTTAAATAATGGCAGTTTAGGGTTTGTAGGTATTTTTTACTCTTGTTTTCATTATAAAAAACGAATATTTTTACTAGTCTGTTACTTAAATTAATTTGAATAGCATATCAACTATAATAAAGAAGATGAAATGCCTATGTGCCATTTCAACAGAAATTTCTCCTTTTTTGAGGGGGGGAGGGGGGATAAAATCTGTAATATGTGTAATTTAAGGGTATGATTCGAGAACTGGATATTTTTATGTTTTATAATAAAATCCTAATAAAAAGCTATTGTAAATTACTGTTTATAAACTAAGTTAAGTACCATTATTGTCTTTGTAAAGTAATAATGTTACGTCAATTGCACAATAAAAGTTACGTCAGTTACATGTGTAAATGCCATTTTTTCTTTTTTATTGTTCAGAGATTAATTAAACAAGTTACTGTTACAATTTGTCATTATTTAGTGCTATTGAGAACATTAAATTCCTTTTCTTAACGGGATAGTTATAATTTTTACACTTCAATGAAGGCAGAAAAAATATTTGTCTATTTTATGTTACATCGGTTACAGAATTTTGAAATGCAGTTTTTGGGACTAAAATAAAGATTGAAATAATCTGCAGGTATTTGGGTATTAAGTCATTTGTAAGAAATATTTTAAATTGTAAAAATTTGTTCTAGCTTTATTAGTAAATTTTCTACACAAGTTTGATAATAAAATTTGATGATGAAGTGTTATTCATGTCTGTTACGATGGAATGGACCTGGGATCATATTCATTCAACAAACATTCAGTTCCTGCTCCTAAATAGTTATATACTTTAGTTGTTGACATTTCAGAATCAACTTTTGTATCTTTGTTAATTATGTTACACATCAGGGTTGACTTCTGAGACTGTGCATAGATAAATGATATGAATCTGCTAAGTTAGCAACTTTTGTCAATTCTAAGGATTGTTAAATTTTATAATAAAAGTGGAAAGGCGTTCTTTTAGTGACAGAAAGCTCCGAAATTTCATAAAATTCAAAGAATACTAAATCGATTAATTCCGATAGTAGACGACTAGAATTTGTATAGTTTCACTTATCAGAGCAAGACAAAAATATTTCTAGATGTAACTTATAAGATCCCAGAAACATATAAAAATTTTAATTTATCAGTTCGTAAAAATATTTGTTTTGAAATAAATGAAATTTTAAATAATAAGTGATAATATTGGAACACATTTTTCTAACTGAGATTATACCTCTAAAAACTAATGTATTAGAAATTGGTTGATATACTGCTCAATAATGACACCGTTGATACTTTGCCATTTAGGTGAAAGTTATTAAAAATTTCAATAAATTTCTTAAATGTTTATTCTCTGTTATTAAAAAATATCATGACCTACAAGATGGCAATTTAAATCCTGTGAAACAAGCATTAATATATAAAAATATATATACTATTTTCTACTAACTAAATTATTACTAACTTATAATTAAATATATATGTACTAACTAAATTATTCGTGTTTTTTCGATGTTAAATACACGGAATCTGATATATTCCTTAGTAAACATTTTTTCATAACTTTTTTCATAAATCTTTTAATATAATTATTTTTAAAATTTTCTGTATGATATTTATGTAATGTTAAAAAAAATACGAAAACTTTACTAAATAAATATTATATGAACTAAAATCTTTTTTATGTGTAATATTTACAATTTATATAATATATAAATTTGGAAGGTAATGCGCATTTCATCAAATAATGGAGAAAGCTTTTCATATGTTTATGCCTTTAAGTAATCTATTTAACATGAAGCACTTTTGAAAAACGATTTTTATTTTAGTAAATTATTGCATGAAAAAGGCATATTTTCCTAAAATTAAAATGCAATAGAAAATTATTTAATGGAAATTTTTATTTTCAATATAAGGAATATTTTTATATGAAATAAGCTATTAATATTTACGTAACATAAATCCCTTTAATCTTTTATTTTAGCTCTGAATATATGCCAGTAAGAGTAAGGTGTTTAATTTTGAGAGGCTTGTGAGATGGAATTTGTAGATCTAAAAAATTCTTTATTTAAATAAATGAGTTATATAAATAGGGAAATGCTAGATGATGAATAGGGAAATGCTAGATCTAGAAAATGTTTTTAAAAAATATTCGCTTGAACGGAATCTTTATATTTTTTGTTTTTTAATAAATTTTCAATAAAATAAAGTAGCTGCTGAATTTGAAATTAAGAAAAATTCCTTTAATATTTATTGTAATTTTTGAATCTATTTAAATTACGGTAGCAAATATGTTAATTAATTCTGTGATATTTGAAATGGTGAACTTTTTATTTTTATTAAAAAACTTATATTCCTTAGATTGACGAATATTCAACTTTCATAGCATGCATGGACACTGTGATGTCGTTGTCACGTCATGTGAAGTGCCTGTATGTTTACTAAAATTTTACCTGTGCACCGTACAAAAAATATGTAAATCTACCAAACTAGATTTTGTAAAGCTACAGAAATCTGTACCTTTACAAAAGAATCTACAAAAAATACTAAAATTACTTACTAAAATTTTATCTGAATCCCGGATTGCAGTTACACAAAAAGCTCTAGGCGTCCCAGTTTCCTAAAAAATACTTGGTAACCCTACAGATTTTTTGATTTATGGTACAAACGTTTATCTCTTACAGGAATTTTTTTTTGTCGTTACATAAAACTGCTAGGAATTCCAGTTTCGTAGAAAAATTTTATTAATTTAACAGATTTTCCTTTCCCTTTTTTTTTTTTTTTTTTTTTTTTGGTAGTGCAAGTAAATGATTGAAGAAATAACCACATTAAAAAATATTTAGCTTCGACTGTTTCACTGTGCTTTCTAAATACGATTGAGCAAATTATTTTTATGAAAATTGAAATCTATTTTTATTAATACACGGATTAAAAAAAATACATTGAATTTTCTTTAACGGTGCTTAAAAGTACCGTCAGTATATAAAGGGTTAAACTAAAAGTTTTTTTTTTTTCGTTATTATATATAGCATCATTTTATTGCCTTTTATATAAAATATAAAAACAATTTGTTATGAAAAGCTTAAATAGAATTGGTATGACCCGGGAGCAGATTATTAACGCATTGCCGACGGGCAATTTTTACCAAATCTGAATTTTAAAACTTTCGAAGCTCCTCCCTGTTCTGAAAGTCTTTTGTAAATTGGTGTTCTAGTAGGTTTCCCAAGTTTATGCATCGGTAAATATGTTTCAGTGTACGAATTTAATATAAAATGTCTTACAATCTAAAAACAATATGGACAGCATGATATAAATGCATTTTCCGTAAAGTAGAAGCCACGCCCGTAGACAATGATGTTTTTTGAATGAAAACGAGAATTCTCGCTTCCCGTCGTGAATGTGCTAAAACAGGAATTATGATGATAGCTTCGGTAAACACATTATTCCTAGAAGAATACAAGACATTTATGTACTTTAGGTGAAATATTTAACTTTAAATTACAATCTTAGATCGCTGTTTTGTTACACACTTTGTTTTAATTCACAACGAACAATATATAATTTATTAGATGTGCTTGTTATTTAATATAGTAAAGAGCTTTCTCCAAACTTATCTTCATTTGGATCAAGATATCGCATTTTAAGATGGTTTTTGGAATTTACGCATATGTAAATGCATTGAATAAATTAACATTATTCTTACTGCTACGAATTACCGGTGGGATTTAAAGCGAGATAAGAGAGATAAATAGCAAAAGGTACATAAGCATTTAGTGAAATTGAGATACTTAGTACATCTGATTTGCTTCATAGAATATAAAGTTATCCGAAAATGATATTAAAGAGTAAATTGAATACATACTTAAATATTACTGCAACTATAAAGAATTTGAAATTCTAACAGTTTTTTTAAATCTTAATTTGGTAAAATGTTCTCTAGAAACTGTTTAAATGCTTGGTGTTTTTCGTAGATAAAGAAACGGTTTTGCATCAGATTTTTTTATCCGGATTAGTAAATGTAAAATATTTTTATGCTTTCTTTGTTAAGTGCAATAAATATAAAAATAACAATAAATATTTCACGCATTTTTAACTCAAATTTACAACTCATATGATTTATTTAGAAATCACAACTACTCTGATTAAAATAATAAATTGTAATTACGTATCCACCGTTTATCGCAGTTCATTTGCCTGCGCGTATTTCGGTCGAGCTCTTCAAAATGACAGGCCAGATATCTTTTCTAAACGGTTTACTCAGGGAATTGTGTCCGCCAAATTTGTCCAGGATAGTTTAAATTGTAGAGAGTTGACGTTTAAACCAAGGTCCTGAGTTCAAATCCCGGCCTCGATACCTCTATTGGAAAATTTTGCATTTTGTATTATTTGTATACCAGTCACTACACTCTAAAACAATTATGTCATGTTACTCCACAAAATTGGTGGTAGACTTTCTGACTACATTTTTTTAGTAATTAAACTAATGTTTAGCATTTCAACAGTCATATCAGTTTAGAGTACATTATATAAGCTAAATTACTCCATAAAATTTGAGGAATTACCATTCACTTTATGGAGTAACGTTACATTTTTTTTTACAGTGTATGGCTGTGTTACAATAATAAATTTCAATTACGTAACAACCGTTCATTGGAGTTCCTCTACCTACAGAGCTATCGAGCTGTTTAAAGTAACAGACCAAATGTTTTAGCCAAAAGTTTGTCTGAAAGATTTGCGTCCTCTTAATTCATTCAGGATAACTTATTTGGTAGGGAATGACAACTTAAGACAAGTTCTAAATTTTACAAAATGAAATTGTATTACAAAGGAAAGACGCATACAGGCTTAAATAAAAACTTTAAATACCAATATTTTTTTCCGTAAAGTTCATCAACTTGTGAAACCACGAAGAAAATTTGTAGAATGAATGCAAATAGCATCCAAGAGTTCTTGAAGCCTAATTGACAAAACTCAGCCATCAAATCAGTACAAGGTATGCCCTTGACGTTTAAGATCATATACAACGTCCATAGCACTAACGTTTTACGTTTGGCGTTCTCAGTATATGTTACAGCATCTCTGATATCATTTTCGAAGAAAACCTTCAGAACACCTCGAGTTTCTTCATACATCGTGCCGGATATACGTTTGACATCGCCAAGCTTAGGAAAGCTTAATCTAATTGAAAACTGACATTCAGCTGAAAATAAATGATGTTAAATTTGAATTATTTTGAATTGGACTTTGTAGATAACTATATTTAGCTAAAATTTGCTTAATAACACTTAAACTAATGTGCAGTATTCAATCGAGACAATGGATCCAAATTCTTTCCTGCATCCCTGTATATTATTATTTTTTTATATAAAAACACTATGTATTATATTACATTTTCGTTCAGCTAAAAAGTAATGCAGCACAGTTAAAAATGAATCTTTAGCAATTTCCCTTCATTGAAAAAAAAATATTGTAATTCTTTCTTTAATTTATTCTAAATTTCCCCCAATGTATTTTGTGGTATATTCTATCTTAAAAATTTACTTTTTCCCTTTTCGAAAAATTTAAACGAGCTGCACGAGATTGGGAGCATTTTTTTTTTTGTGTGTGTTCGTATCGTGTGCTTCAACAATTTTCGCAACGCCAGTGGAGAGTACCACTATGCTGAGTTCATAAATCTAAATTAATTATTAATTTATTTAACTATGTGTAAGATGTATTAGCTGTCGAACGTTTTCGTAATGCGATAACTTTTTTAAGAAAGTATCATTCGTATTGGATGCAAAGAACTTTCGTATATCTATGGCTACTCCTTGAGTTTCCTGGGAAATTTTGCTGACTAACTGTTTCAGTTCTTGATTTTTACGGCAGTGGCATCTTTTCAAAATTTTTTATACAAGGATCAAGAAAAGTATAAGAACTATACTCCCGCATCCAATAGTTCATGAAATATTCGCACTGGAAAATCGCAAAAAGAAAAGAAGGTAAAAATATTTAAAAGCTGTTTTAGAAATTAGTGGACAAAAAATAACAACTGCGAGTACATGATGATTAGCAACACGAACTAGCTCCTCGCCTGATCCTGTTGGATAGAAATAAAGCATAGGTAAGTTCTTGGTGGGAAATTCCAAGAGTGGATCAAAACACCCGCATGACTGTCAAACAATAATGCTCTTCATCGTTGTGCCTGGTGTTGAAACCTTCTGCGTTTTCAATACGGTTTCGAAAAAAAAAAAAAAAAACGTTATCATGATTTATTTGGACAAAATCCCTACCACTGATAGCTTTTAAATGGATCTCGAAATTTGACCTCCGGGGCGGGGGGGAGGGGCTCTTTCTAAAATTTTTCGGACATCATTCATGCATCCCAGTGGTAAATTTTGGGCGAGGTGCTTGGGAGTGCATAATATGAATAAGTGGTGTCAGGCCTTTCCTAAAATAGGTCATGTCTGGGGGTCGGCAAAAGATAGGAAAATGCCACCCCCCCCCTTCGGGTCTACTATCGCACCTCCTGGAATACATCCTCCCCCCTCTCTTTGAAATACCTTTTGCAGAAATGTGTTACTGTGCACGGTGACTATATAGAGAAGAACTAATACAACGTAGCATTTCCATAAATTTCACTCAATTATTTCTATGTGAGGGCAAAAACTTATTGATACACACTTGTATAATACATTCTCTTGCTTTTCTCCGGAACAGTTTTTGATAACTTTCCTTTCATTAAAATATGTAAACATATATTAATTTGTTTTCTTGCCATCATGTGTTCTTCTTAAGTGATAATCCCATATTTTCTTCCGGATTGAATTGGAACGACTTCGTTCGCTTTTTCATAGAGATCATAGAAGAATGTCTTTTCCGATATCCTTTGAAAAATCTCGAGAGTAAAATTTGTTGACGGGTTACTGTATAAAATTTATAAAATATATACTTTTTAAAGATCTGTCATCTTACAAGACCACTAAACTAAACCTAAAGGTAAAAACGGCATCGTACTGACATTTAAGTATTCATCAAAAATTTCTTTTAGTTTTCCAATGTGCACAATCATAAAAGTATGTCGATTCGTTTTCGAGTTCAGGGAAATCAAATGATTTAAAATTTATATAAGAGAAACAGAAATGGATTAATTTATGCGAGTATTTTAACGAGTATTTTCTAAAAATATACAGAAATTAGAAAACACACAAATAAATAAAAGTAAATACAGTGACCTCTCACTTATACGGCTTTCAAGGGACCGTAGAAAAAAGTCGTATAACTGAGAGAGTCGTATAAGTGAGAGACCGTCTTATGATACAAGTTTCAAACTTTATAGGCATTAATTATTGTACCTATACTAAAAACGATAAGTTTTGAGTACTAAGAACATATTTTAACAAAATTTGTAAAATGTATTAAAAAATTAAACATAAAATATGTTTAAAAAGTTCACAAAATTGTTCATTTACCACTATGTTTATTTTAAAAATTTACAAATCAAATTTTCTCAAAAAATGAAGTGATATTAGTTTGTTTCTGTCGTAGATGGAAATAGAAAATGTCTTTCTCTAAGTCTAATAAAGATTTTAAGGTATCCGCACACCTTCGGAAGTGAATTTTCGAAATTTTCTCTCATTATCCATTTTTTATGATGACATTTACTTTAAAACTTTGAAAAAAAATATAAAAATTTTAGCAATTACCCAGAAATAATTTTTTAAGAGAAAAATAGTCAAAATTATGTCAAAAATTGGCATTTCCGCAAAACGTGATAACTCAAAAATAAAACAATGTATTGACATTTTGTAAATTGCATAATAAACAGAATAACTTTCTCTGGGACTTAGACAACACATTATAATCGCATCTCTATCTCAGATAATATGGCAGTTAAAGTACTAATGTAATGAAAAATTCGCAAAATTTGTCTCAGGTTTGTGATTTATACCAGTGTAAATATAAAACTATTTAATATATTATTATGAGTGTAGTCTATTCCCTCAAAAGACATTTGTAAAAGAAGTACAGAAAATTTCGTGGCATTTCATTTCATGCATAATGTTTTGTTTTAGGATGTTTTGCGTAAAGTAAAAATCTGAAAAACTTCATTTTGAGAAAAAGCTAAAAATAACTTTTAGGATAAATGTAAATGTAAATAATATAATAAATGTAATTTTAAATGGCTGTAACTCGGGTTCTATTTTAGATACAGACAAAATTTAAGCAGATTTCGATAGATAAAAGATTAAGTTTTAATATTATTGCAAAACTGAAAAATCGATGTTTTGATCGAAAATTACGTTTTAAAGGTGTTCGGATACCTTAAGCTAGATTGGGAATAATCATTTTGATGGACATAATTCTTTAATGTATTTAAAGCGGTACTTGCTTTTGAAAAACTTACAACAGCAGGAACATTGCTCTCATCTTGGTCAGCCTCCTTGCTCACGTCTTCATTATTAATATCCTTAAAGATTTCTTCAGCAGTTCTCAGTTCTGACAGAAGACGTTTATCATCACATTCTGCATAATCTTTGAAATTAATACCTTCGTCCATAAACATTTTATTCAAGTCTTCGTTATTAAAGGATTCCATACGCTCTCAATATCAGGTTCATTCGTTGAACTAGCAGTTTGGTCTTGTGGGAAAACTGAATTTCCTAAAACAAATTTTAAAATTTAATTGGCTGCAGAAACGGCAGATCTTTTACATCGGGATGTGATGGACATTGATCCATTAGAAGTAAAACCTTTCTTTGTTGTTTTTGAAATTTATCATCCATCTCTTTTAAAAAATCAATGGAAATCTCTGATGTCATCCATGCTTTTTTTAAATTTCTGTAGCCACATGGCAATTATTTTTTATTCTTAAAGTATCGAGATTTTCTTGATTTTCCTATTACTAAAGGTTCTATTTTTTTCTGAACCATTACTATTTGCGCAAAAAAAGGATAGTTAATCTTTCTTTACTTTTTCTGCCCCCTTGACATGGTTCTTCTTTGTATGATAATGTCTTATCTGGCATCAGCTTGAAAAACAGTCCGTTTCATCACAGTTAAAAATGTCTTTAGGTCCCTTAATCCTTAATTAACATAAGTAGATTTTGCAAACATTGTCTAACATAATTTCCATTAACACATGCGCTTTCTCCTGTGATGCGGCGATGCAAAAGTCGATGTCTTTTTTTAGCTTCTCGAATCACCGCAAGACGCTGAAAAATTCTCGATTCCATACTTCTCAGTAAGAGTGCGAGCCTTTTCTTTTAAAATCACACCATCTATCGGTAAATTTGAAGCTCGCATTTGGCTAAACCACGCGATTAATGCTGATGTCAATTTTTTAAATCTGCCACATTGTATCCTGAATCTCTTTGAATCGACATTTTTTGATGCATTTATAATGACTTTTTATTTTTCAGAATTCCTTTTAGTGTCGATTCTGGCAGATTGAAGAGAGCAGCTAATGCCTTCTTTGATTGGAGTAAATTTTTATCATATTCCTTAATGGTTTCAACTTTGAATTGAATGCTTAATGCTTTACGTTTTGACATTTTCAGTTTAGGTATCGACATGCAGCAAACTGAAAAAATTACAGCGAAATTAATAACCTTTCACGCGTCTAGTACGGAAGCTTGTAGCGATTTGCTTTGACGTACGCGTTTTTTCCCCTTCGCTGTGTGGGCTGTACGCGCATAGGTCTTTTGGCATGATTACAGCTTGGGATATGCTTCCGATATGTTCTCGCTTTAGTATTTTTTTTTCTAATGATGTTCAAGAACTGCCATTTTCGATTTGTTAAGTTTAAAATAAAAGTCTATTTTTCTTAAAACAACCTCATTCCTAAAAGACGAAGCATTCCTTAAAGCTGTTAAAATTTTCCAGGAAAATGCATTTTGCAAAAACCCTGATTTCTCCACCAGTGCCATACAGAGACGTGATCTGCAGGTAGTCATTTGGCTTTTGTTAAATGGCAGACACAAGAGAATTCCATACAATCACCTTCCCGCCATAGATTTCATCGTTAATAACAAACGAAGGTAGATAAGAAATGTTATTCATTATTCATAAACACTTTAACAATAATGAAAGGATAAATGTAAGAAAACGTGAATGATTTGTACTTTAAAGATTATAAAAATTAATTCTAGAGTGAGAAATGTAAAATCGCCTGAACCGTTGAAAGCGTCGTATAAGTGAGAGAAGCAGTCGTATAACTGAGAGAAGTTTAGCATTATTTCCCATAAAGCGTGAACGGGACCGAGAGAATTCGGCGTATAACTGAGAGAGTCGTATAACTGAGAGTCGTATAAGTGAGAGGTCACTGTAATTATAATTTTTCCTTTTCTCCATTCTTAAGTCATTCAAAATGGATTTACTCACACTATTGATATCTAATACAAGCATTACATTGAAGTTATCATGTTATCGTGATGTACATTAATTAATTAAATTGATTGCATACATTCAATTAGAAACCCGAAAGGTCACGTAATCTGTTTCATCCGTAATTATGGAAACAATGGCTTTCAATGAGAAAATTAGGGTTGAATATTTTGTGGAAATTAGTACAACATGTTATTTCCTGTCTAACTACACAATGTAATCATTCATTAAAAAAAGGAAAACATTTGTTATTAAATTTGTTAGCATAAATTTCTATAATTTTTAATACATTATTAATATTATCTTAAATATATTTTAAAAAATCTAATTTAAATATAAAATCCATTAAAATACTTATCATAAGTTCGAAAAAAATATTAATGCTTCATAATTTAAATGACTTTTTATTACACAAGATAAACGGAAACACAGAAATAAAGAAATTTGTTTTTTAAATTGCATGAAAATCAAAAGGGATGTGTTTTTATAGCATTTGTGGTAGTTGCCAAAAAGTAATGTAACTGTATATTAGTAAATGTCAAGGGATTGATTTCTTTCATATTCTTTATGATTTTCTCAGTGCTTAGATTTACTACTACATAAAAATGTTATCATTTACTCCTGTCTGAGTTTTCTGTGAAATACTTATTCTACTTTTATATTTTTCTCCATTGCGATATTTTCTAATCTTTATTTCCATTTTTCCTTCAACCTCATTTTTTTATCTTTATATTATTTCTGCGTTATGGGGATCTTAAATTAATTATTGCAATCACAACTACAATGTTTGCTTATTCAGTTAAACAGAAAAAAATATATGACCAGATACAGCGCAAAGACAATGTAATATAGTCAACGGCAATAGGGATTATTAAGAATTCATATCTGATCTACTCTTTATGCTAACAGAAATGGATTTTAAATTTATAATTCTCTAAATTTAATATCATGCTTCTTGGTATGATCGAATTTACCTACTTCTTTATTATCCTTTCTCTTAATGTCGCTCGGTCTTTTAAACCTTTCTTTTAAATTTTTCATACAAACTTTCTGTTTTCTCCTTTGTATTACTCCACTTTAATGAACATGTACAACTGATTATTGTTTCAACAACTACGATATTCGCTTATTTAGACAAGAGCATAAACAAACAGATAACCAGATACGGCCTGCATCTCTTACTTTATCTGGGGTTGACATCCCACAATGTCGTTGTTCATTCTATTGACATGCCCGTAACCTGTCAGTAGTTTTTAGGTTGCACAATTAATGATATTACTTTATATGGGCATAAATTTTCGCATTTTTGTATTTTATTCCATGGGGGATATGGTCAGCTCTCCTAAAAATTTGTCTATTGCCATACGTTTCTCCTCTTTTGCTGCTTTTATACTACATATTTCGGAACGATAGAGCACGATACTTTCTAACAGAGCGTTAAAAACCGCCCTTTATGCTTTTTACTTTCTTTTTTTCTTAAGAACAAAGTATTGTACTCGAATTAAACGATTTTCGATTTCTGTCTGTTCGTGTATCGGTATATAGTCTTTGCACCATACAAAAAGATAGGCAGTTATGCATATGAAGGTATGGGATTCATTGTTCTTCGCGAGCTTTCTTTTATGGCTTCTAAACGCCTTCCACGAAGTGGTAATTTTAACTTACAGCAAAATTCACACGGGACAATATATGGCAAGCATGCTGTTTGGTCGATGGCATTCTTTTCAGTTTTGGATAAAACCTTTTGAAATTTTGAATAACGATAGCTCTATTCGGTGGTACGTTATCAGGTTGCGAAATCCGCACTTTTTGTAGCTTTTCAAGATGTTCGGCACACGAAGTTTACTTTAAATTAAAAAACAATAATGGAAACTCTTTGTTCAGCAAATTTTTCCATTGCCACTAATCGTATTATGACTTAATAAATAGCTATTGTGAACACACTAAGTCATAGACGGCGCTCAAACTCTGTGTTCTAACTCGGTACAGTAGTACCTATTTAGAGAAAAGAAAATAGCGATATCTATTATGCGCGTCTTTTAAATGATAAATTGTGACTTACTTTGGTCACTAATCGTATTATGTCTTAATAAACAACTATTGTCAACACACTAAGTCACAGACAGCGATCAAACTCTGTGTTCTAACTCGGTACAGTGGTACCTACTTAGTGAAAAAAAAGTTTCGATACCCTTTATGCGAGTCTTTTAAATGATAAATTATGGGTACTATTTAAAAACAATGCATGTCATTGCGTTATTCAAGTTCATTGTTCCAACATTTCATAATTAAACATCTTTAATATATTCCTTTTACACATTTTTAACCATATAGTATCGAACTGTATATCCGTAATTTAAACAAAAGCTTCAGTAGTATCTTTTGAACTTACAAACAAAAACAATGGATATATATTTAACATGACTCTACATTATAGTTATGAGAAATTACTGCCTCAAGATATTTGCTTTGTGTTACGTAAAAGGAAATTTTCTTTCATGAAATATTTCAAGTTTCTCTTTCGTTCTATATAAGGCAAAGGAGGGCATTTTATTCTGAAAAGAATATCTTTTGTATCGAGACACGATTTTTATCTTATTACTAATCAAAAGGTTTAGGCTAAGGCATTTATATTTACAATTAAGTACATTAATTAAACTTTATAATAAGTTAATTGTAACAGATTTTCATTAAAAGGAAAATAAGAAGAGGTGCTTTTATGAGTGATTTTCTATTTGCTATGTAAACTTTGTCATTTTAAGTTTCCTGTTTGCAAAGGCCGCCTAGAAAAGAAATTCTAGTATTATATTTTTAACATTTATCTTTGATTAATTTTTATATTTTGAGCATTAATAAAGTTTAATAAGCTCAAATATATACTGAAAGACATTTAACTTCTGTATTAGAGCATTTTATTATTTAATAGAAAAATTTTTAATGTTTTTAATCAATAGAATGTAACAATGCCTGTTATGCATGTTGTAATCTCATGCGATAAAATACTCTTGTGGTCTGATACGAGGGTGGTTCAATAATTATTGCCCCTAATGTATATAAAATATTTGTACTGCGATGGTTGTTATGGAATATTGAAGACTAATGTGTTAGACGCATATATGCTCAATTTCAGAACCGTAGCTGCTGTATTCACATAGGTTTAGAAGTAGGAGTAAAAGGGGGGGGGGGTGAAAGACTGATTTTTAGCTTATGGGGCTAGATTTGTGACAGTGGATGAGACTTAACTACTGTCGTTTGGACTCGGGATCATAGTGATGTAGCCACATGTCATCCTCCGTGACAAATGTAGCCTCATAAGCTCCAAACCAGCATTTCACCCCCACCCTCTCCTTAAAAGCTCCCCCCAAAATAGGTCTTTAAAACTTCTCTCCTCCCTCCAAAACTGAGTTAATATAGCAGTTACGGTTCTGAAATTGATCATATAGGCATTTGAGAGATTAGGCTACGATATTCCACATCAACCACCACGGTACACATATTTTATATACATTAGGGACAGTAATTATTGAACCACCCAAGTATGTATATGTGTAATGCCGTTGACCGGGAATTGTTGCCTGGGTTTAGGATTACCTTTAATATGAGGGAATTGTGAGGCAATATCAGTATGTTCAGCAGTGTGTCATGTATTTTGTGATGGAAATGTGGAATGTGTCTTTATTGTGTAAAAGGCAGTTACGCCCCTCACGGGGAGCTCAGGCGTGGCGTGTCGTAAAGTTTGAACACAGAAATAATCATTTTACGGACAAAGTTTGATGTTTCTTATAGTAAAAGAATATGAAACTAGGAATTTTGAGGTTCTATATGGAAGTTTAATTATTTGAATCCTTTAATTATCCCGATTTTTTAATTTCCGTGAACAAAGTAGAGTTTATGGCCAGGTCGTTTACATGCTAATAATTGCTAAATGTAAGATTCATGCGCAGATACGACATTATAAAGCTTTAGAACTGTTTTAACCCTTTAATGCCGACTTCAAAATACTCGATCAATTTTGAAATTTTTTTTCATATTTGTTCATCCTGTGTCTATTAAGTACATCGAACATAAATTTTATTTTTCCCGTTGTATTTATTAAGTTTTTTTTAATGGCAGATTTTTGTACCAACCGGCTTTTGTGTAGTATGAACTCACTTTTTTATGCAAACTTTGAACTTATTGTTCGATGACAATAATAATAATTATTATAATTATAATAATAGTTTTTAGATTTATATACTAGTAAAATGTTACTTATACTTGTATTTTAAGGGGTTTTTTAATTAAAATTATGTTTCAAAAATTTAATTGCGATTCAATATGCAAAAGAAAAGTTTATAAAATATATAATTTACAAATTCTAAAACTTAGAAAAAAAGATTTAAAAATTATATTTACCTTTAAAATATAGTAACATATTTTTAATAAACTGATTATTTATGCATTAGAATCAATATGATATCATTTTTGTTATATCCAGACACTAGAACACAAGAATATTTTTCTTTGTGAGAATTTTGTGAGTCCAAACCGACATTTATATAGCACTAAAGAATCACGCATATCATTTCGTGACACGTATTTATTCATAGACGACTTTCTTTATGCGCCCTTGTATTATAAAAATTCGTTATAACGAGAGAATGGAAGTAGTACAAACGAAATATTTTGCGACAAAATCGATAGCCGTAATACAATTTGCATTTCGTTGATTGGGTGGGTCCACCGAAATGGCGGCCCTGTGTTTGAAAAATGGAAAATTCGTTAAATCGAGAAAACCAGAATGACACAAACGAAACTTTTTACGGCACAAACCGACATTTACATAGCACTAAAGAATTACTTATTTCCTTTCGTGACACGTATTTCTTTACAATTTTCGTAAGTGATTTTCTGAAAGTGACCTTGAATTATAAAAATTCGTTATAACGACATATTACGGAAGTGGCACAAACGGAACTTTTTGGAGCTCAAACCTGCACAAACGTAGAATAAATGAATGCAGTAACAATATAATGATTTCGTTGATGGGGCGGGGGTGAAGTTTCACTGGCTCCACCCATTTTGTTTGTTATAACGAGAGAATAGAAGTGGCACAAATGAGAATTTTTGTGGCAGAAACCAGTACAAACGAATGGTATTGATTAATTTTCAAAATCAGCGTGGGGCGGAGCCAGAGAAATGGATGTCTATTTTTTATTTTCTGATCGCCCTAAGTAAGATTGAGACTACATATATGCCAGTTGGTACAATTTTCTACCATTAAAAGTATAAATGAATATATGAAACGAAACAAAAGTAAAACTAACTTTAAATAGCACAATTGCTTAAAGTACACTATTACAATTGTGATTCCATTTTAAACATAATTAAAATTTCAAAAAAATATGCGTAACTTACCGTTTTCTTTTTGAAGGTAGAGAGATACTGATCGATTTCGTATTCACTCAGTTTTTACACCTACTACTACGCTCATTTTCCCCAAAAATGCGGGAATTCTATTTTTATACTTATTTGTGATTATTTAAGATGTCAAATGCATCATTGTTTGACAGATTGTGTTATCTAGTGATAATTAATAAAAATAATTCGGTTCGGTAGATTTTTGTACCAACCGGCATTAATGGGTTAAGACCAATATTATCGACTTAAGATGATCGGATAAACAGAGATCTATGAATATATTAGTTTTTAAAGAGTCAGTTATTACAGTTTCAGTATATTTTTAACCACTCCTAACAATTTTCACTAGCTTGGGATTGCCAGTTTATGGCATTATTTATGGCGATTATTTATGGCGTAGCAGGGCATTTATTTATAGCGTTACTTATTGCGCATATTTATAGTTTTAATTAGATTAAATTGATAGTTTTATTGTGTTTTCTTAAGAGATAACTTTTGTAACGGAAACGGAATGTTGAAAATAAATTTTACAGTTTCCTAAATACCTTTTTTACAGTTCTCTATGATACTCTATATCTATATCTCTTTGGCGAAGCGTATTAGTCTTCTTCATTAAACAGAAAAAAAAATATTATATTATATTCTAATTTTAAAAGAAGCTTCGAAAAATCTATTTTTTATTTCTATATGTCTTACATTTAGACATATAAACTCATTGACAGTTTTCGATAGATAAAATGAAGATGGAAACATATTTATCAGTACGATATTTATATTAACAGTCAATTACGTAAAATTTTACATATAAAACATAATGAAATGGAAATATTTTTCAATTTTTCAACTGCATTATCGAAACAATAGTAACCAGGTATAGCTTACATACTGATATTAGTTTATTCCCACATAAATGTATTTCAATTACGAGAAACATCTATATTAGGACAATATTCTTTCCATTTATGTTCTAAGTATTTCAGCTCAGAGATAGTGATTAGAACACAATCTCATTAGCGATCTCGAAAACTTTAATTATTCTAAAAGATTTATTTCTTAATTAAAATTTATCACGATTTTGGTGCAGTGTGAGTGTGCTAGAAAAACATTTCAGGATTTATTATTTGAAGTATAAAGTTATATCTCGTATTCTTAAGATTTAATTTATCAAATTGCTGCTGAGTGATTGGTACGAGGGAAAGTAAGTAAGTAGGTCATAAACCTATATGAAAGGTCGGTAATTAGTAGTAAATTGTTTCCAAATATGCCAATGGGTGATGGCACTGTCCAACTGTAGAATTTATGAGAGAACAGTTCTACAAGATGATCAGGGGCGTTCAAAAGTTGTTAACGAAGAACGAAGTGGTCGTCCTGCTGAGACTGCGACAGAAGAAATAGCGCGGAAGGTTGAGGAAATGGTTAGAGCTGACAGGCGAACAGCAATAGACAGCATTAGCAACTACAACAGGGTGTTCATATTGTTTAGCCTATACCGATTGGTGCAGACGTTGAATGTGAGATACACAGATGGCTGAGAGTGCAGTCCAGAGACTTTAATGGAGCAGGTAATTAGAAAACTCATAAAGAGATGGGGCAAATGTATCAATGTAAATGACGATTATATAGAGATATAAACATGCCTTTTAAGTATGTATCTTGGTTTCCCTTATTTAGATTGGCTTTTGTAACCTACTTACTGACTTGTCTTCTTAAAATAATTGAGGCTAGGTTACCTCGCCTAATTAATTCACGACGTACATGAGAACGTTGAGAAAGTGTTAGGTACGTTCTCCTAACTTATTATAATGCTGCCAACGCAAATCCTCTAAATAAATAGATTCGTGCTCGCTAATTTATGTCGAAGGGGAAAATAAAATATGTACGTTATTTATTAAAATTAACCCTATGTATAAAATACTAAATTATTTCCGCGCTGTGAATTTTTCGTGGTCTTTCGACGTATGTAGGGCCGGGACTAAGTATCTGTAAACAAATATGCATGGAGAAAACAAAACAAGTCCATGAGCGATTATCAACTAGAATGTAACTAAAATCGATTCGAGGCATAAAAGTGAACTTTAAGCAATAAAAAAACATAAATAAAATTAACAGAAACATAAAATAATCTCAAAATGAATACACTGTTACAGTTTAATAGAAATCTTTAAAGAAAATAAAAACAGGTAACATTACTTATTAAACTAGATAAATGATGATGAAAAACTCCGAATTCTGGAACGACAGATATTCTGCATTAATTAAGTTACAACTATTGTTTAAGCTAGAGCACATGTCTATGTGCAAGGCGATATTCATTATTTGAAACAGATATTAACAGTAATTTGAGAACAACATAACGATACGCAGCTGATATGCTCCGTGTAAATTTTACAATGAAAATAAAACAGAGCGATGAAAGGGTAATAAAAGCTTTTGCATGGTATTCATTGCAGAGACATATCTTGTGTGGGTGTAAAGTGAAGTAAAGTTCAATCATTTTAATTGAGCACATACACGTGTGTTAAGAGCCAAGCGCGTCATAAAAATACAATTTATTTTGAGCAAGTGAATGCTTTTCGAAATACTTAAAAGTAGGTAGTTGACTAATTACTCGATACTCGATACCCAACTGATCACGACCCACAATAATTAACGACGACGTCCGCCGAAGTTTTTTTTTTTAATAACATACATCAAAGATCAACAGTTGAATGCAGAGACTACTGACCAAAAATATAATATAAAATAAATCCACTGTCCGTAACTCATTGTCGAAGTATCATCGAACAGGATGAGAAATTTTCCTTTACGATTTATAAAAAAGAAGTTGGTGTCAGTATTCTCTGATTGACCGGACATAACTAAAACAGAACTAAAACATTCAGCTATAATTGCTCTTCACTAGACTGCATCTCAGAAGTGAACGATGTTATCTCATCATAGAAGTGAAGGATTGTTAACTTATGCTGCTCCCAAAATAAAATGCAGTGCATAGACAACTAAAGAATAGAAAGACCGCCATACACAACTAAAACAAAATTACATTTTCATCAACTTGCATGTGAGCGAAAATAGTCTACTGAGTGTCAACTATGGTAGGCGTACCATAGAATCACTGATCTTTCATATAAACTTTAGCTCTTCCTTTAATGTGTTAGTGTCGTTTCCTATGGATAAGATATGAATAAGATATAAGATCACTAGAGTGCATCTCAGAAGTGAACGATGTTAACTCATCATATAAGTGAAGGATTGGTAACTTATACGGCCCACAAAATAAAATGCTGTGCATAGACAACTAAGGAATAGATGACCGCCATACACAACTTAAAAAACTTACATTTTCATCAACTTGCATGTGTGCAAAAATATTCTACTGAGTGCCAACTATGGTAGGCGTACCATAGAATCACTGTCCGTTCATATAAACTTTAGCTCTTCCTTTATTGTGTTAGTGTCGTTTTGTATGAATAAAATATTAAGATAATACGAAAATATCAATCAAGCGCTCCAGTGAAAAGCTACTTGTTTCAAAACGATTTCAAATATGGATTAAAAGCAGAGAAGGATATTATTATTTGCTATGCCTTTGTGGATTTAGTCTCCATATTTAAGAATAATGATTTTTCAGATGCATCTTCCGCAACAAAGGCTGGAATTTAGGTAGACAAACATGTCTCTAAAAATAAAAAAATATATAACAATTCATCAGACATACAAGTAAAAATTACATAAATACATTTAATACAATTATAAAACAAACGTTTCGATATAAATCTTAGCCCCTCATCAGTGCAATAAATAACATTCAAATGACAGAAAACTATATATCATGTTTACAGTTAAACATTACTAGCAGTTAAAATTAAATAAAGTATAAAAATTTCAAAACAATGCTGGAGGAAGTGCACATGATTCATTTATCGGTGGCGTTTGCTTACGAGTGAACACACCTTCCAGAAAAACTCTACTTTTAATATTATTGCAACCGGATCTGATAACTTTCATATTTGCGAAATCTGGGATATGGTCGGTATCTAAAGAATGCTGTACAATTTTAGACTGTAGGCTTCCAGACGTTTATGTTCGGCACGTTTATGTTCGGCAAGGTGAATGGCGCAAGTACGACTAGTTTCGAAGATATATACCGAGTCGCAATCTTTACATGGGATACTGTAAATTGAACCGATTCTTAGTAAGGAGGCACTTTTAGGTTTAGATTTACAAAGTAAATTTTTCAAAACATTTTGTGGCTTGAATGATGTACAGATATTATGAGACTTTAAAATGCTAGAATTTTTTTCAGCAAGATATTTGTTGTATGGAAGAGATATGTAAATAGCGGGAGCCTTACAAATTACAGAGGATGACACGCGATGCTCAGAAAAAATCCTTTTTAACCATCTTAAAGGATAGCCATTATGAATTAAGTCACTAAATATCTTCTTTTTTTTCAAATTGGAAGGCTGCATCAGTATTACAATAACTTTTAGCTCTGTGTATTAAAGTTCTAACGACTGCCATTTTATGGGAGACTGGGCTCACACATTCAAAATTTAGGTATTGCCCAGAATTCGTAGCCTAACGGTATACAGATGTTAAAACTTTCTGAAAATCAGTATTCTCTACTCTTTCAACCATAACGTCGAGGAAAGGTAATTTGCAATCAGTCTCAATTTCGACAGTGAATTGGATTTCTGGACAGATACAGTTCGCAGTTTGAAGAATTTCATTCAAATCCTCATGCTTCGCAATAAGAAAAACGCCATCGACATAACGTCTCCAAAAACAGACCTTAGAGCCTAAAAGGCACAGTATTTCATACCCAATGAATTGCATTACTATTTCAGCTATTCTAACGGAAATTGGGGATCCCATAGCTGTTCCATTAACTTGGCTATAAATTTTTTTATCAAAAATGAAACAATTAGATATAAAACAAAATCTCACAAGATTAACAATGTCCAAAATATCAAGACTTGAGTCCGCATATGTGCATTTTAGGCTTTAAGGCCTGTTTTTGGAGACGTTATGTCGATGACGTTTTTCTTATTGCGAAGCATGAGGATTTGAATGAAATTCTACAAACTGCGAACTCTATCTGTCCAGAAAAATCCAATTCACTGTCGAAATTGAGACTGATCGCAAATTACCTTTCCTCGACGTTATGGTTGAAAGAGTATAGAATACTGATTTTCAGAAAGTTTTAACATCTGTATACCGTAAGGCTACGAATTCTGGGCAATACCTAAATTTTGAATCTGTGAACCCACTCTTCCATAAAATCATCAGTCGTTAGAACTTTAATCCACAGAGCTAAAAGTTATTGTAATACTGATGCAGCCTTCCAATTTGAAAAAAAAAGAAGATATTTAGTGACTTAATTCAAAATGGCTATCCTTTAAGATGGTTAAAAATGATTTTTTCTGAGCATCGCGTGTCATCCTCTGTAATTTGTAAGGCTCCCGCTATTTACATATCTCTTCCATACAACAAATATCTTTCTGAAAAAATTTCTAGCCTTTTGAATTCTCACAAGATCTGTACATCATTCAAGCCACAAAAAGTTTTGAAAAATTTACTTTGTAAATCTAAACCTAAAATTGCCTCCTTACTAAGAATTTCAATTTACAGTATCCCATGTAAAGATTGAGACTCGGTATATATCGGCGAAACTGGTCGTACTTGCGCCATTCGCCTTGCCGAACATAAACGTGCCTACAAATCTGGAAGCTTACTATCTAAAATTGAACAGCATTCTTTAGATACCGACCATATCCCAGATTTCGCAAATATGAAAGTTATCAGATCCGGTTGCAATAATATTAAAAGTAGAGTTTTTCTGGAAGGTGTGTTCACTCGTAAGCAAACGTCGCCGATAAATGAATTGTGCACTTCCTTCTGAATACTCAGCATTGTTTTGAAACTTTTATACTTTATTTAACTGCTAGTAATTTTTAACTGTAAACATAATAGTTTTCTGTCATTTGAATGTTATTCATTGCACTGATGAGGGGCTAAGATTTAGCTCGAAACGTTTACTTTTTAATTGTATTAAATGTATTTATGTAATTTTTACTTGTATGTCTGATGAATTGTTATATATTTTTTATTTTTAAACCGTAATCAGACGTTAAACAATGATTATTTATTTTAAACATGTCTCCTTTTTATTTATTAAAGCACCATTACAATTGTAAATTTAAAAGCAATGGAACTTTTTAAGATTCTTCGTATACAGAATGGTCGCATCACGTGTCGCGTGTGCCGGAAATTTCAAAAGAGACGGCTATGCCAAAGTTTTCTAGTGAAAATATAAATTCCGAGAAACCTTGAAGCAACCTCAGAAGATTTAAAATGTGTTTATCCAAACCTGTATCTTTTACCATGTTCGGATGTTAAACACCGATATAATTATGTATATCAATCGTATGACATGGGTGTCAAAAGACAATATTTTATCCAATCTATAGATAAATTCGACATATACTAGTATGTTATCACTAGCGCTACACCTTGTTATTATATAAAGGGACTGCGAACTTATGGCACACGTGCAATGGTTTGCACGCAATAGAATATTTTCGGCACGGCATATAAATCGAAATACAGTGAAATTACATAATATGCACGAGTTTAGGCTTGTTTAATTTCCCTGATTTCGATTGCCGTTCAGATTCAGGAAACTATAATTTTATTTTGAGTTGTGTATGAGGATCATTATATCCTGAGTTGTGTATGTACGAAGTTATATTCTGAGAGCAGTCTGAATTACCATCGTTATCTTGTGAAATGCACTCGGTGTTGTATTTTTTGCAAGTAGTTTCTGTTTTCAAATTAAGAGTTATTGCCAGTTTTATCCAAGTCACAGGCAGTGAGTTGAGAAGAGTAAATACATAGCGGGTAGTTATTTATTTATTTGGAATATATCCGAGTATTTACCAAGACTGGGGTTAACCCTCTCGTCACCCTGAACCTCATATGAGGCTCCTACTTCGAATTGCAATATTTGAAAGTAAAAAATTATTTTTGTTAATTCTAGCACCTAATAGTGATAGCATATGTCGAAAAAATTCGGTGCCGAGAGGGTTAATACACAAAAATTGGGTATTATCAAATTACGCTGTAAAATATCCTAATCTTAAAAGAATTCTAGAAATTATAGGTTCGTTCGTTTTCAACATTTGTTATTATGACTTTACTTATGTTTCAGCATTTAATAATAGTAATATTATTAAAAGTTTTATTAATTATTAGTAAACCGGTGGCGTTTCTTTTAATTCAAACATATGTTTCACTTCTTAAATTTAAATTAGGGACTCCTTTTCCGAATTAGTAATTAGTGATAAAAGATAAAAAATACTACAAAATTTTGTAAGTTTGTTTAATCTGGTTGTAATGCGACATTTTCCAAACATCTTAAAAAATTCTTCCTTAAACTATTTTTATATGAAAAACACGCAACATAACTACATTCGTTAGGTTTCTGTAAATAGCACATTCGTTAAATTTCAGTAAACTGTAACCTCTGTGATTTCGATAGCTACTTTTAATTTTGTTAGCGTAAAAGTAATTGTTTCCAAAATTGGAAAAAAAATCGGTGACGAGAGGGTTAATACACAAAAATTGGGTATTATCAAATTACGCTGTAAAATATCATAATCTTGAAAGAATTCTAGAAATCATAGTTTCGAATGTTTCAAGTATTATAGCAGCTATCAGTTTAATTAAAGAAAAATACCTGCAAGTTGTCCGATTGAATGGCCTTGAAAATCTTTTCCATTCACTATGTTTTATTATTTTAAGATACCAATCAATTTAGCATTTTTTTTTTTAAGAAATGGAATTAATACATTGTGGGCCATCAGACGGAGTAACGATTAACATACAATACAATGCTCAGTTGAAATCAAGAAGAAATACGTAAAAATATTAGATTACTTGAAATTGCAGGTGAAAACTAAATGAGGAAGTTATATTCTTTGTCTTATAATCTTTTAAAGCTCAAGCTATTTTAAAGTTTGTCTTTAATTGAGATTTACTTCGTAAATATTTTTTAACATAAAAATATTCAGAGCTTCTCAAGTTTAGTCCCATAATATGAAGGAGAGACACTTCTTAAATATACAATAAAAAAGTAAGGTAATACAACGTGTTTCAAAAATCATTCTTCATCAGTAACAAAAAGGCTATCCTAGGTACCGGTACTCGAGCATGAGAAAGTTTTCGTTCTGTTTACGTAGTGGTACCATATAACACAATTAGGATGTGCATCATATCAGTTGTAGCACTTTGTAAGAGGAAATAGCAATTTACTCCAAAAACAGAAAAGAGAAAGTGTTCATGCTCCAACATTAGGCGAAAAAATTATACACAAATATCCAAATGTAATGAGAAACGAGTAAGATGTCTGGAATACAGGCGGTTGCGAAAGTGAAATAAGTGGAAAGTGAAAAGTCTGGAATACAAAGTGGTTGCGAAATAACGCTGAAAAAAGCGCTGCAATCTGTTTTGCAATGATTAAAAACTATTTCATTAATATGAGTTCCAAATTTTAAATCTGCATAAATCATAAACTACTTGACTTAATGACTAGCCTCTTTGGTTCCCTAAAGAAAACATTAACGATATAGTCAAACACGACGTCAAAATTAGGTGTTTGTATTGGAAAAAAATTTTTTTTGTTTTTTTCGGGGAATATTTGGCGATTAAAATTCATCAAGTTTTTTTTTTTTTTTTTTTTTTTTTTTTGCCGACTGTAACTTAAATAGTCCTTAAATTTACCTAGTATCATGTCAGATATACATGATACTAGGCCAAATCAAAAATAGGTTACACTTCCAAATTATAGCCATTTGTTAAACCACATGTACATAGACAACACGGCTATGACAATATACAACGTAAGTTCACTTTTCGACATAGTCCCCAAGGGACTGTAAACATTTCTAGGAACGGTCAACCAACTTTTCGAATCCTGATGCGTAGAAACCTCCCCAGCGCTATGTAACCACCCGGAAACAGCGAAATCCAAGGTACTCATTTACAATGGAGAACATACTACCGTACGGAATGTTCAACATGCTAGCAATTTCCTGGAGTGTAATGCGACGATTCTCTATAATAATCGCATCCACATGATACATTCCAGTACACATTTTCAACGGTACTGGACGTTGCGGGCCTGTCTTCACGATATTCGTCCGTGATATCCGTGCATGCTGAATATTTCGTACGACAGCGTGTTCACGAGCACCTTGGATTTCGGAGTCTCCCAGTTGTTACATAGCTCCGGAGGAGATTTCTACGCATCCGGAAACGAAAAGTTGGTTGAGCATTCCGAGAAATGTTTACAATCTGTTGGAGACTATGTGTAAAAGTAAACTTACATTATATGTTGTCACAGCCGTGTTGCCTATGTATATGTGGTTTAATAAATTGTCATAACTTTGAAGTGTAACTTATTTTTTATTTTATCTCGTATTGGTTTATGAAATTTGACCTCATACAAAATTAAGACTCAGTTTAAGGCATATGTAGTTATTTGCAGGGAAATAAAGTGTATCCCGGAAAGAAAAGTCTTGTGATAATAATTAGAAAAATATGTCACCTTTTATTGGAGTAACATACGTAATGCATTAGCTTACTTGGTATCGCACATGCAAGTGGTAGTGCGCCTGTTTCACAAATTTAATTCAAATTACCTTTTCGATAAAATTCTTCTAAAAAATGTAATAGCTTTTTTAATAATTTTCATTATAATTTTCGGAAGTCATTTAAATTTAAATTTTAAATCTAAAATGTTGATTTTTTTTAATTAAAATTTGTTAGAAGTTCTAAAATTCTAAATTTTTCTTCATTTTGCTGTAATCCAACTAATAGCAATGTAAGTTTTTTACATCTATATTTAATTGAAGAATAAATACACAGGTAAACACCCAAAAGAGATATTTAACCGAGTATGTATTCTGGGTATTTATAGTCAAAAATAAATACGCGGGTATTTTACAACACTGCTCACAGGCTGTTTTTTAAAGTCTAAAAAACAATTATGCGTTTAAAAATCGTTTAAGTGGCGATCTATCGTCAAAGTACTATTTTTAATAAATTGTTGGAAAAATATCGAACATTACATCACCAAATAGATAAATGTAAATATTAAAAATATATTATTAAAAAGCTTAAAAATATTCATTTCACTTAGAACAGATATTCTACATATTTTAAATTAAAGTAATAATGAGAATACTCCTACGTAAATGATATATAGCTATTTTCTTTTCGATTTTTTTCGGCTGTAGATATTTTTAAAACTGTGTATGATGCAAATATATAAAAAATGATGCGACTATATAAAAAATAGTTTGCTGTTACCAGTCGCTTATGTTCAACAGTTATTGTTCTATACAAAAAAAAATATTTTAATGTATTTATTGTTAATAAATAAATACATAAATTATGTTTTTGTCCAAAATTTTATCCACAGAATGTTTTTGTATTATAGATAAAAGGAAACTCATTCATCAATTATACTGTTCTGTTTAGCAACTGAAATTAATTTTAAAATGACACGTGGAAAAAAATCTAAATATATGAATAGAATAATAAATACAACTAATTATATTACCTGATACTTAACATATAATTTAATTAAATAAACAGAATACGGCATTATTTTTTTAATTGCAACTGTAAAAAATATTGATTTCAATTTAAAATATATATATATATTGTTTATCATTTAAAATATTTATTGTACACTTATTCAGTTATTTATTTCTTATTTTTTAACGGCATAATACCTTAATTTTTTGTAATTGATTTAAGCTTTTTTTCTGAAAAAGAGATTACGACTATTATTATGCTTTTTTATTAAAAAAAAATGAATTGGAAAAAAAAAATATTGAAGTAATAATAAACAAAATTTTAGAAGCTACATACTAAATCAACTGATCTGTTTAAAATAATACGATAAGAATTAATATTTGACTTTGCTAAAAATTTAGAGATAACATTCTAACGATTGTACATTGATTTAATTGTGCATCATGTTAATTAAACCCAGATGTTCGAAATAGTCAATAAAATGTAAAAATATTTTATATAATATTAAATTTATAACCAATACTTTTAACGTTGTGGCACTAAATTATTAAATAATATTTAAAACATTGTCAGTATTATCCAAAAAAAATGTTAAACTTTTATGATATCTTTATAAAAAAAAAAAAAAAAAAAAACAAAAAAAAAAAACATGATTTTTTGTTATATCTGAACACTTGCACATACTTCATATGAAATAAATATCGGATTTTCAACATCTAGCAAAAAGCTTTTTCTGCAATGCAAGATGTTATTATACATGTTATTTCAAGTTTTTTGTCTTATATTTAGATTATTTTTCTAGAAAACAATCATTATAAAAGGAAATCCGACACTTGGATTGTGCTCATAGTATTTCTACTTGAAATCAAAGGAACAGTTGAAGCAGGTAACTTTGAAAATACAATAAGGTTATTTATTATTTTTTTTTCAAGATTTATTTTGATAATTCAAAGGGATAACGAATAACTTAAGTTATTCATTTTTTAAATTAATACATTTCGCATTACAATAAGAAATTATTTGGCACAATACAATATGAATAAAAAACAACGTTTAAAGCATCAAAAACATTTTATTTCTTGCAAAATGGTTTCGGTAGCCATAGCATACCGTGATCAGTGCAAAATCTGATTGCTCACAAAAAAAATTGATGAAATATATGTAGGAGAAGCGGATTCAATGATATAGTTTATTAGCCAATAAAATGACAGGAAATTTTAGGAAACAGCCAATGTAAGAGAAGTGAATTCAAAGATAAATTTTATTAGTCAATAGAATCGCAATAAGAAATTTTAGGAAATGGATCATGTAAGCGAATTCAAAGATCAAGATTATTGGACAGTAGAATTTCCGAAAAGTTTAGAGAACAGCCAATACGATGTAATAAATGTAATGTGAAAACATGCAATAAAAATATCGTTAACTGTGATTTTGCTATTCCTCCATTTTCAGATTGCTGGAAAATTATGTAAAAACCAGTTGATCCTATGTTCCATTTGCATGTTTTCACATCACATTTATTATATCTTATTGGCTGTACTCTAAACTTTCCTGAAATTGTATTGGCCAATAATTTCTATCTTTGAATCCGCTTACATGGCCCGTTTCCTATAATTTGCTATCGTAATTATATTGGCTAATAAACTTTATCTTTGAATCCACTTCTCTTACATTGGCTGTTTCCTAAAATTTCCTGTAATTTTATTGGCTAATAAACTTTTTCAGTGATTCCGCTCCTCGTACAAATATTGCAGCAATTTTCTTTTCTGAGCAATCATATTTTGCACTTATGACGGTACGCTATGACTACCGCAACTAGTCTGCAACAAGAAATAAAGTGTTTTTGGTGCTTTAAACGTTGTTTTATATTTATATAACTAGTATTAATTCAACAGAAATAAACAATAAATTAAAAAGTTAAAAAGTTAAAAAAGAATGCGTTTATGAAGAAATATTTATGTAATGGTAGCTGTGATTTTTGACTTCAAATTTTCATCGAAATGCAAATGGATAGCAAATTTCCACATTATGTATTCTAGACGCTATAGCGGTGCATTACACGTGTCTCTTTTTTCTTTAAAAAATATCCTGCATATGTCGCTGCAAATGACTGTTTGGAATTCAACATCGTTGTACATTTAAGGGATTCAATATTTCCGCGCTTTTTTAAGTATTGATGGGATAGTCGATTTCTACAAGATATAATCTAGGCCTATAACGGAGCTATAGTGTCTAGAAGATATAGTTTTAAAATAGGCTTATTAAAAAGGTGCTAAAAGTTGTATCCTTTAAATGTTGAACGAGGCTGAACATTGAATGCTGATCACAGCGACAATAAACAATAGATTCAAAAATTGAAAAGTTAAAAAAGAATGAGTTTATAAAGAAAATACTTATGTAATAGCAGCTGTGATTTTTGACTTTTAATATCTTATAATAACATTTTTAATATCTAATTGAATTGCATAAAAAATTATAATTTATTGCATACAAAACGCTTATAAATATTAAAACGTTCAATTACTTTTCTAAACTCAGGTATTATACACTTTCATTTGAAAACAAATTTATATCTTTTGTACAACAATAATAATAATAATAATGAATATTTCGTTGAGTAAAACATGTAATTTATTTGCATGAATTTGTCGTAAAAATATTAATCCAGAATATAATATAATTATAATAATAATGTAAATATTTGTTAAGCTAAATTTTATATTTTATTATTTCTATATCATTAACTTAATTTAAATTTTACTTTATTTATTTTTGGCAGGAAATATTGTTTTTTTTTTCTTTTTGCACTTCTTGAGACTTCTTAATTTTTTTCTTCATAACTGTTGTTTTGTACTTTGTCTACGGCCATTGAACTGAGATCCACATCGTTATATTTAGAGATACGGAACTCATGAACTCTTTAGAAATATCTCAATCCTAGTCTAAAGTTCCAATACAGTAAATTCTGTTTATGGCGGAAATCATGTCGGCCGGCAAAATTTTATGTCGTAAACAGCAGTCCACATTAGAAATGAAATGAAGCAACCCTCTCGTGGAGAGCCAGCCGTTAAGCATAGGAACTTCCTCCGCGAGGGGAAATGTTTAGTGAAAATTCATTTTTAGGTTACAGATGTTTAATATTAGTTAACATATGAAAGTAAAAGTACTACAAAGTTTGTTTTTACAATGTAAGTTTAGTATAACATACTTTCTTAATTAACTCCTTAATTATCGCTCCTGTCAGTATCACGTGCTGAGGTGTCGTTTGTTATTTCTGGTGCCCGTCATATTTAAGGGCTGGAGATTTAATTTGTAGACAAAACTTCTGAAACCAGAAATTTTAACTGGCATTTACGTGTGAAGTCTTTGAATGTTAGCGTTTTTGTTTGGGTTTTGGCGCTGATTGTGATGTTGGACTTTGTAATCATGTTTCGAAATATATCACACTCAAAAAAAAAAAAAAATAAATAAAATAAATAAATAAATAAAAATAATAAAAATTTAATGTATATTATATTATTTCAAATATTATTTGTAAAAATTTGTTTGATGATCATAAATAAAGATCTAAGATGTGAAAAATAAAGGTATTATTCACATTAATTTGTATAATGTAAAACAAACATTAACACACTGAATTCTCGCATAATGGCCTGTCCACAAATAAGAATTTTTTCTATAACATCTTTTTTTTCGTCTTAATAAACAAATTGCATATTATATATATAAACCTTATAGTTATTCATTTTCTGTAATTAAAAAATAGGTACTTTTTTAATGGTTTTTCCAAATATTAAGCGACCGTTAAGGGGTTAAAAAAAGAAGAGACAATTTTGCGCCCATGAAAGCTCCTAAGCCAATTACTAAAAATAAGACAATTTGTCGTATTAAACTTCAACATTTAATTTTTTTCCGTTATAAGGAAAAAAAAAAAAAAAAAAAAAAAAAAAAAAAAAAAAAAAAAAAAACCTGTAACGTTACTAAAATGTTTCTTCGAAGCTGGGATTCTGTGACTTCTATGATGTTTCTAGGAAACTGTGACGTTATGAACTGGCCTTGTATGTTGTTGGTCACAGTTTAGGAACAGCGTCAAATGATTTCATCTATATCTGCTCCGAGGCAAACAAAAAAGACAGGCTACCGCGGTGCTAGAGCGTCTAGAATACATAGTATGGAAATCGGCTATCCCAGTAATACTTAGAAAAGTGCTAAAATATTGGATCTCTTAAATTTCAAATGAATCTGAAATCAAATGAGTCGATCACAGCGATATCTGCAGGATATTTCCTAAAACTTCATGGCGATTTGGTTACAGCGTCTGGAATACCTAGTGTGGAAATATGTTATTAAACAACGCTAAAAATTTGTATCCCACAAATGATCGACGATACTGATAAAATCCCAAGTGTCGATCGAAGCGAAATCTGCGGGATTTTGGTATTACATTGTATACACTAGCAATATCTTGCGGTTATAGACAATATCCTGCAGATGTCGCTTCGATCTGTATATTTCGGCAGCATCGTTGCATATTTAAGGGATACAATATTTTAGCACTTTTTTAAGTATTACACGGATAGCCAATGGAGGATATTCCAAATATGGGTTCGAGGCTGAAAAAAGTCACGTGATACCGGTAATTTACCCAAGGAACTTCTAACTGATAAGAAGAGAAGATGCTACTGCTTTGCCTGATGAACTGTTTCATTGGCTAGCGGGGATTTACATTACACGTCTACGGAGTCTTCCCTTCTTTACGCTAGACGTTTTTACCTTGATCACGTAATCAAAACGCAATTGGAATATCTTCCATCCACCCAAAGAACTTCTAACTGATAAGAAGGGGAACTACTACTCCATTCCCCCATGAACAGTTTCATTGGCTAGCGGGGATTTATATTACGTCTACGGAGCCTTCCCTTCTTTACGCTAGACGTTTTTGCCTTTCCACGTGATCATGAAATACATGGAATATCCTCCATTTCCACACTATATATTCTAGGCGCTATAAATTGGTCTAGACGCTGTAGCATTTTCTTTTTTTTTTACATTTTATTAACATACATCTGACCTGTGTGCTTGGCGTCAAGCCCGCTGTAATAATACTATGTTTATTTTGAAATTTGAAAGTATATCAGAGATGTCGCTGCGATCAGCTCCATGGATTTCAGCGTCAGTGCATATTTAAGGGATACAACTTTTTAGCGCTGCTTGGATAGCAAATTTCCGCATTATGTATTCTAGACGCTATAGCGGTGCATTACACGTGTCTCTTTTCTCTTTAAAAAATATCTTGCAGATGTCGCTGCAAATAACTGTTTGGAATTCGACATCGTTGTACATTTAAGGGATTCAATATTTCCGCGCTTTTTTTTAAGTATTGCTGGGATAGTCGATTTCTACAAGATATAATCTAGGCCTATAACGGAGCTATAGTGTCTAGAAGATATAGTTTAAAAATAGGCTTTTTAAAAAGGTGCTAAAAAATTGTATCCCATACATGTTGAACGAGGCTGAACGATGAATGTCGATCACAGCGACATGTGGTAATTCCAACGTAACTATTTCAAAAGACATCAATTGAGAAAACGTTTCGCTCAGAGAAGATCTAGAAAATGTTGCTGTTATCGACATTTGTCATTCAGTATTTTTCAATATTTATGGGATTATATTTTTAGCAATTTTTAAAGTATTACTGGAAGAGCCGGTTTCCATACCATGACCGTGATCTAGGTAGATTTTTCTCTGTTATCGCAACGAGATTAACCAATCAGAAGCCAGAATTTTTGTTAACTTTTCACTGTTTTCAAAAATGTACCTGGATCCCGGCCTATATTTCTAGACGCTATAACTGAGCTCAGGAATAATACAGAAAGCAAACTCCGTATTTTGATACATTAAGGCCGGGATCCAATTAGGAAGAAGTGTGTCGCTATAACGAAGTAGCGATATGGCCAATAAAGGTTTATTGGTAGAAGTGATAAAAACAAATCGTTAAAGGTCTTTGCGAACGTGTCATTATCGTCAGGCTAATGCATATTGAATTATTTCCCTACACTGTTAAAAATATCGTGAAAAATTACCTCTGTTTACAAAGTCTATCTATTTTCTGACCAATGAGAGCTCTACATAAACGCACATGGAGCGTTCTCATTGGTCAGAAAATAGATAGCCTTTATAAACAGAGGTAATTTTTCACGATATTTTTAACAGTGTAGTCTAATAAAGTTCGTCCATACGCGTATCGTCTAATGGATTATTCCAAATATGGGTCAAGGCTGAAAAAGTCATGTGGTACCGGCAATTTACCTAAAGAACTTCTAACTGATAAGAAGGGAAATAGGAAACTACTACTTCTTTCTTCCGTGAACTGTTTCATTGGCTAGCGGGGATTTACATTACGTCGACGGAGCCTTCCCTTCTTTACGTTAGACGTTTTTGCCTTGACCACGTGATCACAACGTAGATAGAATATCCTCTATTCAAGAAAGTGGATTGCTGTACTATAGCGCCTAGAATACGTGGAAATTGGCTACCTTTGTAATACTTAAAAAAGTGCTGAAATATTGTATCCCTTAAATGTGCAACGATGCTGCTGAAATATACAGATCGCAGCGACATCTGCAGGATATTTACTCAAACTGCAAGATATTGCTAGTCTGTACAATGTAATACTAAATCCCGCAGATGTCGCTCTGATCGATACTTGGGATTTTAGCAGTATCGTCGCTCATTTAAGGGATATAAATTTTTAGCGTTGTTTGGATAGCACATTTCCACACAAGGTATTCTAGACGCTGTAGCCGTACTTTCGGCAAAAACTTGAAATGAGCATGCCTCCTGTGCATATATCACCACTCTTATGTATAAAGGCTCTCTGTTATGGTGTTGATTCTGAGCGCTCTTTGTTAAATTTCTATATTTGTGTTTTAGAGAAAGCAATACAAAAAAGTACTGTTACTATGGAAACAACAACTTCTTTAATATCGAAATGTATAGCAAAGAAGTTCAGAATCAGTGCCTTAAATAGTTTCGAATATGTATTGTTGTTATGACAAACAATACCCTTCCTGGATGTGGAAATGCAAAATTGTGTTCAACATAACCCTTTAAGACCCAACCCGCATGATCGTGCTGGTTAGACATTCATTTAAATGTTTGCTTCTAAGTCGTATGTAATAAAAACTCGAATCGAACAATAGTTCTCTTTTGCAGATAGAGTAAAGTATCATTTTTTATCAGCAGGTATCGATAGCAGTCTATGTTTTACTTTCTACACTGTTAAAAATATCTTGAAAAATTACCTCTGTTTTTAAAGGCTATCTATTTTCGGACCAATGAAAACGCTACATAAAAGCTTATGGAACGCTCTCATTGGTCAGAAAATAGATAGCCTTTAAAAGCAGAGGTAATTTTTAACGATATTTTTAACAGTGTACAGGCATGACTAAATTTGTTTACAAATACATCGGGTCTTAAAGGGATAATGGAAGATATTCCATCTACATTTTGATCACATGGTCAAGGTAAAAACTTCTATCGCAAAGAAGGGGAGGTTCCGTAGACGTGTAATGCAAATCCTCGCTAGCCAATGAAACGGTTCATCAGGCAAAGTAGTAGTATCTTCCCTTCATATCAGTTAGAAGTTCCTTGGGTAAATTACCGGTATCACGTGACTTTTTTCAGCCTCGAACCCATATTTGGAATATCCTCCATTGGGCGCAATCTAGATAGATTTTTGGCTGTTAGAGAAACGAGATTCATCAATCAGAAGCCTGGATTTTTGCGAACTTTTCGCTGTTTGCAGAAATGCAGGCTATTGATTGGTGAATCTCGTTTCGCTAACCGCGAAAAATCTATCTGGATCCTAGCCTAGATTTCTACAAACATTGCACATCATCCATGGCACTAAAAAATGACTCAAAATTTTCATGACATAGGCCGGGGTCCAGAAACAGCAAATATTCTCAAACATGCAAACTTCTGATTGGCCAAACTCATTTCGCTAACAGCGAAAAATCTATCTGAATCTCGGCCATAGTTTTCTTCGATGGAATCAATGCAAAAGGATAATATAAAAGAAAAGTATAAGATTTCTAATATGTTTTGGCGGTTTATCGCTATTTGGCATAATTTGTAAACTTTAGAATTAATTAACAGTTTTTCGCTAATTAAGAATAGAAAATTTATGTTTTTAAAGCTGAATTTTATAAAAGCACGTAGATTGAGTGAATATCTGTCCAAAAATTCAATCCTTACTTTTTTCTATCCATTATATAAGTCTCTACCTTGATTGAAACATGAGGTGTGACGAAGAAAAAAAATCTGTCATTTTCAGTATCTCGACGTTATTTTAAAAAATCTATATCTCTGTTTATAAATAATTTATGAGGATGCATTTGATCTCAAATTGAAGATCTTCTTGATTAGGCCCTTCTGGTTTTGGTTTTATTTTTCTGCGATGATTGGTTCTTTTGATATGGGAAATTATACGCTGCCATGTTTGGTCGATTTAACATGGAGAAGCTGTCTTCAGTATAATAAGCAGTTACGGTGTCTTGCCGTTATTCTTGGAGTTTGTTTGTTTGGTGGGGTTAGCATTTTTTTTAGCTTGGCTTGGCAGAACGACCGTCCTTCTTGATGTAACGGCAACAACAAAAATTCATGGAACAGATACACGTTTGTACTGTAAATCAAAAGATCTGTAAGGTTGCTAAGTATTGTTTAGGAAACTGGGAGGCCTAGAACATTTTATGTATCTGTAGCTTTACAAAAATTAATTTTGGAAATTTACATCTTTTTCTGTATAGTGTACAGACAAAATTTTAGTAAGCATACAGATTTCAGTAAATTTACCACTGTAGAATTACAGAGTTTTTTTACGGTGAAAGTTTATTAAAAATTTAAATAAATGCATGACACATCTATTAATTTTGCAAGAAACTACCAGGAAATTTTCGTCGGAACAATATGAGTAGAAAGTTCTGAACACAATGCGATCTGTACTATTGAAATTTCAGTAGCAAATTAGACATTATTAAACAGTATTTAATAAAAGTATTTGAAATAAATATGAATTCCATTTAATAAATGATAAATGTTTATTCAGAATGATGTAATTTACTTTTAGTTTATCACATCTGAACGGATCAAACAGGGTGATATTCAGATTTTGTGTTACTGTGGCATTTTGTTTTCAAATCTGAATGTACGTCTCACTAAAGGACAATTAAAATATATATAATGTAGATCAGTTCCTGAGTTTTTTTTTTGGCATATGCATGTTGCGGAAGAACATTTACCTATTTTATTTTTAAATAAAGAGAAGTTCTGTGTGTACTAATGAAGTAGGCTAAGACTGTTTTTTCGTAAATAAAATTCAGATAAACTATGCGTAGAAGTTCAAAAGTATCTCTGACTTTTAATGAATGTAACCAATCCTGTTGCCAATCTGTGAATTTTATTAGTGTAAAAAATACTTGGACTTTTGAGAATGGGATTAAGAGAGTTTCCCTTTCGTTGTAATGTTCTCGACAAAGAATATTCTATATGCCTTATGAATTAGTTTGGACTTTAAAAACTTTTCAAGATTGGCAGATTTCCGTTTAACACAGAGTCCGCCGTAGATAGATTATTCATTTCTGTTTTTATCAGATAACTTAAACTTATGAACTCTATGTTGGAACTAAATAAAATATGATGAAACAGAAAAACAAATTGCTATGTAAGTTACTAGAACACATTTTTTAATTTATTTTATTATTATAAGTTTAATACTTTTTACAGATAATAGCGGAATTAAAAGTATCAGTACATATTCAATAAATCAATAATATATTTCCAGTTTTTTTTACATATTTATGCAGACAAAAAAAAAAGTATTCAAGGTTTTTCACTGTGATAATTAACAAATTCAACAGGTAATATATTCTGAGCAATGTAAATAAAATTTAGAGTCGAAAAATAATTCTAACTATCGTAACGTTATTCTTCTACTAAACGTGCTAAAGTAGGAAAATATTCGAAATTTTTACTTAGTGAATTAAAGTTGTTTTAATACATTTTACTGTTTGTTAGATAATTGTGAATACAAGCGATATTGTTTGATTTATTTCATATATTTATATTTTTTTCAATGCAGAGAACACTTTCGTGAGTACATGATTAGACAAACACAATTGCTTATTTTAAATTGGGAAAATGATTGTATTTCAGTTTCAAATATTGATTTTTGAATTCTAAATATTCTTTTGGATTGGATTTACTCTTTAATAATTTTTCTAATCTAGTATTTCTGTTTAGAATGTGATATTTAGTAAATTTGTCACAATTCATATCTTAATTTTTCTCTTTAAAAATAATTTAAAATGTTGGATAACAGTGTATCTGTACGTTTTCTTGATGAAAAATTTTGGAATTAACATATAATCATTAGAATTTTAGTTTTTACCTGTTGGGTATATGTAGGCACCAGAGATTTCAAAATGCTCAATATAAGATAAGGATTAAATTTATTTTGCTGAAATTGCCCTTCAAGTAATTTTCGAAAAATTAAACTTTTTAAATTTCCATGCAATTATTCACGCATTCTTTTTTCACATGATTCAATGAGAAGTTATACTTAATTTTTAAACTTAAATACAGCAGAAAAGTCGATATTCTTTGCCGATCTAAACTCCCCGTCTTATGATATTTAAAGTCGATGCTGGAATTTCAGGGCTTTACAACAATAAAAATAGACAGACGATTTCGTATTAACGGAAACCTGAGAATTTTCCTAACCTTTAAAATATGATAACTCTACGAGTTTTGGTCGTAGAAAAAAATGGATTTTTTACTGTTATACTTGACAGAACACGAAGAAAAAATTTCTATATATTACTTATAGAACCATGAGAACGTATAAATATTTTTAAAAAAGACATTTATTTTCAAACCTAAAGGGAGGATTAATGTCAGGTTCATCCATATAATTTTAAATCCTTCATAATACGCAACACTTTTACAATCTCCATTGCATGTGTATCTCCAATAGGGGAAATGTTAAATCGTGTTTGAATCTTTTTGGAACACCTTGTAAAAATTACATAATATGCTTTTTTTTATTGTACACCAGTATCAACCGTTTGATTTAATTCAATTTTCAGTTAAAAATGTCATTTATTTTAGCAGAAAACCTGTTAAAGATTAAAGTTTTATGATTTTTTTGTTATTGAAGAGTATAGCATATCATGAGTAAGTTCAATTTAAAATAGAAGGAAATTGTATTAATAATTTAGAAATTATATATTTGCTATTGAGCTTACAATGTAGAATGCTATGCTATACATATGTTTCAACTTGTCTCAATTTTAGTAACAGATTAGATTCTCTTTATACAAATAGATTTGTATAAAGATGAACTATGATACGTTGTTTAAAATGGACTGCAAAGAGAATCTTTTAAAGTAGTCGGTAATTTTTCTCTTATTCTAAAACGCACGTATATCAAGTTTTGTGCAAATCGGGCAGAGAATGTAGATTTTTATAAACAATATATTCCCTCGGATACAGATATTGCAAAAAATGTCGACAAAATATATGTTCCTTAAAAATGTATTTCGAAAATGAGTATTTTTCATTCGGGGAACAGGAACATAAAGCGTATTCTTAAGAAAGAGTCAACAAAAACTCATCCTATTGCTTCAAAAGTAACCAGTCATTTTCACTGGCAATCTATTATTTATCTAACCTTCGGAAAAAGGGATTTGGATCCACATTTTGAGCTGAACTGTGTCCGAATATATAACCACTAATTGTATTAACGAACACACACAAATTTATAATTCACTGAATAAAATAGTCACTGAAATCATTTAAGAATAAATAACAAATAACTAATAAACTAAATTGTCCATTGATAAATGAAAATTGTATTTAAATAACTTCAGAATAAGCATTTTTTTTAAAAACAGGTATGTTTTATTCTTAAAAAATAAAAAATGATTAATCACAACCGTTTTACAAATATACAAGACATTCAGATAAGTGGACAGAGTGAATAAGGTAATATTATACAGAACGTAAAAAAAATATGTTGAGTAAACCTTGGTCCCAATTCAATTTTCAGTAAAAATTAATGTCCCGCAACTGGACCCGGAATTATCCTCCATTTCTTTAAGTAAACTTAACTTGAAGTAATAACATATTTAAGGGTCTTATCTTGTTTTGCGCGGAGTGTAATAGAATTGCGAAAATGCATGGAAGAGAAAATTAATTTAGGGACAAGATATTTTGAAAATTATTCTTGATGCATAATGTCAGTCACGCTTTAAAATGTGGAACAATTTTATATTTCACGAAAAAAAAAAAAAAAAAAACTCTCACTCCTAAGATTTTCCAAATCCGTCGGGGGTTGTCATTCACTTATAATCGAACTAGAACATCAATCTTTCAGCTCAATATAAAAATTTTAACCTCTTTTTAATACACTTTATTCGTAATTCATGAGGATTTATTTTTCGCGAATTACTTCTAAATCCGCGCAGTGAGCAGGAAAAATGAGCCAGTCTCATTAGACTGGGGCTGGGTCCGGACTTTATTTATGAATTTGACCGGACTTTATCTCGATTTTTCTCTCCATATTTTATTTTCGTCTGTGACGAAACAGGTATCTCATTTCGATGGTAAACCCAAATTTTGCATAACACTCGATGCAATAGCAACCGTGGCTCTGTTGGATACACCATATCTTTCACTAACAGGAACTGTGTTATCCAGTTTTAAACGCATTTGAAAACACCTTGTGGGCTGCTTGTGGGGTGTTTCACTTTTTAGCAGCGCGCCAATTCCAGTCTGTCTGAATTTTACATGGTGCAAGCAGTAAACATTTATGCAAACAAAATACCAAAACTTCCAAATTTTGATGCCGATGAGGTGGCAGAAGGTATTAATCTATAATTTAAAAAGTTTTTGGGTTGTTGTAGTTAAAACATAGTAAATTGTAAGCACTACCCCAAACTGATCATCGAAATCTGTGATCATTTATTAATTTTGTATTTTAATCATCATCTTTAGTCCGATTTTCAGATCTTTGGCCCACTGAGGCGTCAGAAGATATCAACCAACAGTTAAAATTCCGCAACATTTTTAATAAAGGAACTTCACAACTTTACCGGACTACCACAAAAAGATTTAAGAAATTTCGATTTTTTCTGTACGCCCTAATGTATAATGATATATTTAAAATGTGTGAATATGCTTCAAAAAGTAGAAAAAAAAAGCAGCATGGCTCCCACAATGAGTATAAATGACAAATGACTAAATAAACTAATTGAAATAAAACTTGCAATCGTGATTTTATTTATTATTTGTTTTTCATTTATTTATTTATTTATTTAAATGAAAGAAGATTAAAATTTGCGTCACTACTTTTCAAATTAACTTTAAAATTTCAACAGTAAATTTAAGCTCTTTCTTTACCACTCTTCCCGTTTTCATTTTCTATAGAGCCGTGATAAATAAAACTGCCGCTCACAGAGACCTATATAATTAAAACTATTCAAACATTTCGGTCGATATTACATTAATATGTTCTAAAAAGTATCAAAGTGATAGCGTGAGGAATGAAAATGTAACTACTACGATTATATTTTCTTATTACCTAACGGAGTGTGTTTTGTTCCTTTGCATGATGAATAATTTCACTACAAGTTGCACATTTAAGTATAAGAATATTTTGAGGTCTTTGATAATTATGTACTATGTCAATAGATGTCAACATATGACTTGTTATTTACAAAAATTAGCGTATATTGCCTGTCGGCCAGTGGCGTGGTCGGTAGCGAGAGCTGCTGCCACGGCTTGGGCCCGGGTTTGAATCCCCGGGTAAGACATGGATGTATTTGTGGATGTCGCTTTGTAGTTATATATATATGTAATGGAACAAGAAATAAAAAAAAAATGATGTGACTTGTGGTTGTTTCTCTATATAATAAGGATCATTCGAGGCGAAAAGTCATAGTTGCTATAGGCCCCAAAGCAATCTCCACTACGGTGGTGCACTAGCGTATATTGCAGCAATGCTACAACGAAAAGTTTCCCAAAGTGAAAGATAAGGAAGTGCAAAGAAAATTTAATGCTGGTAAATTCCAGAATGGGGTAATTCTTTTAGTAACTTTACTTCTCACTTATGACTAATATGGATTTAAAACTTTACGTAAACTTATATTCATTTAATAGCTTTTCTTTCTACATTTTAATGCTTATAGAACTTCTTTATTTTAAAAGCAATACCTTCATTACCTGGAATATAATGTTAACTGTTTCCTAATAACGTAAATTAATTTAAAAGAACCGACATTAAGCTTGTTTCATAGATGGCGTTAGCTGTTCCGTAATTGACTATTCTCAGGACTACCCTTTTTATAAAGTGGAATCGTCCAGTTCAAAGTTATAAAATGCGTTTCGCTAATTAAACGCTCCGTTCTCTCTTTTCTGTTCGTTTCTTTAAGGGGACGGTGGAGTTTAAAATCCTTAAAAATATTTTTTTCTATTTTTGTAAATTTCAACTTTAATATTATTCAAGGGTACATTATATACATTATGGCATGCATTTATCACAAAAAAGTTTTAAAAAAAAATTATTTTTGAAAAAAAAAGGTAAATTTACGGGTCGTGTTAGAAATCTTCGAAATGCCTCATGCGTCTGCCATATCAACGAAAATCCACAATATTTTTTATAAAAGTTTTGTTTATATATAGAAATAAAATAGAGCATCGAATTTTACATATTTGAATTTAAAAGTAAAAAAAAAATTGAAAATTTTTGAAATTTTTTCAAAATTTCAAATTTTTTCATTTTTTTTTTTTTTTTTTTTTTTTTTTTTTGTAAATTTTATCTTAAATATTATTCAAGGGTACATTATATGCATTATGGCATGCATTTATCACAGAAAAAAAATTAAAAAAATTATATTTTTGAGAAAAAATGGAATTTTACGCGTCGTCTTAGAAATCTTCGAATCCCCCTGTGCATTCCATATCAATGAAAATCCCCAATATTTTTTATAAAAGTTTGGTTTATATATAGAAATAAATAGAGCATCGAATTTTATATATTTGAATTTAAAGGTTAAAAAAAATTTTTTTGAAAATTTTGAAATTTTTTCGAAAAAATTTTGAAATTTTGAATTTTTTTTTACCTTTAAATTGAAATATATAAAATTCGATGCTCTGTTTTATTTCTATATATAAACCAAACTTTTATAAAAAATATTGGAGATTTTCATTGATATGGAATGCACAGGGGGCACTTCGAAGATTTCTAAGACGATGCGTAAAATTCCATTTTTTTCTCAAAAATAATTTTTTTTTTATTTTTTCGTGATAAATGCATGCCATAATGTATATAATGTACCTTTGAATAATATTTAAGTTGAAATTTACAAAAAAATTATATTTTTAAGGATTTTAAGCTCCACTGTCCCCTTAAAGTTAACGTTATGATTTTAATATGTTTGTGTTTAAGTTACAGTAAGATGTTTAGTTGGAGTTTACGATGTTTTTAAAGTATGGTTTTAGCTATGATTTAAATTTAATTTGTTTTGAAAAGCTCCTGGTGCATTGATGTTTAATCTTGTTTTAACCAAAGTTATTTTTAATGATTTACTTAGTTATTTTAAACAAAGTTGGCTCTGAATATTTTTCAACTTAAAGTTGTAATTTTATGACGTATACATTGAATGAAATAGAATTTAAATAAATAACTCTCGTCAACAATATTTGACGCTTCTATGGTTTATGAAGATTCAACACACAGTTTTATTACAGGTATCTTCCACAGTACGATTACAGTTTCTCTGCTGATAGCAGTATAAGTGTATATCAGACCTGTATTGATACAGGCTAAGAGAAAGGGTTATGGGAAACCAATGCCGTACCAGGATAATAGAACCGTGTTGAATTTAAATAAGAAGAGTCATAAATTTTAGCCCCATTTCAAAGACGTGTTTGTTAAGAAGGGAGGCTAATATATTTTTTTAAAGATGGCGAGTATACAGATGCGGATCGATAAGCTTGGAGCTTTAAACTACTCAACTTGGCAAATGGATATTAAATGCCTTCTGTTGGAAAAGAATGCATGGGATATTGTCGCTGGAGTTGAGAAAGAACCTGAAATTGATGCCGATAAGGGAGTTACAGCAAAGGATGTGAAAGATTTTCATGCTAGGAAAAGGATTGCTTTTTCCAAAATCTATTTAAATATGGGAAAGGACTTTAGAAAAATCATAGAGAACAAAGATAAACCCAAAGATGTATGGGATATATTAAAGAAACATTTTGAGCCGGATAATAGATCACGGCATATGTTCCTGTTTTCTGAGTTCATGTCCTGTAAAGTGAAGCCAGGTGAAAAGATAGATTTATTTGCTTCCAGGTTAAATAGAATTGCGGATCAACTGAACGACCTTGGTCATCCTGTTGAAGATGTTTATAAATCATTCCAACTCCTGCGTCATCTTCCAAGCCATTTCGACAGCATAGTGCAGGTTATATTACGTTGGAAGGAGGAAAAGTTTATTTTCAACGATATCCTAATGGAATTAATCGCCGAAGAATCAAGATTAGCCCTGCGAGATTTAGACAAACGTAGAGAACTTTTCTTTGAGACTCAACATATACAGAAAAGTAGACTTCGATGCTTTCGATGTGGGAGCACAAATCATCTACAAAGGAATTGTCGACAACGCCGAAAAGACTATAGAAGTTATAATCGTCGTGTTCCATCTGTTTCTAGTGTGTCTGATGCCTCCGAATCCAGTTCCGAACGTGCCCAGTCTCCAGTTAAGAAAAACAGGAATCGCAGACGCAAAGCGAAGGAATCATCATCAATCTCTAACAGCGTTAAACAATAAGGTAAAAACAATACTTTCTTGTTTTATATTCAGGCAGAGTTGAGTGGTAGTGAATGCGAAAATAGCTGGTTATTTGATACCGCAGCTTCACCCCACTTTTGCCGTGATAAGAGTTTGTTTTATAAATTTAAGCCTTTGAAAGATGAAAAATGTTTGTAGCTGTAAATGGTGTTACTTTTCCGATAGAAGGAAAGGGAGATGTAAAGTTAAAATTTCGCCAAAGGCTGTTTTTCTTTTCTGACGTAATGTATTTCCCTAACCTAAAGAAAAATCTTATTTCTGGTCCAAAATTAGATGTAAAAGGTGTAAAATGTATTGGTGAATGGGGTAAGGTGGAGGTGTCCAAAGATGGTCAATATTTATTTACTGCTTTTCTTAAGGATGGTACTTTTCATTTGTATCCTAAAATTTCAGATTTAGTTCCTAAAAGGGTTAAGTTTGAAACGTCTCATGTATCTAAAGATGATTTCAGAATTTGGCATCACAGGTTAGCGCACGTAAGTCCAGATTTCATAGAAAATACTGCCAAAAATGAAAGTGTTAGAGGTCTTCCCCGGGTTAAATCAGGAAAACTTTTTTGCAAAATATGTAAACTTAGGAAACATAGACGTACATCATTTAACTCAATAGGATTAGATCTAAACGCCCCCTCGAGTTGTTGTTTATGGATGTCTGGGGGCCTGTAAAATAGAAAGGAAGAAACGGAGAGAGATATTTTCTCTCAATTATTGACGATATTTCACGTAAGGCCACAGTTTTTCCCATAAAGGAAAAATCCGAAGTGTTTGGAATTGTTCGTAATCATGTGATCCGGGCGGAAAGATTTCTCGAACGTAAAGTAAAGTACATCCGATCAGATAATGGCGGGGAGTTTAAAAATGATAATTTTAGGATTTTCTGTGAAGGGAGAGGCATTAAACACGAATTTACGGACGTGTATTCTCCTGAACAGAATGGCACTATTGAGAGATACAATCAAACGTTTGCTAACGGCATCAGGTCGATTTTAAGTGAAAGTGGTTTAAAACTAAGTTTCTGGTAGGAGGCAGCGTTGTATTTTACCTATACTTGGAATCGCATTTGTCACGAATCTCAGTCGAAGACTCCTTTTGAAATTTATAGTGGGTCTAAATCATCCGTTAGACACTGAAAACCCTTTGGAGCTACAGCGTATATAGGTGTTCCCAAACAACTTAGGTCGAAACTTGATGCAAAAGCAAAAAGGGGGATAATGGTTGGTTACGCCTTTAGTACTAAAGGTTACCGGGTTTGGCTACCTGAAGAAAACAAAATAATTGAAACCATTAATGTTTCTTTCAATGAGGAAATCCCAGATAGTGCCTGACGCAGTGGAGTCGTGATGGGCTCAAAAGAAATAGGATCTCCTATTTTTGATAAGAAATCTGATGAAGAGTACGAAGGTGAGTTTGAGAATAATGATACCCCAAATATAAATTATTTCCCTTCGTATAAACCTCCAGATTTATCCTCTTCGGAGGAGGACGAGAATCCCACAGAGGAAATAAAAATCAAGTAAAGATGTTATGAGGGGGGTTCCACTCTCGGATACTGTTTGGTTAAGAAAAGTTGTCCCAAGTGCTAATGGTAATCGTAACTACATTTACTATTACGAACAGGTAAAATCTGAAAGGTTGAGATCCTTAAATGATGTGGAAAAGTATTGTAAAAAGCATCATCTTGAATTTGAACCTCATACTTTCTGTTTTAAAAGATCAAATAAATTTAAAGGATTAGTTTCAGGTCAAGAGGATAGTTCTTGTTCAAATACGGAGACTTCTGATATTAATAAAGGTATATGACTAGATGACATCAAAATACCAAATACATATAATGAAGTTTTAAAATCCCCACAAAGGAAGTTTTGGGAACAGGCCATGAGAGGAGAATTGAAAACTATGAGAGAAAGGGGTGTTTGGAAACTAGATAAGTTACCATGCGATGCTAAACCCTTAGGTTGTAGGTGGGTTTTCACATTAAAAAAGGATGGCAATGGTAAAATTGTAAGGTATAAGGCCCGCCTAGTGGCACAAGGTTTCAAACAAATAAAGGGGGAAACCTATGATGAAACCCTTTCACCGGTGGTTTATTTTGCCATTATTAGATTTTTCTTTTCCCTTTTAGTCTCCTGTTAAAAATGGACACACCTACAATGCGACGTAAAATGTGCTTATTTATATTCACCTTTGGCCGAAACAATATATATGTCCCAACCTCCAGGATTTGTGGAAAACGAAAATTTAGTATGTAAATAAAAAAAGCTTTATATGGTTTACATCAGTCTGGTAGAATGTGGTATTTTGAAATAAATAAAATTTTTCATGATATAGGTTTTGTAAAGCTTGAATGGTGCAGTTGCGTGTATAGTTTTGATGATAACATTATCCTGCTTCTTTATGTGGACGACATAGTAATTTTCGGTAAAAATGAAAGAGTGGTGGAAAAAGTTGTTAAACTTTTGACTGGTTATTTTGATCTTAAGATACTAGGTAAAACCAGAAAGCTATTGGGTGTTGAATTCGAGGAGGGTGATAACTTTTTAGCAATACATCAAATCCCATATATTGATGAGATTTGTCAAAAATTTAAAATGTTTAAGTTCCCTATCACTTCACTTCTAATAAGCAAAGGTGCAGTTTATTCAAAAATCCTATCCCCTCAATCCGACAACGAAATACTTCAAATGTCTAAAATTCCATACAGAAGTGTTTTAGGATGTTTGTCTTTCCTATCTAATAGAACCAGGCCCGATATTGCATATGCAGTAAATATATTTAGACATTTCAAAATAACCCTGGATTAGTACATTGGCATGGATTATTAAAGCTGTTGGCATATGTTTGTTTTACTAAATCTTTAAAGTTGAATTTGAATTGTAAAAATGTACATGTAATTGCATATTCAGACGCCGATTTTGCCAAAAACAGGGATGATAGAACTTCAAAGGGAGGTCAGTTATTACTTTTAGATAAATCACCAATAATGTGGAGGTCCTTTAAGGAAAAATGTATAAGTTTATCGACCATGGAATCGGAATTTATTGCGATGACAGAAGCTGCAAGAGAGCTCTTATGGTTCGATAGAATAATGGACGAATGCATTGGTCGAAGGATAATTTTTGATAGAAAGGAAAATCTTTATTATTGGTTGATAATCAGGCCACCATTAGTTTTGTCAAATCCCCCATTGAAAACCACAGAGCGAAGAACATAGATGTAAAGTTATTTTTTTATTAGAGATTTGGTATATAAAAATATTTTTGAAGTAAAGTATGTTAAAAGTAAAGAAAATTACGCGGACATCTTCACCAAACCCCTTAGTAAATTTGAATTATCAGGGTTTAGATTGAAAATTTTCTTGGGTTGTTAAATTTGTTGTTAATTTTGTTAAATACCCCTCATTGCATTAAAGTGTATTTATATAATGTTTATTGTACTAAATAGTCCAGCGTCTGTGTAAAAGGTATATTTTAAAGTTTTGACTGTATAAGGTTATGTATAAGATCAATTTTATATGTAAAAATTAAATTTACTTTAGCCTTGTGAACCAATTTAAAATCCCACCGGAATGCAATAAGTGCCCTTTGCCCTTCCATTCTCCGGCACTCGAACGGCCTTTAGTAACGTCTCGTGAAAGTGAAAATGTAATCCGGCCAGAGAGTCTACAGGGGATAGTTCAGACGAAGGTGTAACTGTTGCAAGAAGGCCCTTTTTGCGGGCATGTCAAAGTTTAATTCAGTAAGTCCTTCTTTTTAATATTGGAAATGCCACTTTAGTATCCTGGATCACCCGGTGAAACTTAAATATAAGAGTTGTTATAGGTTTATTGAGATTAACTTTGAACTCTATTAGTTTAAGATTATTAAGCTAAATTTGATTGTAATGAAAATTCAATCTTATTTCAGTTATTGAAATAGAAATTTGAATGTGTAATTTGAATTATTAACAGAGAAAAAATCTGCATTTATTATATACAGTAATAATATAAAATTCTGAGTTACTTAAACATTTATAGAGTATATTATGTGTTATGAAAGAGAATGGAATTATGGGCCCATGTATGATGAAAGATGATGGATGAATGTGATAATTAATAGCGTTTTGAATATGAATAATTTTTCAGAAATTTATATGGAAATTGTACTGAAACTGTTTTACAATGAAGTTATGCTAAATTTTTGTGTTAAAACGATTTGCTTTTCAGAAAGATTTGAATTTATCTAGTAATGTATTAGGAATATTAATTGAAGCTGATGGGCTATTGAAATTTAAACCAGAGTTAAATTTAGGTACTGTGGTTAGAAATATTGCATTTTAGATGCATGAGGGTAATTTGTTTCTTGTTATATATTGTTATAAATCTTGTTAATGTTTATAATGTTTAGTTATTTTTAGATAAAAATCTTGGGTTTGATGAGAAGATTGAAGATATAATGGTAAAAGTTAATCTGAACTTTTGTTTGACCTTTGTAAATTCAGAGCAGAATTTGGAAATTCTAGGATTTTTTTTTAAATGTTTAATTTTTCTTTCCCATGAGTGACAAGTGGGGGGCTTTGTTATCTAGTCAACCGATTTTACTTGTCACTTATGGCTAATATCGGTTTAAAACTTAACGTAAACTTATATTGATTTAATAGCTTTTCTTTCTACATTTTAATGCTTATAGAACTTCTTTATTTTAAAACCAATACATTCATTACCTGGAATATAATGTTAATTGTTTCTTATAACGTGAATTAATTAAAAGAACCGACATTAAGCTTGTTTCATAGATGGCGTTAGCTGTTCCATAATTGACTATTCTCAGGCCTATCCTTTTTAAAAAGTGGAATCGTCCAGTTCAAAGGTATAAAATGCGTTTTGCTAATCAAACGCGGCGTTCTCTCTTTTCTGTTCGTTTCTTTAAAGTTATCCTTATGATTTTAATATGTTTGTTTTTAAGTTACAGTAAGATATTTAGTTGGAGTTTACGATGTTTTTAAAGAATGGTTTTAGCTATGATTTAAATTTAATTTGTTTTGAAAAGCTCCAGGTGTATTGAAGTTTAATCATGTTTTAACCAAAGGTATTTTTAATGATTTACTTAGTTATTTTAAACAAAGTTGGCACTGAATATTTTTCAACTTAAAGCTGTAATTTTATGAAGTATACATTGAATGAAATAGAATTTAAATAAAGAACTCTCGTCAACAATATTTGACTTTTCTAGGGTTTATGAAGATTCTACACACAGTTTTATTACAGGTATCTTCCACAGTACGATTACAGTTTCTCTGCTGATAGCAGTACAAGTGTATATCAGACCTGTATTGATACAAGCTAAGACTCAACACATGCTTGCGCCAACGAAAGAGGAAGGTAATTAATAAATTATAAAAAAAGTAAAACTATTTTTAGCAATATTTTTATCAGAGAACATAGATTTTTCCATGATTAACTTTACAGTTTTTATTTTTGGACTAATATGAAAAATTCGGTATACCATTACATTAAATAACCTGCTAAAATCCGACTGTCATGTTTTTTGCAATTTAGAATGTTTATACATGTTATGATCAGTGATTTTATATAAAAATCCGGCATCAAAACCACCTTTTTGCCTTCCTTTTCTTTTACACTTTCAAGTTATTGTAGAAGAAAAATAGCAATTGCTTATGAATTGTAAACTTCAAAATCGAAAAAAAAAGACATTTTTTTCATTTGTCAAAGGCGATTATTTTTCTGAACAAATTTTCTGGGAGCTGCACTGTTGCTCAGCAACGGCGTGGAGACTAGAGCACAAGTTCTTTCGAGTCTCTCTTCTGACGCTGTGCTAAATAGAACTGCCGATAACGCTAGTAAAAGCTTTGAAGATGAGGATTAACAACAGGCAGAAGAAAAGGTGTCACTAGAAAAATGCATAAATGTAATTTTAGAATTAATATCTGCTTTAGAGAGCAAGACTATATTCCCGAAATAGATCCGTAATAAAAATTCTTCATTTGTATAAAATAGAAGAAAAACTTGTTAAAGAACGGTTAGCAAACATAATTGGCATCGATGTGTCCGAAATTACACGAGAAGAAATAATTTCACTCTTTATTGATTTTTTTTTTTTTTTTTTTTTTTTTTTTTTGTAACATAGAAAATATCAATTAATGTAAGTTTATATTTAATTTTCCCTTTTTCTTACATAATTATCATTTAATAATAAATAAATTATGGCCAAAGGCACCATTAAATGTATAGTACTATTTTTGATGTTCCTAGTTACTACTTTTGATATTCCTTCAAAACTTCGGCACAGTCTCCGTCCCGATGATGCCGGATTTTTGAAGTAATACTGTATATATATAATTCATAATAGAATATATACATAATAGAAAAAATATGAACTTAAAAGAGATATTGTTGAAAGTCAAGTAACATAAAAGGAGTCTACTCTTATCTGTTTTATTTGTGCTAATATATAAAAAAAAACGTAAGCAGAATCTTAATAATGTAGCACACATTAATAACAGCTCATCATTTATAACATTTAGCACCTTGAAATATGATTTAGATGCAAAAGTTATCAGATAATTACCGGCTATATATCTTTTCTGACCATTTCAGATTGTCCAATTGATTAAGTAGTCTACATTATTGATAGCGCAAGAGGTAGATCCTACGAGTAAGAGCTGTAATTATATCATTACTTTGAAAAATAGATCCTGCCTACTTTGTCAATAATAAAATCAAAACTGAAAAATCTGCCAGCCATTCATAATAATACTTGTCATTATAATTACGTATAACTGCTGAAAATTTAACGGACTTATATTTGGAACTGCTATGCATCGATTTATTTTAAGGGTTCTCAGAACTCTTAAAATACGAAGTAATGAAAAAGATAATAGACCATTTTCAATATTTAATATCTTAGAATGTATATGATTTTAAAATATAGTTTTTTTAGATGAAAGATATAGGTATGTTCTTTTATTTCATGCATTTAAAAAATATAAGATGCAGAATTAGCACTTATAGGGGGCTGCAAATTGTCAGACATTTGACGAGCAGAAAATTGGTATAACAGCTTACGCGCAGGATTGCAAAATAACTATTTCAATTAGAATGAAAATTTGGGTATCTAGTTATTTCTCTGACTATAATAATTACCCTGAACCTAAATAAATTTGTATTTCAAGCATTTTTATATTTTTAATACTAAGTTGTATTTCGCTAATACAAAATTTTAAAAATTTCAACAATATAATCCCCTAACAAAATATTTTTATTTTAACAATAAAAAGGAAATTTTAGGTTCCGTTCATACAGACTAACATGAAACATATGTTTTGAAAATTTCATGAAAAAAATATTCAGAAGTTTTTTAGATATCCTGCGCGTTATTTCCAAAAACGTCATTTGGAGGAAAATGAATTCAGCGTTTCGGAAACGCCCCGTCAGCTATTGAGCGGGTATAATTATAAAAGCCATAAATTCTGTTCTAATCGGAATTTGAAAGAAACAATTACATCAAAGTATTCAGAAAGGATGCGAGTTTAACAGCTAAAAAATTAAAATAAAAAGACTTAATGTTATAATTAGGATAATAATGGCAATAATGTTATAATTATGATGTTTTATTTCACGATTTCCACGATAGCTTTCTCTCAAAAACTGATGCTTCAAACTTCATATTCTTTTACATTTTCACATAAATAGATCCTCATTAGGCTTGTGTGTGTACTGTTTAACATGTGTCGTTTTTATGTTCTTTTGACCGTGAATTGTAGTTGCATACATCTAACAGAGTAGGTGCCGAAATTGAATGATTTGTTTGAAAAATGAGATGCTTATAGTTCACTTTAATGCACAAAATTCAACGAACTTAGACCTTTAGAATACCTATGATGGTCATATATTGTTATTTAAATTTGGCACTGTGATAGCAAATTTTAAAGTATGTTAATACTTAGAGTTATGAGATACTATATTATGTTAATACTTAGTATGAGATTAACGCTTTGGGATTGGAACAACTGATTAGTTGATTAATTTAAGACAAGTATAAAAGTTGAATTCGTACAATCTGTTTTTATATTTGTATATAGATTTTGTTGCGATAAATTGTGATTTACATATTAAAATCGAATGTAACTATGATACGTTCAACAGCAATAGTATAATTTTCTTAAATACTGAAGTTTTATTTGCCAAAAACTCGGAAGAACAGATTTTCGTCAATTTTGAAGGAGTAATTAGTGCCATATAAAGTAGTAACAAAATTAATCATTAACCCATTAAACGCCGCTATGTTAACAAGTTGAAAGAAATAGACTTTATATGCATATATTTCAATACATAAGGTGACCCTATTATAAAACAGTTTTAAAATATTTAATAACTGTAACCGTTTAGAAAATATAGCATGTTCCCGCAGTGGGAGTGTTCGCGACAAATGGGGGTTGAACTTTTCTCCAAAGTGGAAAGAAGCACACGCAATTTTTTCTTGCATAAATGCAAATGCTGTTAAATAAAATGAATGAAAATATCATTTTTTGCATGCTGCAAGCAAATTTATACAAACATATGAATAATTACTAAAAATACGCATATTAAAAATTTAATATTAATATTTCAAAATCGCTTCATTAAAATTTTACATCTGTAACACGAACTAGTAGTCAAATTATTAGAAATATAAATGCATTCTTACTTATTATATTATTTTCCAACTCATCATTTCTGGAAGTATATGAAACAAATCTGATGTAACATTATATTGCGTTATATATATATGTTTTTTATCTAGATTATATGTATGTAATTACATGAAAATATTTTATTCCATCGACACTTTAACTGCTATTTATACTTCTATGTATACAAAAGGATGTTTTAAATTCTCTTCATTATCTCTATTAAATAGAGAAGTTGTTTTCGAAATGGAAGTTGAGACATCTCTCTTTTGAATATATAAAATACATTTCACGCTACTATTATCACGTCATACAATTCAGATTATTCAGAAGAAGGATATTTTGTTTATTACCTCTTTAATAGGAGGCATGTATTATTTAAAACTTATTCTAGAAGAGTCTCACCATTAGTGCCTTTAATGTAATATGAAACAAAAAGCAATTGAGGAAACTATTATTTCTTTTTTTTTATATCATTTATCAATCTGCCTATGGAAATCTCTGTTTGAAAAGTAGATGGTAAAAATACTACTTTATTATCACTTCATGTTTTAGACATAAATTTCTTGTTATAAGAAAAAAAAATTTAATGCTTTAATAATAATTCACTTTTGGTCCTAACGCAAGCACGTGATTTTTCTCCCTTATTTTTGGAGTCAGGCGAAATTCTATTTTATTTAGATTTTTTTTTTTTTTTTTTTTTTTTTTTTTTTTACAATTTTTAATGCGGATAAACGTCATCCATATAACTTTTCTTATTTTAAGGTATTATCCATGCATTTTATTAAATATAATATTGTTCAAAGATATTATGGTTTGTTTAAAAATAATATTACACATACAGATCACCCTAAGATGGAATGCTGCTCTAAAAAATTAATATAAAGAGCCTTTAACACTTGCAGGGCGGTAGGATATACATCTCCCATTTAATTTTAACAACCAAACGTAACAATTGCACAAGAAATTTTAAATAAAATGTTACTTTTAAAATGTACATATTTAAAAACTTGTGCGTATTTTTAAACAAATATGGTCGGAAAACCTGGTGTCATTTAATCAATTCATCTCTTTAGCAACCGAAGTGCTTTGCCCTTGGCAAGGTTAAACACTATTATTAATCACTGTATCTAATAGTCATATAGTCTAGAAATCACCTATTTTTTTATTAGGAATGTTTAATTCTTAGATTTGCATCTAGGACCAGATTCATTTCTTTGTGGAAACGCGCTTGCATTCAAATGAGCGAAAATGCTAACAGAAACCGCCAATGCTCCCGTTACGGGAACATTCCAAAGAAACCTTTCTAATATTGCTTTAAACCTATCTATTTACTTCGGGTTTGGAATGTATTATTAGTTGAAATGTTGCCTGTAAATCTTCAATGTACTTGTAAATACTAAATAATTTATTTTCATTTTTTTATTAATTTTACTTGAGATAGTCGGAAAACCAAAAACTCTCTTTTTTAAAAAATCTGAGAAAAATAGAAAAATTAAAAATATCATTCTGAAAAACATATATAACAAACTCCATACTACTAACTTTGTTATAAAATATATATATATTATTTAAATGATTTGAAAATATTTTGAGGAAAAAAAGTTGTTCCCGTAACGGAAGCGTTGGCGCCTAATGTGTTTAGTATAAGAGAGAAACTTCCATTATTTATAAGCAAATTAACCAATAATTTCTGAATTGCATTACATCTATATATATTTATATACATATTATACATTTTTCTTAATATTAGGCCTTGTTACCCAAGCATAATTCTGGTGGATTTTTTGCTTAAAAAAATTTCCGAAACATTATTTTTACAAAATGTGACTATTAAAATACATAAATAGGACCATATTTTTTCGCCCGCCATTAGTATCCGCATGGTCTAAGGCACCCAATATTAAGTTGTCTGTCACGATGGATCATTAATTGTCACGTTATCAATGTAACAAATATTTTATCAGCGATTTTAATTAAATATACATCAGACTAAAATTAAAAATATTTTCGCTGTCTCTTCATGTGTATTGAATACTACACGTTGACCGTATATGTCTTGATTTCAACAAGACAATCATTAACACTTATTGTTTTATCATTATTCTAAGACGCCCAGTATTAAATTTTCTTTAACTTTTGATCATTAACTGTCCCGTAATCAAGCTATCAAATATTTAATAAGCAATGTTAAGGAAATGTACTTCAGACTAAAATTATTTGTTTTCCTCTGTCTGTTCATATTGAATAGTACGTTTCAAATGTAATGCTGATTTTAACTAGACAACCATTAACAAATGATTGTTTTATCTTTTTTCTAAAATTCCTAATATTAAATTTCCAGTCACTTTTGATCATTAATTGTTACTTTATCAAGTAATCAAATATTTAATCTGCAATTTTAAAGGAAAATATTTCATGCTAAAATTAGAAGTATTTTCTCTATCTCTTCGAGTATATTGAATACTGCGCATCAACTGCATATGTATCGAAATCAACAAGACAATCATTAACAAATTATTATTTTATTATATTTTTGATAATCATGGACTATATTACATTTTATCTTCCAAATCCCTTTCTTAAATATGACACATTTGGAAAATGTCTTAAATTGAAGCAATGACTATTTGTATTCGGAAGAAATAATGCATGATAAATCGTATTTACAAAAATATATATTATTTTGTATTGAGATTTTTTTTAGTGAGAAGTTCGTATGAAAATAATTGTATATACAGTCATTCCAAGAACTATGTCAAAAGTATAGAAAATGATAAACACTGAACTTCGGTACGAGTTATTATAATTTTTTCTTCAAAATGATTTCTTTAATATTGACACATTTTGACTATGTCTTAAATTGCAGATTTATTAAAACAATGAATATCTCCAATGGATATATATAAGTTGTATTCAGTAGAAACATTGCATGTTAAATCGAATTTAAAATAATAAGTAAAATTTTGTATTGAAATTTTTGTACTGAGAAGTTCTTATGAAATAATTATATATTTCCATTCAAAGAACTATGATGTAAGTATAGAAAATGATAAACAATGAACTTTTGTATTAATAGCTTTATTCGGTAACTTTTAAATATGTTGGAAGGTTATTGTTCGGAATTGTACATGTGTTTCATAACAAATTGTTATATCTCTCTAATCCAGATAAAATAATGGGTTCCTATGTCTCTATTCTTTGATTCTTCAACTTTTGTATCTCTAATCTTACTAACTTATCCACCAATAAGATTAAATTTACTTCTCTAGCTACTTTTAGCTAAATTCGGAGATAAATTTACAGTATACATTAAAAATAACTACCAGTAAAATATTGACAGCAGCAACTTAAAATATGTGTTCTCTTTATTGAGAAATAAATGGGTTTTAGTGAAGAAATGTCAATATATTATTAAATTAATTTTTATATCAAACACGAATTGATGAAACCTTAAGATATAATTAAAAGGAAAATTCTCTCGTCAATTTAATAGTCAGGTTTTTACCCATTTAGGTAATTAAGAGAAGTGATATTCATTAAAACAAAAGAACATGGGAGATGTCAAGCTCTTTAATTATTCTGAAAAGGATTTATTATCTAAGTAAAATTAATCGCTGATTTTGATGTAGTTTGAAGTTGCTTGTGAAAACGAATAGGGATTTATAGCGTCAATTAGGATTACAAAATGGGGGTTTACCTTGTTTTCTTTGGAATTAATTTTAATTTATCTAATAGAAAATCATAGTTTAAAATTATAGTACGAACTGATTCATTTTTCAAATCTTGTTTCGCGTAGATTAATTCTTGTAACAATAATGAAATATATGAGAGCACGAGTTACAAAACTCTCCTTATCCAGAAAATCAAATATTGGGAAATCGTAAAAAACGTTTAACTGCGTCCATTGGTTTTAATTTTAAACGAAGATTTTACAATGCTACACAGTAAAAAAACCACTGTAGATTTGCCAGAACAAACTCGATCACAGTGAATGTGCTGTATCTTCCTTTGGTTTCCTGATTATATTAACATAGAAAATACAGTAGTTGCGTAAAATTAACAGCACCATGTGCTGGCAATTTGGACGCATTTTTTTTACAGCACAAACTACTGGCGCCCAAATTGCCAGTACATTGTGCTGTTAATTTTACACAAATACTGTATTTTCCATGTTAATATAGCCAGGAAGCCAAAGAAAGATACGGTACATTCACTGTGATCGAGTTTGTGCGCGAGATGAACAGTACTTTGTACTGCAAAAATGTCGTTTTTTTACAGTGTAGAAATACACGTTGTGCGGGCTAAAAATATCCAAAGTAATGGCTTATTTTTACGAAACTACTCATTAGAATTTAAAAAAAATATTTAAATAGAACGAACATCTCATCAAGTTTTATATCAATGGATTTCGATTCGTGAACATTTTGTAGAATTACAAACGTCTAAACAGTAATCAAGTTCTCTCCAAGTGTTTCGTAGCATATCAGTAGTTATTAGACAAATTGCTTGAATGATACACTTCTTCAATTCATCCACAGTAAATTTTTGTTTATACACAATATATTTAATGGATACCCAAGCAAAAAATGTCTAATGAAGTGAAAACCAGAGACATTTGGCAGATAGGCATTTGGGCCACGTCTTCCAATCCAACTTGCAGGAAATGTCATATTCAAAAACGTGGTAACATGTCTGTGATAATATGGTGGAGTCCCAAAAAATTTCGAAGCGGTTTCCAGTCCTCAGAGGTTCAGTCTATTATATTCTAATACTGTAGTTCTGTAATAATAAGCCATAACTTTTTTATACTTTTAGCTCGGACACCCTGTACAGGATAAAACTAGGTTTTTAGGTGCGTTCGTAATTATATAAATACGTAACACCTATAGTCGTCGTTCAGTCTGTCCGTCCGCATATAACAGAGCAAAAACTACACTGTTAAAAAAATTTCTGTGAAATTACAGAGAATCTACTGGAAATTCATTATCTTAAGTCTTATTTAAAATTACAGAGATTAGAAAAATCGAGATTCTGTTACATAACAGAGAACTTCATTAAAACATTCGAACAAAAACATAATTAAAAATACACAAGTCTCCGTAAATTAACATCGTTAAAAATACACAAGACTCTGTAAATCGATTTATTTTTAATGAAAACAATTTACCATAGTGTTTGAAATTTGTGAATTTCAGAACTTCGAAGCATCAGACTTTTTCGAGTAAATTTGAACTGCTGTACCATTTAGTTTTTTACACAATTTGTTTCTAGCCGCATGGAGATTGAACCCGAGACCTCTGGGCAGGAGAAAAAAACACCTTACTGAGTGCGCCACAGGAGCGGTTGTTGCTGTGTACAAAGGATGTCTTTTATAATGAAGCGGGGAAAAATCTATTGTATTTGAGCTTTCAAAGATTTCGCTTCAAATATATTCGTTAGAAAATCTCTTAAACGGTTTATTTTAATTCAGTTTGGACCGATACATAATACCTATTATTTTTTTTAATCAGATTTAATTTTTTAATCCTTTATTTACGGAATTATTTATCAAAAAATTGCTTCTTCTCAATAATTATATTCTTTAATAACTGAAGATACACTGTAATTTTTAAATAATAATAATGTGAAATTTAGGTATATTTTTTCATTAAAACTGGTTAAATATATCGGTAGTTTATAACTTTTTTTTTTTTTTTTTTTTGTAAAATATTTACAAAAATAATCAGATTAATTAACCAAAAATACTTTTATGGTTATATCACAATTCTTATAAAAGCAATGTATTTAAATGTATTATGATCCTCTCTGTAAATGGGAAGGCTTTTGCAGTTGAAAATGTTTCATGTAACTTTTAAAAAATATTAAATTATAACTATGAAAATGATTAAGAAATTTACCACTTTTTGAAAATATTTAGCTTCGACTATTTCTCTACTCTATCTAAATTTGATTGAAAAACATGGAAATTCCTACAGTGAATTAGATACAAGATAAAGTAAATGTCTGTAACATGATGATGGATAAACTCAAACGAATGCATTTAACATAGAACTGGTGTAAACTTACATAGAGTCTTGACCGAGAAACTCAATCGAATGCATTTAACCGAGAACTAGTGTAAATTTACAGAGATTCTTGACAGAGAAACTCAATCGAATGTATTTAACCTAGAACTAGGGTAAATTTACAGAGAGTCTCGGTTTTTTTTCTGTGTTTTTACAGAACGTTTTAACAGTGTACCCAACTGAATGATCAGAAATTTTAAATATATAATTGTTGCAACATTTTGTCGAATCATTTAAATTTTTTTGAAATTTGGTTACACAGTTTAATTACAGGGGCAGTCAAAAGTTTACCGTTACATTACGGCGAATGTGAAAAAAATATTGCAAGTGCATTTTAATGATGTTACAGCCTTTCAAACAGAATGACATTGATATGCACTTATGAAGTGCACTAAAATATACATTCAGGACAATATGCGGAGCAAAGAATATTTATAAAACTAGTTATATTACAAACACACCTCATTTACCACGTTTGACGTGCAATTTCACTCTATATTTTTTTCAAGATTGTTGTGTTTTTATCGGTGCAGGTTCAGCAATAGAATAGATTAATAGAGAAAATACGATTTTTTAAATTTTGTCTAAGGCGACTTTTGAAACTCACATTCACATATAAAAAACAGTATTCTGATAAAAAAGGTCAGTTTTTTAATTCTGCATTTCTTACATTTAAATATAAATATTTATAAATAGTTTTTTAATTATAATTTAATAGGGATGTAAAACTATTTATCTGTGCACGTTTACGATAATTGTCAATTTCGTAAAAATGTATTCATGTAGTATAATTTAATTAAATAATATAAAAATATTTTTGAAACTGAATTAACACAATGACATCATTGTAAAATTTACTTTATGAGCATAAATGTATTTCAGTGAATATATGAATGAATATGAACATATAAGTAGATAAATAGATGAATATATGAAGATAATCAGCGAATTTTATATAATAGAGGATATATTTCCCATTTAGGATCTAAATAATGTAGAACTATCCAACGCAGCATCCGTGGGCGCCATTTTCAAATGTTTCCTGTAAATAGTATTTATTTTTTTAAATACATACCCATTTTAACGGAATGTTTTTAACACATTTAAAGGATAATTTTATATATTCATGCCTATTTCCCTGTGAAAAAGGTATGGTATTCCACCATATCTAATGCAATATTGAATGCAAGAAGAAAATTATAACATTAATTTTTACAAAAGAAATATTTTTGTTTGTTTGTTATATTTTTAAATGTGTTTTATTAATTGATCAATTTCCTCAATAAATGAGTTTGTATTGAGATTGATAAAATTATAATATGCAGTTACAGTTTTATCTCTTGGTTTCACAAAATACAAATCACCCACTCCCCAGATTTATATAATAACGAATTTAACACTAAACGATTAGTGGTTTCGGCAAATTTTCCCACAATGCAGTAGGTTATTTTCTTTCAAACCACAAAATATATTAAAAAAAATAATATATTTTTCTATTTCTAATCGTAATGCAAATATTAGTAATTTTTTTCACCCACTCCCCAAATTTATATAATAACGAATTAAACACTTTTTTTTTTTTTTTTTTTTTTTTTTTTTTTTAAGAAGATTCAGAAAACTAGAAAACGATTCGAGTTTTCGGCAAATTTTCCCACAATGCTGTGGTTTTTTTAATTTCAAAAGACGAAATATATTAAAAACAAATAATATATTTTTCTATTTCTAATCGAAATTCAAATATTAATAATTTTTTTTCATTGAAGTAAATACATTTATAACCAAATTTGGAAACATCTATATTAATAAAAGGAAGAACTTTATGTGAGTTTTGTTTTTGTGTAGGATGGTTAGGTATATCTATCACACGTAGATGTCTGCAAATTAGGTTCCGGATGGAGCTAGGCATATTCGATTGCATAGGGTTTTCTAGGTTTCATTTTTTTTTTTTTTTTTTTTTTTTTTTTTTACTTTTTATTGAACGGAAACTTTTTCTCCGATTTTCTAAGTTTAAGCAGCGCATTTCTGGCACTCACAAAAAATCAACCATTAATTCTAATCTAGTACATATTATCCACTTTTTACTAAAGTGTGTTATGGGTTCGTATAACATTTTTTTTTTCACGATTTGATTTTTAAAGTTCACATTTTTCCAAAAATCAGGACTTGTTTCAGAAGAGCAATTGATACCTTGGCCATCCCTAGAGCAGCTTCCTTTCTTTTTCTTTTTTTGTGGTTCGAGTTAAAAAACTGAAATAGCAATTATTTTCTTTGCACCTTTTTGAAAAATATGTTACACTCTGAATGTTTTGTTTCTTCCTGCAGGTCTGTCATGAGCAATTTTCTCTGTTTAGACTTTAGCCGGGCGCGGCTTAATTTTTGTCGGTAGATATAGAGCTTGTCGGTAATTTTATTCACATTGTTTATTATATTCAATTAATTATGATTATCTTTATTCCCATTAGCCTGGGGCCCAGTTAGTTTCGGAAATAAATGTTTCTGTCAGACTGGCACCGGTTCGTGTCCGGACAAAGCCGGGTGTGTCTGCGATTCTAAATTAATAATAAAATAAAGATGTTTGATTGTCTTCCTTTCTCTCTGTGTGTGCGTATCCTTATGCGCAATGGCTAAAAAAATCGGGCTTGTAAAAGTCTGAAAAATTTATACCGTATGGACAAAGTACAAGTTCTAGAGCACATGATCCTCCGATTATCGCTGTGCTGATTAGGCTTTTTTTTAATTTTTTATTGGCCGGAATAGCTCGGATGTTTCGTGGATCTTCCAAGTTCGATATCAATCTTAAGCATCTCAAAAAAGCAATGTAAATTCAATCTTTTAGTACAATATACTAAAATTAGGTCTTCAAATTAGTAAAATTATTTGAAATTTGTATAATTCCTTCAACTTCGTTTTTGAATATTGTGAGAATCCCATTCCGGCAAAAATGAGGATTTTTTTTATAAATATGTGATGTCTATTGGATAGCTTAGACATTCAATGTTGAATTTTACATTCCGGTTTAGAGAAAATCCTCACAAATCATTTCAGAAAAATTAAAAAATGTATTGATAATTTGAATTTATACGATTTTTTAAGGACAGTAAACAATGGAGAAATTTGTGTTGACGCCAATGAAGATATAAAAGTGTTTTTTTTTTTTTTTTTTTTTTTTTTTTCGCGTCTTATTACAATTATAACCTTTTACAGCTAAATCCTATTGCTATGATGACGAAGTTAGTGGAGAAGTGATAATAGAGAAGGAAAAACAACGTTTGTCTCGCAATGAGAGTTGCTTTTATTTTCCAAATATATTTTTTTTTATTATTATTTCGTGTTTTTAGCGATTGCGATTTTTCAGGAATTATGCACTTAAAAAAATATTTATATTTTGTTATGTTGTTTAAAGACTTATGAAGTAAGATCTAAATCTTCAGATTTTTTTTTCGTTTTCGCTGCTGTTGCTGTTGCTGTTGTACTTGCGTTGAATTAATTTTCTTCACGTGTCCGCTTCCCTGATGTTGAAACCCGAAACAGCTGATGGACCCGTTTCGCGTAACCACCGCAGAATTTACAGAGAGTGATGTTTCCCGTGCCCACCCGAAGTTCTTTTTTTCAACACTGACGACTTTCTGACACTTGACTCGAAAAGAAAAAAAAAATTAAAAGACGTCAGAGAACAAATTTAAAAGTGAAATTCAATAAGTTTAATGCATGGAATACTGACGAGAGCTCGAGGCTCCGAAGCCATCAGACAACCGAAGCATACATCTTTATTCCTTTTTTTATTCCGTTTGGAGAAAACCCCTCACGAATTATTTTAGAAAAAATCAAAATATATATTAATAATTTGAATTTATGCAATTTTTTGAGAGCGATAAATAAAAGAGAATTTTTTGTTGACAGCAATAAAAATCCAAGGATTTATTTATTTATTTATTTATTTACTTTTTACGATTTCTATTACGAATTTTTATAAGTAAACCCTATTGATATGGCGACGAAGTTATTTAAGAAGACAGAATAGAAATAAAAAAGAAGGTTCCTCTCTCATCATCAGCTCTAACCTTATTTTTAAAAGTTTTTTTTTTCTTTTTTAACGATTGCGCGGTGTTAAGAATTATGCGCTCTTAACAAAATAAATTGATTTTACGATTGTTGTTCTAACATGAAATGGAGCAACATCTATATTTCAGATACCTTTCGACCCCCCCCCCCCTTTTTTTCGTGTGTGTGCGTGTTTAATTGCGGAGTTTGATTAATTGCTGCTGGTGTTCCTCTTTCAAGCAGATTTTCTCTCATTAATTTGCTACAATATATTAACAACTTTACGTGAAATTTTTATTTGAGGTGAGTTTCCGTAAGAAACTGTCTCAAATCATAGTGTGATAGCGACAAAGAAAATCCCCCGCTTTTAATCTGCAGCACATAAAAAATCTCTACTTACGGCAATTTATCCCTTCACAACCCAATCAGGGATCGGCGTTTTGGACGTCAACGATAGACCAATAATTAGTAATAACCGGCAATAGTAATAATCATTTTTTTCATCGAACTTTTGAAACAGCAATTACAATGCATATTGCGCTATTTAGACGAAAGAATCGGCCAAAAAATTTGTCGATATAAAAATTGTTGAATCTGACACCAACTTTAAGACAACGACCGGTGCTTGGAGTAGTTTTCTCGGCCGATTCAAACCGTGTCGTGACTGGATAAACCTGCCCGATCTGTTAATAAGAAAATTAAGATATCAAACATTTTATCTGTACACTTTTTAAGAAAACTGTCGAATTGGCGAAAACGTACCAGTGTAGAATGATGTAATGGAATTATTTTTCAACATTTTTGAAATTTAATCACCAGTATCTGCAATGATAATTTTTATTTGTTCCGACATAAACGTATTTCAAACAACAGGAACGTGTATACAGTGTGCCATCTAAAGTCCCTTTACACCCCAATAATTTCTGAACGGTAAGAACTATAATCATAAATGTGGGGTCTAGGTAAGTTGCAATACGCTACTGAATGAAATCGCCTACGGCGCCACCTAGTGGGAAACTGCGTAGTTAGCATTCCTACATTGAAAACGGAAAGAGATAGGGAAAAATAGTGATATACAAAGTTGTAGAGCATCATCGATTTAATACGAAGATACACCTTGTGGACAGTAATGCAAAGATAAGGACGGTTATAACGCGCATTTGTTTTTTCGTAATTTCCTACACTGTGACGTGACAAAACGATCTTAGAAAGAAAACAACAATTGTTACAACAATATACATTTATTTGACATGTTCAAACTTCTCATCGTCAGCTGCAATGCACATTTGGATGCACATCTGTCAGAAAGATAATAATTTATTCTTCCGTTCAAATTTCGTCACGTCACAGTGCATGAAATCACGAAAAAACAAATGCGCGATTTAACTGTTCTATTCTTCGCATTAATGTTATCAAGGTGTCTTTTCGTACTAAATCGATGATGTTCTACAACTTTGTATATGACTTTCCGTTTTCAAGATATGAATGGTAACTCCGAGTTTTCTCCCAGGTGGAGCATAGGCGGTTTCATTGAGTAACGCATGGCAACTTTGCTATATCTAAAACAAACTTTTATGACTATAGCTCTTGCCGTTCAGAAATTATTGGGGTGATAACGGGCTTTAGCAGGCTCACTATATAATAGACGATATCATTCCCATTCAAGATCTAAGAAATTTATCACAAGCATTCACTGAGACATGAGGAAACTTGAGTGTTTAACTATTTTAGATGCATTTATTTCTGACGAGTAATTGAACATCAATTCCGATGAAATGTATATACGTTTAAGAAAACGCTTCAGGATTTATCACAATTGTCATCTTTAAAGTATACATGTTTATTTTATTTTATTTAGAATTAATATTAATGTCAAAAGTAGTTAACGCTAATTGTAGTTAAAATTTCAAAAATGTTTATTAATAGTTTGACTGACTTAGTCCTTGCACTAAAACACAAAAATTTAATAACGGCTTTTGAATATGAAATATAAAAAAACACTTTCAATTGTTTAAAAGAGTGCGTGTATAATATTCAATGCAAATAATATATATAATAGAAATAATTATTTAAAATGTATTGTTAGAATTTAAAATATTTCGAAGTGATAAATTAAAACAAAGCTTTTATCGTTATTCACACACAAAAAAAACTCCAATACAATATGAAACGACGTATTCATAATTTAATTAAATGTGTTTATGATATACATTGAACAAAATTTTAGTAATTTGCTTAGTTATATATTTCATTAATAGAAATTTTTATCCACAATATTAAATTTTTGAAAATTAAAATGTAACTATGGAGTATAATAATAGACAATATTAGTACATTTTGAGTATGGAAATTTATCTGTGCATACAGCTGCATATTATATTTGAAAAAATTTTCAAATGTTAACACAAATTTAATTATGAGACTCGTGTTTTTAATAAAATTATAATTTTGAGAAATAACTATTCATACAAACTATTGAACCACTGTTTACGCTAAAGAATGTTATATAAACAGTTGTCTGTCGCATGTATAATTTTAAAAGGGAGATATGCTGTGTATAATTATTTTATTTAAACTTAGTAGTTTATATAGGTTTATACTGCATAAAAATGCAAGGTTTAACTTATTAATAAAAATTACATAAATATGCTTTTATTATGTCGCATTTTAAAGAGCCCTAATACAAAAGAAAATATATTATTAAGCATATTAAAATGCTACTATTTCATTCTAAAGAGTAAGTACACAAGTGTTAATTAACTTACTATTTCGTTATTAATTAGGAGGATCAAAATTTTCATTATCATACATTAGTAAAATAGTTTATTAATAAGCTAAAATTTTATATATTTTTTTAATAATCTATTACACATTACAGATTATTCCTGTACCCGAGGCAATTAATGTATAAATCATTAGGTTTCTCTACTAATTCTTCTTTTACGGAGAATAAAATTTATACAAATATCAAAGATTTATTTATTTTATTTATGTAATTAAAAAACAATGACATTATAGACAAAGAAAAAAAAATCACTAAATGTAATATTTTCTTTTTCGCCAAAAACTATGTACACAACATAATAGTTCGTATAATTAGTCAAATCACTATAACTTATTCTTTTAATGTAATTAATATCAATAATTATTTTTTTTAGACTTTATTCTGCAATTATAAGAATCTATATATGTGTAAACTACAGAAGAAATTTTATTTTATTTAAAAGAAAGTTTAGACTAATTAAAAGTTTGAAGAGAATACAGGAAATATTTTTTTACACACATAAATCTTATCTTTCAAGGGATTCTATGAGAGAGATAATGAACAGTGTCTTGTGATCTTTAAAGCTTGACTAAGGTTAAGTTGAGGAAGAATATCTGATTATGAAAAATAAGTAAAATGTGAGTGATGACTTTTCTAAGAAGCGGTTCCTTGTGTATTCATATACCACGTAATACACAACAAAGTGTGAAAATTTCATATTCTGCAAAATGTAATACTTACTACAGTTATGAACTATTAGACAGATGTATCATAAAGTCTGTGTCTAGTTTCTGTGCAAAGTGTTTGGGTGCTTGCCGCATGTCACGTAATAAGTCATACAAAACGCAGCGTCAGCAGTAAAGAAAACGTTCTGTGTTCATAAACTGAGTAAAAAGGAATCTTTAAATGCTTCTAAACAGTATTTTCAACCTTATTCCCAGAACAATCTCAAATAAAATATCTCTATGTACGATTGGAAAAAAAAAAAAGAAAAAAGAAAAATAAATAAATAAAGCTGTGTGATTTTTGAAGATGTTTAGATCACCCGGATGCCAGATTTTATCAAAAAATGACACTGGTGACTCAAATACCCCCACATATTTCATATTTTAACATACTTTTACATAACCAAACCCATTCCTGATGAAGTAGCGGGATCACAGTCACACACGAACGTTTCAGTACTTGTTATTCAATGTGAAAGATATTTTTCTGCGAAATTTGAAAACTTATGTAATGTGACTGTATCATCACTGCAAGTCATAATCGTCTTGACATCCATGTGACCAAAAACTCACAATAATCTACTAACATTTTAACTAAAATTTAAATTTTAAATATCTTTGAAAAAGTGAAGAAATGTTTCAAACAGTATCTTTTTAATGCATTTTCTGTCTAGATCAGAACGTTTTTTGCAAAGAAAAAAAGAAAACGGCTATGTTGCATTCTCGTTTGTGAAAATCTTCAATTTTCTCAATACAGGGTGATTCATAATGAATGGGACAAAAAGAAAGCATGATTGTGAACGTTGTAATTAATATATTTAGAAAATTCAAATTTATCTCAAAACTACATTTATTCGAGTTTCTACAGGTGTTCAATATGTGTCCTTCCGGTGACATGACAAATGTGTACATGGTAATCAAGCTCCTGCCACACTAGTGATAGCATATCCCTGTGATGGAGTTCAGCACTGCAGTTATCCGCTGCTTCAGTTCCACTAAGTCCTGAGGAAGTGGAGGCACAAACACCTTGCCTTTAACGAAACCCCAGAGAAAAAAATCACAGGCCGTTCACGAATTCTTTCAACCACTTCGGCTTTTGTTTCTTTTCGTCCTGGGCTTTTGTTCTTGCATAAGCAGCCGGTATCCTGGAACTGCTTCACCCACCTGCTTATGTTATGCCGATGCGGTGGTTGTTTACGAAATGTCGTGCGAAAATGTCTTTGCACAACAGTTACCGAGGAGGTTTTGTCATATTCGAAAACGTAGTACGCTTTCTCCTGCATGGACGACATTTTGTTTAACAGCGTCTCTAGCGGCAAGTTCGTCATTCGATGATTTTTTTTCCTGTTGCCAAATAAAACTTGTATAATTGTAGTTGCAGGATAAATTTGTTTCGGCTGAATAAATCCATTCCGGCAGTCACACTGCGCTATTCTTTTTGGTCCATTCATTATGAATCACCCTGTATTTAAAATCTTAATATTTAATATATGTGCATCGAAAGCTCTATCTTTTAAGAATAAAATACTTATGCTTCTGCCGACTTTTGTCACAGGTGATAGGCTGTTTCTTTAAGGTCGAAAATACATTTACCGAAAAACGAAACCGTTTAAGAAGAAAATGTTATTTTTAAACAGATTGTTTCAAAAATAATGCAAATAATTTAACCTATAAATAAGGGTAAATACCTAAAAACTAATGCGTAAAAAGCTAAAAAATTATTTCTTACGTAGACAAATACTCCATACAAGTAGAAATTATGAGTAGTTAAAAATAAAGTAACAACGAGAATAATGCTTTGCTTCGGATATATCAATATTTTCTGTCCGATATTTTTCGGCTATAAAATTCTTTTGTATGAAATTATCGAAAAATAGTGCAACAATATCATAAAATATTTTGCTATTACCGTAGCTTATGGACATTTTAAATTGTTAAGATCTTAAACCCAAAATATTATATTAGTTTTTTTTTTTTCATATAGCTTTTTTTTCTCTCCTTTATCTTTATAAGAAACGACTTCTTTTAATTTACTGATTATTATACATCAAATTATAAATTCTGTTGTCCAAGATCTTATTTCATAGAATGTTTTTGTGTATCGGGTAAAAGAAATTACGTTCAAGAATTATATATTATTATTGTATATTATTCAGTCCCTATATCATTATTCACTTAGACGTGCTAATTAATTTTTAAATACCACGTGAAAAATATTTTATTAAATGTATAATATAATGTGAAATACAACTAATGCTATTACCTGCAAAAACCTATACTGTAATACAGAAAAAAACAAGAATTATTAATTTTTTAATTACAGTTGTTAAAAATATATTTAATAGAGTAAAAATATAACCCTTTTCTTATTAAAACATGTTTCATTAATTTATAGATTGTTTTATCCCTAACGCCTTTATTGTTTAAACTGGTTTTAAACTTTTTATACTTGACTGGTTTTATTATATTTTATTTTATTTTATTTATTTATTTATTTTTGTCTCAAATTATTTTCTGTTTTTCATAAGAACAAACTTTAAAAAAAAAATCTAGATATTCAGGGAAAAAAAGGACATTTTAAGTAGTGAAGAAATAAAAATCAACGTATTTAACGTTAATTACCAAATTAAATGAACTGTTTAAAATAATATTATAAGAATTAATTTTGAGTTTTTAACAAATTTCAAGATCTCTTAGAAATATTCATTGATTTATTTGAAAAATGTTAAAATACTTTTATAATTTTTATAAATCTAAGTTATCAACGCGTTTAACTTTTAAATTGATAAAAAATTCTCAACCTGTTAGGTGAGGCATTTATTTAAAAATATCTATTACTGGGTGTCTAATTTGAAATCACACCAGTAGTGTTCCTACGCTTTCAGCTGAAATACCAGTATTTTTATGTAAAAAGCCTCGATTTATATTATCGCGCGATAGCAAAAGACGGGTTTTTTTCTTAGAAAATATTGGTATCTATCTGACCTGAAGTTACTGAAATTCCCTTTCCCGTATGAAACATGCACAACAATATTACATGAAAATTTAATGAAATCATTGCATATTGCAATTTGCATCAAAATATAAGTAAAACACAAATTTCCATGGAAGAGTTTTGAGTTTTCCTAAAATTTCGAAGTTTCATAGGAAATAGTAATTTTTTCCCTATGGTCCTATATTTTTCCTATAATTTTCCTTCTTGTAAACACAAAAAGACACGAAGCAGCACTTTTCCAGACAAAGTTATGCCATATATGAATGAGAAAGTTCATATCTTGTTTTTTAACAAATACACTTTTAATTCAATTTTTGACGAGAGTTCTATTGTATGCTGATTGGTAGTGGCACCTAAAATTAAAATCAATTTATTTTGCAAAATATTATAATATATTTTTCATTTAATTTTTTTTTGAACACACAAAGAGTACCTGGATTTTTTATTAATAAAATATTTTACATACCTGTCTGGTGACATAATTTTCGTCGAAATTGATGATTAAGAATAAAGTCTGGACACAAAAATTTTCTGCAGATGCTAGTGTTTCTTCAATTGACACTATATCTTTCTGGGACACAAATTTTGTGATTTTTTGCTGCTGTATTCCATGTCTTCTTTTAAATCTTTTCACCCATGAGTCAGAAGCTTTAAATTCGAAATCTTCACATTGCCTTGCAGCAGACAAAGCCCATTCTTGCGATTTATTTGTTGTTACTTGTTCATCATTCTGTCGAGCTTCCACAAAACGGTCATATGTCCATGAATCAATGACAGAAATGTTATCATATTTATTTCCACCATTTTTAACATCTTCTTCCCATTGCAATAAATGATGTTTTCTTTTTAAGAGACTGCAACCTCTTTTTTGCAATGATTGCAGACTCAAAGTAGGATGTTCTTTAGTCATATTGACTGCTTTTATTTTATAATCCAAAGGAATGAAATCTGCATCTTTGCTTTTTTTAGGAGCTGGTTCATATTCATTTGCTGACTCATCATCTTCCACCTCCTCAAAATGTACTTCTTCACATATTTCCTTCATATGGATGAGCTATCTTCAACTGTAAATTTTCTGTCACAAAGTAGTTCTAGAGTATTGTGAAAAAGTTCATTCCCGATAAGCTTGGCTTCATAAGAAATAGTGTCTGAAGACTCCGATGTAAGGAAATTATTTTCAGAGAGTAACTTTTCGTAATACACGACTACATCTTTTAATCTCAATTTTGATGATTCGCTATGAATTGTGTCTTCTGAAATTCGCTCTTCAATATTTGTAAATTCAGAAGCTTCTGCACTAGGCATTTTTTACAAAATATTTTTTTTCATTTTAATTATGCCACTATAATAAAGAACAGCGTCTAATCACCGCAAAAACAAAATGCCGTCCTCATTCGTTCTGCAGCAGATAGCTGCTGAAACTTCAACAAAAGAAGAGTAAATGTTCTAAACCGACCTTGTTTATTTTCTATAGTGTACTTGCTTTGCTTAAAGACCACCTGAAAATCTACGTAATAAAATGTCCCTGAACAGATTTTTAACAGAAAACAGTTGTTCTAATTCCAAACATGAGATCCCATGATAAAAAATAATTATGTTTTAAAAATTAAAAAAAGAAAAAAAATTGAAAAATTATAACCTTTAAATTGACAATATAAAAGTAAAATAGCATATTTTAATTTTATGTAGCGTATTTTAATTTACCTCGCTGAGAACAGCAGGGATCTATTCGTAGAAAAATCTATAAATAAATGTGAATAAAATAAAAATTTTTTCGACTGAATAATTCAGTTTTTTTACTTTTTCCCCCCCATTATATCCATAAAACTGCAGTCTCTCTGTAAATAAATAAGCATATATATATATATATTGTGTGTGTGTGCGTGCAGAAGCATGTTTTTTTTTTATATTTGTCTTACATTTAAATAATTAGATATATTTTTTAATTGTGGTTCGAAAATAACTGATCATTATTTTGACTGGAAAAAAAATACCCCGTCGGAGTATCGAATCCGCAGAGATCACAGACAGAGAAAATTAAAGACTGGCGCGCTGCCAACTCTACTATCCAGGTTCTCGCAACTGAGTGTAATTTATCCGATTATATACTTTAGAATCAATAATGGGTCAACTTTGGGGCTCGTTATTTACGCCCCCCCCCCTGACTATTGCACTTTATCCTGTTGATATGTTTATGTATTGACTATACTCTATCAATGTACAAAGGGTCGCTGGATTCCGTGATACCAACTTCGGACACTCCCCTTGTCAATACATTTGAACTATTGCATGACGTATATTATGTTACCGTGAAAGACAGAAATTGGAGAATGTCGGCTTTCACCGATGAATGTCAACATAATGCCTCAACTTAATACCTCGGTGAAAGGCCGAATATTTGATTTTATTCTTATATATTTGGACCATTACCGGTGTACGTCAAGAAGCAAAGATTTTCAGTGGTGGAAGTAGAAAAAAGAAGACTAGGTCAACAGAAAGGCAACAATCTGTCGGCAAATCTTTTATTCTGCTGCGAGTCAGCCAGCTTTGTCAGTCTTACGCAAGGTTTGATGGTGCGCGTAACGATTTCTTAAATTTTATTTTTTTTTTTTATTCGATACCCTAATTTATATTGAATGGATACTGCAGTGAATCGTGATCTTTAAAAATTAAAAGTTAAATGCATTAATTGCGAGTAAATTAGAAGACAATTGTTTTTATTTTTCTCTAGAAAAGTACCCTAAAATACTTTCTGTAGTGATTTCTGCTAAAACTAAGTGCAGCACACCTGTGGATTATTGGCGATGAAAACGTTTTGACGCTTTAAAAGTTAATGATGAATATAACTAATTGTACTATTAAAACTAGGAGAAACCAATATACAGTATTATTTTACCAATAATGAATTGTTCAGTATACTATTTGAAATTCACACCAGGTTAGGTCACGGAGGAAGAAGACGTATTCTTAAAGATTTGTAAGCTAAATACAAAAATGTTGCATGCGAAGTTATAATGTTGTATCTAAATTTATGAAACAATGTCAAATGAAACATAGTGCACCTAAGAATGGTTACTGTTGTGGAACCAATGGTCAGTTCTGAGTTAAACTTAAGATGTCAAGTTGATCTGATACACCTTCAGTCAGAAAAGAATGGTAAATATAAGTTCATAATGGTGTATCACGATCCTTTAACTAAGATTGTCTAGATAAGACCTTTGAAAACTAAAACAGATGAAGAAATTAGCGTATCGCATTCTTCCACTATATTTAAGATTTGATGCTCCAGCTGTATTGCAATCAGATTATGGTTAGGAATTCAGTATTCAAGACATATCCGAATTCTGCGCTATGTGGAAAGATGTTAAGATAGTTCATGGAAAATCTTGTCATAGTCGAGCACAAGACTCAGTTGTAAAAGCCAATCAGGATATACAGAATACGTTAGCTGCATGGAGGAACAATAACGATAACGATAAATATAATGGTTAGATGGTTTGCCTTTTGTTTAATTTGCCAAGAACACTATATACCACGAAGGAATACCCCAAAGTCCTCATGAATCCATGTTTGCGTTAAACCAAAAAGAGGCATAGGATCAACTTTTTTGCCTAATGAACAAATCACAGACATTAAAACCGAAGAACATGTCCATGAAATTGCTAATAATTTTGAAACTGCAGGACAGATTTCAGAAACTGTTAATACATTAGAAGACATTTTGAGCAGTGGCAGAAGCGAAATCCATATTCCAAAAAATATATTGAATTAATGATCTACTACGTCTTCATATCAAGCCCTGACTGAACAACGATAGTCTATTTTATAAAAAGAACGGCCGCGAAAGAGAATCTTCTACTAAAAGCAACGAAAATGTTACAAACCTAAAAAAAAATTTCCTCCTGCTCAAATTGGTGATACTATACGATGTCGACCGTGATCGTACAGATAAAAATGTGTTGGCAGTTGTTTTTGGAGTAGAAGACTCCGATTTTAAAAAAACTAGCAAAAAAACATGGTACCGTCAAACAGTTTTATACCAGTAATCAATTGGTAATTTGTTAAGAAAAGTTACTTTCCATAGATGAGATTTCCTCTCAAGAAATGTCACTGAGAGAAGCAGCTGCAGCTAATTCAAGAAGTGGGGGAAAAATATATACGCTGTCATTGCAAAAGGAAGTGTTCCAAAAATAAATGTAATTGTGAAAGCAAGGGACTCTTGTGCGATTCAAAGTGTTAGAAAAGTTTAAGTTGTTGCAATAAATAATTTTAATTGCACAATTAAGTAAGTTTTTTACTGGCATTACTTTTATTGGCATTGCTTTCTTTTCTCATTTAGAATGTACTTTTTAGTTTAAATTCAACAGTTTATTTACATGTTCTGTTTCTTATGCTTTCTCCTTTTTTGACAAATATCGTAATATGCGTTGAGAACCACAGTGACTGACACTGAAGCTGAAAAATTTACAATGTTTTAAGTAATTTTTAAGAAATTATAATACTGTAATAAATAAAATGTAAGTACATTTTAAAATACATTTTTGTTTTATATCCTATTTTAGACCGCCAGTCATCGGTGAATGAAGTGTTCTAAACCGAAAGTTCAGTGACAGTCACCGGTGCCTGACGTGGCGCTTAACGTATTAATAATATAGTATAGTTTGTAGAAGAAAAGTCCATTACGGTATAAATACTAAGTTCTTTATTGGCTAAACTTAAAATTAAAATCTTAAACGTTTATCCAAGCACAACGTCTATCATTACTAAGAAGGCAAGTAATATCGATCATTCCTTTTTCTTCGCAGTGAAAACTCCTCTACCGAGTGACGAACCTCTCACCTCACCGTGATTGGTAACGCTTCTCAGCAAGAGAGACGAACCACTTAATTCACCCTCGTGACGATTTATCGTGCCTGAAATACAGAAGAGAAAATGCAAACCTCTGACATCTTCAACATGCACCATTAGTGCATGGTGAATGTCGACAATTTGCCGGTGTAAGTGAGAAATAAGGATATTTAGCAAATATTTCCGACATACAACAAGCGACTTTGTAAATGTTGACATTCACCGATGAATGTCGACATTTTCCAGATTTCGGTATTTCACGGTAACATACACGTGAAACAAGCTGAACAATTTAACAATTTTTTTTTATTTTTTAATTGTTATCATAAAAATTGTAAATTTTTAGGACATACTTTGTTTGAAATTGAATATCTTAAAACATAGCATGCAATAGAAATAAGTATCGAATTTTCAATATCTGGAAACTTTCTGAAACACAAGTTCCCATTCTTGTATTGCTGTGAAAGCATTTTTACTTCCTACCAAATGAAGGGATTAAGCAGGAAACCTAAAAAATATTAATATATGATAGGTGTTTGAAAATTTGCAACATTTATTTTGAAATTTGGAGAAAAATAAATATAAAAAAACTATGTAATTTTTTGCATAATTAATAATATTAGCTTTCTTTCAATAGTAATATAAATAAAAAAGAGAGTAGAAAATGAAACGTTCAGTTCGCATAAGCAATCTTTTAAGCATTAATACCTAGTATATTTGCTACCTTTTTTTGTGAAAATATATAATTACTTTTTAAGAAAAACGAATTACATACGAAAACTACCTTGTGCAAAAACAGTTGTAAAACTATTTTTAAAACTTAGATAACTCTTCTATCACCTGAAAACAAATGCGGACTTTCATATAAATAAATACACAAACAAATAAAAGGTTTCATTGTGCAAAATATATACTCAGAAATTTAACCCTTAAATGCCGGGTGTTGCTTTTCGGCAACATACCCAATTTAGGCACTAAAATACTATTAGAATAATATTGAAGCTATAATGCGTAATGTTGCCAATAAAATACATTCTGAAAATATTACTAAATCGATTTTCAACATGTAGATGGCAACACTTGTGCTGTTCAGGAATAAAGATAGATTTATTTTTTCAATTGTTGCTACTTGTTCTTTTTGGTTTATTTGGAAGCTTGCGAAATACCCTATTTTGTTCTGCAGTGAGCAAGTAAAATTTATTTCTTATTATAGTTTCTAAAATTCTTGTGTGTTTAATATTATAGAATTTTATCAAGGAAAATTATTTTTTAAATTAAAGACAAGTATTGCCGAATAGTGACAAACTGTTTTTTAGCCTAAAACCATACTTAAAACAAAATATGATTTTTTAAAGTATTTTTCCCATGATTGAGTTAAAAAATGAAAGCCAAAAAACATTATAACAATGATTTTTGAAAAATCAGGCATTTAAGGGTTAACACATATTTATATTAAAAATAAAAAAAAAAGTTCAAGTACCGAAATTTTTATATAAATTTATTTGAATGGATTTGTCATAACAAACTTCAATACTTTAAATTCATTCTTGGTCAAAATATGTCAGAATCAAAGAAAGTTACCTCTGTTGACTTAATTATGCCTTAGATAAATAACACTATGTCAATAGATTCAACGGGACTTTCCTAAATATTTCCGAGTTAGGCACATTTCCGTTATTAAACAGATTTTTATATTACACAGAGTCTGCATGAAGCAGAGTTTGATGTACATTAAACTCATTTTTTAAATAATAAAACTCTAGCACTTCTTGATGAAAGAAAAAAAAATGAGGAAAGTAAAAATAAATAGAAAAATTTAAGTTGCTAATAATCTCTTTTAAACGTATTTTGTTAATTTATGTTAAATCATATTTACAGTTAATAGTAGAATGTAAATACACCAAAGCATCTTCAATAAATCGATAATAAATATAGTTTTCATAATCAGGCATGAAAAACAATTTCCAATTTCCACTTTGTCAAAGGGCAAAGTGAGCAAAATAATGTGCTCTGTAAAATGAAAATAAAATTTTCAAATATAGTAAAATTATCCTTCTGTTAAACGTGTTAAACAAGGAAAATATTGGAATTTTTACTCTTGCAATTGCACTTGTTTTAAACATTGCATTATTGGGTTTTGTTTTATATATTTCTTATTTACTTAATTGCAGATAACACAAAATGTTTCGTTAGTTAGTGATTATAAAATTATCATTCATTGTTTAAAAATAATAATTTTATCATAACTATTTTGAGAGAAAGATTTGTATTTTAGATTCTACTAATGATTTTTTGGAGAGTCAAATATTCAATAATTCATATCGATTGAATACCGTTAACTTTACTAATATCCTATTACTATCTAAAAATGTGATGTTTGCTAATTTATCGTAATTTTTTTAGCTTAATTTTAAAATTATGTTGTTGAAATAACCCTGGAAATATTTTTTTTTAAGTTACACTTTTGAACTTTTTATGTGGATCTAAGTTATAATTAAAAAAAACGTTATCCTTGCCTCGACAAGTGCAACTGTAAAAAAGACATTTTTCAATCACCAGGGCCCGACAAATGCAGTCGCAAGTTCATCCACCATCTGCGTCCAATATATATATATATATATATATATATATATATATATATATATATGTGTGTGTGTGTGTGTGTGTGTGTGTGTTTTTAGAGCGCTGACCAGGCCGCTACCTGCCAGGCTATTGCCTAGTTGTTCTGATTAATACCTGTTGACACACAGTGGGAAGTTTTGACGATCTATGTGGACAAAATTATTTCGTTGACGTTTAATTAGTTTTTGCTGTTTTTTTTTTCATGCATCACTAATAAAATACTCAAACAGTGATAAATATTCGGTTTTTTAACAACAATATCTTAAAATAAAAATACAGGGTGTACACTAAAGTCCGTTCCCGCCCTCTTAACTGCCAAACGACTGCAGCTGTATTCATAAACGTGGAATCTAGGCACAGTAAAGAGGTATGCGTTACCAAACGAGACCACTTAAAGCATCAGCTGCTGCAAAATAACGGCATTAGCGTTTCTATTGCGAAAACGGTTCGAAATACGGGATAAAAGTGAATGAAAAATTTGTAGAGCATCATCGATTTCGTTCGAAAGGACACCCTGTGAATGCTAAATGAATCTCGTTCTGAGCACGAATTTCGTTTTCGAGATAAGAATACTAACTCAGCTATTTTGCACCAGGTGTAGCGTCGTCATCTGGTAGAGCGTAGCCACTTTACTATATCTAGATACCACTGTTATGAGTATAGCTGCAACCGTTCGGCAAATAAGAGCGTTGGAAGGACTTTAGTGCGTACCCTGTATAATGCATTACAAATAATGCATTTAACATATTTATTTTATAATTAAATAAAAAACAATTTAATGCACACATGTAAGATAACATTCATTTATTTTTTATATTTTTGTCTACTTAGAATTTCTCGAGAAATTTGTGTAGTCATCCTGAAAAATAAAATTTTCAAAATAAAATCATATTAAAATTTTTTTTTATTGTTATGGTACCATGTAAATCATATAAATGCTACAAAAATTATTTTCGGTTGAAAAAATGCAGTAAATAACGTATATAAATTTTATTCAATTTGAAATAAAATTCCTGCATATAGACGATAATGTATTCGAATTTTTATGTATCCATGTAAAAGAAATACAACTGCTACGCACTTTGTTTTCAATATAAAAAATGCCATTGTATATTTCGATAACCAATAGTAATTTTGTAGAAATTTAATTAAAATTTCTGCTTTTAGGCAGCAATAATTTCGCGATATTTTGTGTGGCACTGTAACAAATATAATTTCTACGTTCGTCAAATTATTTTTTAATAGAATTGTCACAGAAAAAACACATATAGGCAAAGTTTCAGGTCAATCAGATGATTGAAAGTAGTTTAAAATTGTCTTGCAAGATTTGAACTAATATTTTATTTGGCCCTGTAACAAAGCGTAACTGCTACGTTCCATAAATTATAATAATATTGCATTGTCATCATAATTACATATCCTGAGCAAAGTTTCATCTCAATCAGATCTTTGAAATTGGTTTAAAATTAACTTGCAAGTTTTAATGTAAATTTTTGTGAACCCTGTAGAAACAGTATTCTAAAAAAAACTTATACGTTCTTTAAACCTAATAATATTGTATTGTCATTCAAATTCTGCATGTATTCATTGCTTCGGCTCAATAGGATAATTAAATATGACTTGCAAGATTTGAACTAAACATACATGCACTGGAAGTTAATATGATGCTTGTTTATTAATAAAAACTTACTGATCTGCAGTAGTTTGTTTAATTTATCAATACTCTAGGAATGTCATTTTGATTTAAAAAATGGTTATTGCTGAATAATGCTTAATAATATATTAAAAGTCACGATAAAATTTGTAAACAACATCAAGGATCATCCAGAATTTCGGACTTTAAAAAAAGCGGTAAAGTGGGTTTAATATCGCTTATTTTCAAACAAAAATGGGTTAAATCAGACCTTGACAAATGCGTGACATTAGATCAGCAAACACGTGCTTTCAAATAAAACAACATAGCCACAAAGTGCTTTCAAACTTAGAGGAAGCTAGTGCAACTTTTAAAACTCCCTCAAACCAACTGCGCAGATGGCTACTTTACGGGAACAATTAATCGACATCTCTGATTTTTTACGCCAAAACTAGTACGGATCACAAAAATACAGACATTCAGCTACCAGTATACGCGGTTTTGTCAAATTCCGAGATAATCGGAAAAATGGATTTTGTTCACCTATATCATCATCTATGCGATGGGCGAAGTTTCTCTCACGGCAGAGGTCGATTCAACTAGCCTTTAGGTTATCATGGCTGTAGTTTTCCTGGTTGCCATGGCTTCTTTCCTTGCACAGAACAGCGATGTCATGATAAGTGAATGTGATGTACTGGATGTGTTAAAGCCGTTTGCGTGGGGCCGACTTAACAGATGAGAAATTTAGTAACGGTGGAGGGTAATTAATTAACTAATTAATTAATTGTCATGCTTCAAAAAACTTGAAACATGGATAATTTTGGACCGATTTGCGGGGCAGACTATGTCGTTGTGTAGGTAGTTTGTTACCGTCTTCTACCGTCCAAAATATTTTAACTGCTGATTGGAAGCATCAAAATTGATTCATGTTTTGCCGTTTACCATGTTTCCATGTTTTTCCGGAAATTGATCATTTTAGAGCATTTTGTAGAAAAATTTGTGCTTCTTTAGAAAAACTTAGTATGTCAAACTTAACTCCTCCGGAAAAGTCTGTCATACCTATTTGAAGGAAGTTGGCGAAACAGTTCAACAGTACTTAAGGTGTCTCCTAGTAATCAAATACTTCATACCAAGTCTTAGAAGTGAGTGTCGAAGATGCATGCGTTAGTACGAAGGAAAAATTCTAACTGCAGATAAATCTCCGCGCTTAAGAGGAAAAGTAAAAGTGCAAAATTCAGGAGAAATTTGATTGGACGAGGCCCCGAAGCCCCGCCCTCTCAAGATCAAGAGAAGTAAGAATGAATGCGAGACAGACGATAATCAAGTTTTAACGGAAGAGAGTTCTAGAAGTTAAATTTGGGCTAAAAATATAGAACGTAAATATAAGTTTCACAAGTTTCTATGTCGAATGGCAAAGACAGGAAAGGGAAATTTTAAGGAAGCGGCCGGTTAAACAATTTCAGACTTATTTTGCTTCGAATTTTTACAGGTGGCGGATTTATTTCACGTCTGGTCCATACCAAATGTCAGCTTTCCGCGATAACGGTAAATCGTTATAACGTTTTAATAATAACTTATTTAATTGAACATATTTTTGACTTGTCAAACCTAGTCATACCTATCTCATTTCGATAGCTTGACTTTTTACTGTGGATTTACGTATAAATTATTCTTTTCCGCAATCACGGGGATTCCGACGTCACCGGCTCCTGGACTATAATGATTATAAATTAGGAATAACTAAAGATATAAAGCGCTTTGATTTTTTTCGTTTAAACAAAGGTACAAAAGTACAAATATCAGAAACCAAAAAGTAAGAAATAGATAAATGCAGATTTATGAATTACCATCTAAAAAAAAAGTTTGTAAAATTCTTGTATAGGTAAAGTTTCATTAAGATGTTACTTGAAGAATTATGGTCAGTGATTTCAAGAATTAAAATCATTCAAAACAATTTTATTGCGAAAAAATAACAATGAAGTTGGTAAAGAATATTTATTTTTATGATATTAAATACTTTACTTATTCAAACTCTGTAATTCATTTTTTAGAGATATAATTTTGTTAAGTTTCGGTGAGAAAATCAATCTATGTTACCTTTCAAATTATTTATCATACTGAATTGAAGACTTAACACTTTATGCACAAAATTATTAATCAAAAAATTACTTTACCTCAATAATTATCTTCCTTAATGTCCCTAATTGTAATTAAAATAATAACATAAACATTAGATAAGTGTTTCATTAAAACTGATTTTATAAATCATTAATTACTGCTCTAAAACAGCTATAGCTGTTTAGAAAATATTTACAAGAATTATTTGATTAATTGACAAAATATGTTGTTGCGGAAATCTCGAAATTCTTATAAAAAGAATGTAATATAAAGTAATGTAATTTTATCTATAAGTGAAATGGTTCTCGTAGTTTCGAAAGAAATAAAAAAGTTAGCAGAAAAACTATACCTGTGTAAATGGTTGACAAAAGGACCACTTTAGGATCTGTTTAGCTTCAGCTGTTTCGAAAGTATTTACTTTGAAAAATAAAATTTACTTTTATGAGCAGACAGATTAAATACATTTTATATAAACTATTTTGTGGCGATACTTAAAAATACCATCAATGGATAGAGGTTTAAGACAATATTCATGATATACTATGAATATGATATTAATTGCGATTTTTTAAACAATTCATTAAAAAATACTGTTTTTTAAAATCAATGATTAAACTGTTGATTGAAAATTTTTGCTATATACTAGATTTTTTTTTCATGATATAGAGTCATCTAAAATTCACCGTTTTATTAAACTTTAACGTTCATAAAATTTCAGATCTTTACAGCTTTGAAAAAAGATAGAATTTTTTTTTGTGCAGAAGAACTCTAGTGTTTCTGAAACTCTAAAGTAACGTACGTCGGAGTGTTTTGTAGCAGAAAAATGGAATTTTTACTGTTGTAATTGAGATAGAGCAGAAAAAGATTTTCTAAATAATACTTATAAGAGCCAGAAGTCGCATAAAATCTTTGAAATACTAAACATTATTAACAGCTATTTCATCTACATGATCATAAACCTAACGTTATTTGGAATGCATTTGCAATTTTCATTCCACGCGTATCTCCAACACGTAAAATATTAAAGCCCGATTCAGACTTTTTGGGACACCCTGTATATATTAAATATATATCATTGTTGTGTGCCTGTCATATTGTGTGCCATCCATTCAAAAACATACCGCGTGAATGATCTGAAACTCAACGTTTTTTGGAATATATTTGTAATTTTCGTTGCATGCGTATCTCAACACGTAAAATATTAAAGCACGATTCAAAATTTTGCCCTGTATACATTAACCCCTTGAGAGGCGGTCGGATATATTATATCCCGCCTTTGATTAATGAAAATTTGCAACAGAAATTTTTTTATGAAATTTTACTTTTTCTATCTTTGGTGGAAAACAGTCGTAAAATTGATTTCCTTACTTTGAAATAATTTTTTTCTAAATTTCCGGTGGGAATTCTGCATTAGATAAACGCAATTGCTTGCCCCTCAAGGGGTTAAATATGTTTCATTATTCTGTTATTGATACATATTGTGTGCCATCCATTCAAACTTTTTGGGATACCCTTTATACAAATAAATGTCTCATTGTTGTGTGTCAGAGTCACACATTTGAATTAATTATATAATCATTTTTAAATATAATTCATTTTAGCAGAACAAGCCCTCCAAAACTTAGTATATTACAAGTAACTTCAACTGGGAAAATGAAAAAAAAAAGTATTTTGATGTAAAAAAAGTATTAATAATTCACAAATGAGATTTACCATTTATAACATACAATATAGACTGCTATACCCTTATATACACTTTATCTTTGCTAAATTTTTGTACCATACTTAAATTCACTGATTCATTTGACCTGAACAGTACTGAACTCTAGAGCGCACTGAAAATTCAGAAAAAGGAAACATAATAATTTACAAATGAGATTTTTGCTATTAAACTTACAGTGTAGATTGGTACACACTACCTCTTGTTCATTCTTGTTCAATTGTTGTAACACGGTTAAATACACTGTTGTGAAGTTCTTGTAAAGTTCAATTCTAAAATTGTAACATTTCCAAAATGTACAAATATTCTCTACAGGTCCCTGAAAATTTCAAAAGTAACAATAAAAAAAATGTTTGCATTGCAAGAATATGTATTTGTTAAACAAGCCTTTCTTACTGTAAGAAACAGAAATTCCATATGTAAAATTCATATCCCCTTTTTTCTCTTTCGCGTAATAACTAAATTTTCGTACTTTACTCAGGTATTTATACAGGTGCACTGTCATTGGACATTTAGAAAGATCTCATAATCCGAAATTGTAACTTAGTTAATGCTTTTACGAAAAAGCAAATGTCTGTGTTAACAATAAAAACAAAAGCATTACCAACATCCATTCATCAAACACCTATTACAGATTTCACTAAAACATTTGATTGAATGTGTTCCCTTTTCCTACAAGTGACTTATTTACGATTTTGTTCCCCAAAGTTTTGTTACTATTTTGAGAATATTTTTCAATTGACGGTACGGAAACAAGGCGTATTCATATTTTGAAATTTTACTAAAGTTGTTCTGACAGCAGTACCAGACATAATAAATATAACTTTTTACGAAATTATTACTGTAGAAGAATTATATTCATTCATTAAATCCAGATATGACCCATATCACTGTTAACAATGCACTTACAGCAGTTACTATCCGTTGTTCGCAATGTATCTAGTTGTTTCCTTTGCCAAGAAAATGAATTTATTTATATTCTGAAAACATCTTATACTATATTAGTAAACTTAGTTCTGCTGGAAAATGCATAATGCAGTTAAAAATCATCCTTAGGAAAATTGCGGTTATAGGCAATAGTGCTTGCGAGTGCTTTTGTGCTGTCCTGTATATGATCTGAAAAATACCACGCATATCAGGCAATATGCAAACGTTTAGTACGCATTCCGCAAATGAAAAAGCATTTCCATCACTTATCTCTCATACACGGAGTACTATAACCGTGTTATTTTAAATGCCCGTTTAATTGAAAAACATATACTATGCTCAATACATTCTAAAGTAAACATCTTTTAATGTACCTTAGAAACATGTCTTTCTTTTGAATGTCCCTGTAAAAGAAGTATAAAGTCTGACATTGCATTTTAAATATCTAACATGTTATACTAGGTCTTAAAAAGGTATGGAAATCACAGTTTAGTTACAAGAGTTGAAGTACAGCCAGACGGTAAGATTGACAGACCGGTAAGAATGTTCAAAGTCATAAATCATTTTCTTTTATGTTTGAAAGTGTTAATAAAAGCAGTAAGTAGCATCTCTTTCTTTTTTATACCTACAACTATTGTAAAGTAATTAGTTTACATAACAGGAAAATTGTAATTTCGACTCATTTTTCACCCAAGGACAAAATTGCATATTAAATAACAATAAGCGAAGGAATGACATAATTACAACAGTCATGAGGGCTTTGGTCGTTTTATGATACGTTTTTGACAATGGCTTTCGTAATAAAAATCTTGCTTAGAAAGGCAAAAGTAAGATATAATTTCCTTTATTATACCTACTTGGAAAACACTTTGTGAATAAGATAAATAAAATGTGATTTCAGCCTTTTTATTATCAAGTACCCAGATTTTTTTTAACAATATATTAAATATAGATAAGAAAAGGGAAGATAAAAAATAGAAAATAAATTACACTATATCAATTATAGAAATTAATCAAACAATTCCACATGTATTTTTATGTATAAATCTCATGATACGTTCATGATAAATTACACAGACCTGCAAAAAAATACTTTTTGAAAATTGCATTACTTTTGATAACTAATTTTTATGTTTTTTTTAGTGCTGATTCCGAAAATGAAATCCATTTTTTTCTATCACGTAAGGATTTTTCGCAAAATGATTGCATATTTTTAAAGAAAAAGTCCTTCCGGCCAGTGCCGGGAGGAAGAGGTAGCTTTCATAATCCTTATTTAAAAAAAGCCAACTTATATCATGCAAACACACGAAGCTCAATTTAGTGGAAACCGAATATAGGAGATTCAATACTAAATTTTATCAATATAATGAATGAGAATTTCGCGAAATTAGTCAGATTTATCCAAGCTGCTTTTCTTTAAAGTAACTTATATTTGGCTGCCAAATTCGGCAATTTTTTAAAGTGCCTGTCATTTTAAGACAACATGGTGGATGAGGCTAAGCAGTGAACTTGGTCGAGACCTTAGTAATTGCTGTGCACATGCTCACTCACATCGGAATCGGTTAATATATAGGAGTGCTGTCGCATGCAAAAAATCAGATTTTTCAAAATGTCACCCACAATAGAAATTGAAACTGCTATATCTGACCCATTTTTTAAGGTAAAGACAAACAAAAAATGCTCCCGAATCCATATATCAAGATCAAATACTTAAGAAAGAAACCTTTTTCAATTTCTAATTTTTTTGCACCTCACTTTAAATATATATATATTTTTTAATTTAATGGCCGCCATTTTGAAACAAGATGGCTGATGAATCTGGCCAGCGAACTTGGTCGAGGTGTTGATGTATACTATCCACATGCCTTCTTACATCGAAATAGGCGAATACGTGTGTTATCGCGTGACAAATACAAGATCGTTTCAAAATGTTAGCCATGCTAGAAATTCAAAGTGCTATAAATAAACCATTTTTTAAGATATCAACAAAAAGAACAAATTTTCAGAAACAAAAACTGCTGCGGAATCTTTGTATCAAGGCCAAACACATAAAAAAATCTTTTTCATTTTCCAATTTTTTAATACCTCATTTTGAATTTTAAATTTAATTATTTTTAAATGGCAGCCCTTTTGAAACAAGATGGCGAATGAAGCTGGCCAACGAACTCGGTCGAGACATTGGTATGTACTATGTACAGACCAAGTTACATCCAAATAGGTTCATAAATACGCCTGTTATCGCGTGACAAAAATCAGGTCGTTTTAAAATGTCAGCCACAAGAGAAATTCAAAATGCTATTACTCAGCCATTTTTTTTAGATATAGACGAAAGAAAAGCTGTTCCGGAATCTTTGTATTAAGGTCAAACACATACAAAAAAAAATCTTTTTCATTTTCCAATTTTTTGGTATCTCATTTAAATTTTTTTATTTTTTAATTTTTTTAAATGGCCGCCATTTTGAAACAAGATGGCGGAAGAAGCTGGCCAACGAACTCGGTCGAGATATTTGTATGTACTATGTACACACCAAGGTACATCCAAGTCGGTTCATAAATACGCCTGTTATTACGTGAGAAAAATCAGGACGTTTCAAAATGTCAGCCACGCTAGAAATTCAAAATGCTATAACTCAGCCATTTCTTAAGATATAGACGAAACAAAAACTGCTCCCGAATCTTTTTATCAAGGTGAAACACATAAGAAGAAAATATTTTTTCAATTTTCAATTTTTGGTACCACATTTCAAATTTAAATTTTTCTTAAAAATTTAAATGGCCGCCATTTTTAAACAAGATGGCGGGTGAAGCTGGCCAACGAACCCGGTCGAGACATTGGTATGTACTATGTATAAACGAAGTTACATCCAAATCGGTTCATAAATACGCCTTTTATCGCGTGACAGATTTCAGGACGTTTCAAAATGTCAGCCACGCTAGAAATTCAAAATGCTGTAACTCAGCCATTTTTTAAGATATAGACGAAACAAAAACTGCTCCGAAATCTTTGTATAAAGGTCAAATACATAAGAAAAAAATATTTTTCCATTTTCAATTTTTTGGTACCACATTTCAAATTTTAAATTTTTAAAAAATTTTTAAATGGCCGCCATTTTGAAACAAAATGGCGGATGAAGCTGGCGAACGAACTCGGTCGAGAGATTGGTATGTACTATGTACACACCGAATTACATCCAAATCGGTTCATAAATACGCCTTTTATCGCGTGACAAAATTCAGGACGTTTCAAAATGTCAGCCACGCTAGAAATTCAAAATGCTATAACTCAGCCATTTTTTTAAATATAGACGAAACAAAAACTGCTCCGGAATCTTTGTATAAAGGTCAAATACATAAGAAAAAAATATTTTTCCATTTTTAAATTTTTGGCACCACATTTCAAGTTTTAAATTTTTTTAAAAATTTTAAATGGCCGCCATTTTGAAACAAAACGGCGGATGAAGCTGGCCAACGAACTCGGTCGAGACATTGGTATGTACTATGTACACACCGAATTACATCGAAATCGGTTCATAATTACGGGAGTTACAGTGTGACATAGGTCAGATATATATATATATATATCAATTTTGAACGGAGGGTGGTTTCGGGGTCTGGGGGTCATGATCGATGAAAATATACCAAAATTTTTTGAAATCGCTTTCCTCCGAACGGCTGCAATAGGTAGCTTTTTTGTAAAGAAAGCTACCTAAAAGCTGAAATCACGAAATTTTGACATTTCATTTAAACGTCATTTATTTATAAATCCATATAAATTTCATTTATATTTGAATTCAAGGAATAGTTAAGTATATGCAGAAGGTTATAAGTCCTTAGAGTAATGTTTTTTATTTACATCAAAAGTTTTTTGCCACTTTTCCTATTGTGAACTTTACAGAGTTGTCCCTTTGTAGCATCCAGCAGTAGTCGGCTACCATGCTGACATTCCTTTTGCCTTGATATCGCCTCTCCATTTTCTTTGTATCCTGGTGAAATCTTTCACCTTGTTCCTCACTAATTGCACCTAAATTTTCAGGAAAACAGTCTAGGTGTGAATCGAGAAAATGAACTTTTAAGCTCACATTACACCCTAAAATCTTAAAATTTTTTACCATCTGTTGTACAATAGATTTGTAATGTGTGTCCTTTTTGTTGCCAAGAAAGCTAGTAATAACTAGTTTGAAAGATTTCCAGGCATTTCTTTCATTTGTTTTTCTTTTATTTTCAAAGTTTTCATCTTTCAACATTTTCCTGATGTCTGGTCCTACAAACACACCTCCCTTCAGTTTTGCTGCGGATGAACCCCGGGAACTGCTCACACAGGTATTTCAAACATTCAACTTCTTTTGGTAAATCCTTAACAAGTTGTTTCATAAGACCTAATTTTATATGAAGCGGTGGAAGTAACACTTCTTTGAATCAATAAGATTTTTTCCTTTACTAGGTCCATGAGGGACAGGACGTATCCCAGACGGAATGTAAGGATAAAATATTTCCTTTTAGTTCTTTAAATATAAACCTTTCACATTACATATATAAAATTGGCGATCATCGCTGTGATTTTAGGTTCTTTCCAAACCAGTGGTATACCAAACTGGAAAGATTGCTTTTTACTTTGAAATCATTGTCTTAATTCTTCCACACAAATATGACAAACTTTGTGTGGAGCCCAAGGCTTTTTCATGCCAAAAAAATGTCATAATCAGAAATGCTTCTTTGTTGTTTTTACACAGTATAGTTACCACAAATATAGCAGAAATAATTCGGTGAATTAGCACATCCTCTGGAAGCCATGTTCTCTAATGCAGCAAAAACTAGAAGTAAAAATTACTACTATAACTTATCACTCACAGGCCGGAATAAAAACACATCTGTACAACACAGAGTAAAGAAAGACACTGATTCAGGAATAGAAATTACGTCAGTGAAAATGGGTGTGAAGAAGGGGTGGCGAGCAGATACCTGAAAGCAGGAGAGATCCGATTTCAACTGGTTTCTTCTATCTTGAATATTGTATTATATAGGCAGTTTACTAAACAAGAGAAATATTCTGTATTGAAATAGTTTCTTCTTTCTTTTTTATTAGTTTAATGGATCGATTTACTATTTTAAGTCCATAAATTTATTTATCTAACTCATATAAATAATATTTTTTGGTCCGAAATATACTAAAATCATAAAAAAAAATAGATTGCGATTGGTGATGAAACTGTACGTGATGGAATTTTTTCATTATTTTTTTAGTAATCAGCATCCAAAAACCTATAAAAAATACCACTTACTTTACCGGCAATTTTTTCATCGCAGGCTTGTGTTATTACTACTTTTTAAGTAACTTTGCGTATCAAAATGCATGATTCCTATAAAATATAATTGGATGATTTCTAAAAACAATTAACCTTATAAAACAAAAATCAGACGCTGTAATCTCAAGCTTCTCTCTTTTTCAATGCTTTTCTTCTGGATATTTCCTTTTACTTATACAAACAAACGCAACGGAATTTTACGAAAGAAATTGTCTGTAATCATCAGATTTACCCAATTAAAAAAGAGTTAATGACAACACTTGAAGTAGCAATATTCATTAGAACCATTGACATAAGAGATTTTGAGCTCATTAAAGTGCCACGAAAATTTACTTTTAGCATTAAATCGATCATCGATTAAGGTTACTTTTAGGATTTTCTCGAGCAAATTGGTTCACAATTTATTGAAGTAATTAGATAAAATTATAAAAGTGTCTGTTATGCTCTGATGAATGATTATTAATTAGTCTGGGAAAAGCTGTAGATACTTTTATGTTGATTATTAAGTGATAATTATTTACTGGATTCTATTGCATCTTTGACATTATATTTATATTTACAGTTAATTTGAAGTGATAAATCAAAATATCATAAATGTAGGATACTTATTAATAATTATCCCATCGAATTATTCTAAATATTAAATGCTACTTTCTAGACACATATTGGTTTCGAAGGTTAAGAAAAACAATACTTTTTACTATAAAAATATTTTGCGATATATTAAATAAAGTAAATTTGCAATACGGTTACTGAAAAAATTATTAACTAGGTTTTAAAGACATATCATGCCATAATTTAGAATGGAAACGTTAACAATAAGAAGTTTTAATACAGTTATAAAGAGGAGTAGAGGAATTATTTAAATTAATATTTTTAATTTATTAAATGAAATTATTAGTAACTTAAATCATTTTATGAGCTCTTGTTTTTATATTAGCCAGATTCATAATATGCTGAAAATTCAAACAATTTAACGCAAGTTTGTATTATTTGCTTTTTTAATGTTTATCGAATGCTAATGGAATTTATCGTTTGTTAATTTCTTGAAATAGAATTGACGATTTTCTTAACGGATTAAAACAAAATAAAATTAATTTCTAAACATTCCATAAAAATAATATAGAAATGATTCCATAAAGAAAGTATTAAATTATTTTTTTTCGCCATGTCGTAAAAAATCATGCAACAAGGCTAACAATTATGGTATACTTCTTTTTCAGAAACAGTTTTTACTTTTTTTTTCATATTGTTTAGTACTTCGTTTATTTTCTATCTTAAATTCACAAAGGTGGGGATAAGAGTCTACACTGGTTAGGGACTGTGCATATATAACGTTATCAACTTTTATGTAATTTTGGACCCTCTCCTTCCCCCACCCCCCTTCGTAATGTTATTGTTATCAAGGTCTGAAGTTTTTTTAGATTTTTAGAATTTATTTCTTTTGTTTGGAGTGATATACAAAATATAGTTACATTTATTTTCACATATTTTATTGATTGAAATGAAGAAAAGTCAATAAAATAACACTTTATATACGAAATAACTTTATATCAAATAACACTTAAAAGAAATAGTTACTATTTAAAAGCATTTTATAATAGATTTTTGTTACATATTGCATTCAACAGTAATAATGTTTTCTTGCACTTGCCTGGTACGGAGGAGGAGGTGGGGGAATATAGAAATTCCTATCAACAAAACTAGTGAACAACATTCTCTCTCTTTCTCTTTCATTTATGATTAAAAACAAGTTTCATTTCAAATGTATTACACACATGGTTTCTCGAACAGCGATTATATATGCATACACATATGAAGAAGAATAGGAAAGTCAAACATTGGGGTATTCCACATTTTGGAATTAAATAATTTGATAATAACTTAGTAATTTTGCTGATAATTGATAAAAATATTTTCAT